>JARYHS010012519.1:88320772-88439668 GCA_031002005.1 Vandiemenella viatica
GTTGAAATCTTTTTTAGGCAAGATTTCATACTACAGAAAATTTATACCCTCAGCAGCACAAGTGGCAGCACCCCTGTACCACCTCTGTCGCAAGAATGTCCCGTTCCGTTGGACCCCAGCTTGCGAGACCGCATTCCACACCCTTAAACAGCAGCTCAAGTCCGCAGCATGCCTCATGCCATACACTCCAAACCTCCCCTTGATACTTGCCACAGATGCATCCGATTACGGTGTGGGGGCAGTTCTGTCTCATAAATTACCAGCTTACATCTCCAAAGCCCTATCGGCTGCTCAGCTTAAATATTCTCAAATCGAGAAAGAGGCGCTAGCTATTGTTTTTGCCTGCTCCAAATTCTATTCCCTTTTATATGGGATTTCTTTTCATCTCATTACCGACCACAAGCCACTCCTATCACTATTTGATCCGTCCACACGTCTGCCTACCAAAACATCCCACCGCATCCAGCGTTGGGCACTATTCCTGTCCCAGTTCAGATATACCATGCATTTCCGTACCACCTCCAGGCATGCCAATGCAGACGCCTTATCCAGACTACCGCAGGGACCAGACCTTGCCTTCGACAAGTCGGAACTTCTGGTGTTCCAGATCGACGATGACATACAAGAAGCACTGAAGACATTTCCAGTCACGGCCTCAAAAGTCGCGGCAGCCACAGGGGAGGACCCCCTCCTCCGTGTCATCCGACACCACATCCAACACGGGTGGCAAACACGTTCCCCTCCACGCCATCATCAAGACCTCAAGTTCTACTACTCCATCCGCCACCAGCTCTCAGTAGTAGAGGAGTGCTCCTCCGCACAGAACCAAATTCCACCCCGAGGGTCGTCGTTCCGAGATCCCTATACAACCGACAATCCTCCAAACTCTCCACCAAGGACACTGGGGAATTGCCCGCACCAAATCCCTTGCCAGACGCCATGTATTCTGGATCGGCCTTACCACGGATGTCACCGGAAGATGGTGCGGCGCTGTACCATCTGTGCCCAACAACTGCCCCGCCCCCCTCAAAAGTTCCTTTCCTGGCCGGCACCGTCCGGACCCTGGGAACGCATTCACCTCGACTTCGCTGGCCCATTCCTAGGCCACCAGTGGCTCCTAGTGACGGATGCCTTTTCCCACTTCCCATATGTCGTCCGTTGCTCCACAATCACCACAGAGGTCACCATTTCAGCCCTCACGAAGATCTTTTCCATCGAAGGATTACCATACGCTATCGTCACAGATAACGGACCGCAATTTCGAAGTCGGGAATTCCTATCCTTCTGTACCGCCAACAATATCCAACACCTCCTCACCCCGCCCTTCCACCCCCAATCTAACGGGGAGGCGGAACGGCTAGTCAGAACATTCAAAACCCAAATGACCAAATACACCACAAGTCACAAACTCGAAGAGGCATTGACACTCTTCCTCAGTTCCTATCGAACCACTCCAGTGGGGGCCAAAAGCCCGGCGGAATTGCTGCATGGCCGCCAACCTCGCACTCTCCTCCATCTCCTCTTACCCCCGCCCAAAGTACAGGTACCTTCGGGCCCATTCCGTTTCACCCCGGGCTCCCTAGTCTGGGCCCGCGGGTTTGGCTCCCGGGCCGGTTGGCTTCCGGGGGTCATCCAGCGGCCCCGGGGCCGCCAACTGTTCGACGTCAGCCTGGATGGCCGGATAGTGCGACGCCATCGAAACCAACTACGTCCCCGCTACCCCACGGCACCGTCCTCTTCCACCACGGCACGGCCATCCACTTCTTCCTCTCCTTCCCTGCCACCTCCACCACTCCTGCCGTCTAACCGTTGCTCAGGGACAGTTACAGCGCCACCAACGACGCCACAACCTGTCGGTCGCTCCGACACCCTTCAGCCGCAGCCTCTCGACCACCTGCGGGGACCATCTTCAGCGCCCCCCGTACAGCCCCCGGCCATCGACGCCGACGAACCGATGCCGTTAGCTCCACAAGTACCTCCACCACAACCTGCACCACGACGCAGGTCGGCACGCATCGCCAGGGGAACAGCTCCGTACTCCCCTGGAGGTAGCCTTCATAGTCTGCTCCAGGGCGCCGCGGCAGACGACCTCGCAGACGTCGCAGACATCGCTTCCCCCCCCCCCGGGAGGGAGGTATGTTCAGTCTGCCAGTAAAGGCCCCTGCCAGGCAGACCTCACACACAACGCGCCTGCACGCCGGGATACATATACGACTCCAAACAGGCGCAGAGGCATCAAAACAAACCAGGAAAACAAATAGAATCATCTAGAGGCTAAGTGGGACTATTTCTTACAGAGGTCGCCGTACTACCACACAACGGAATTCCTGCGCCAGGCCGCCTATATAAGCGTAGCCGGCCGCTCCACCGCCAGTTCCAGCCTGACCGCTGAACCAGCGTCAACTACAGAAGACCACCGGAAGTTCGCGAGAAGTAGAAGCCGTCACTCTACCCCGGATCAGGACCAGGCTAAATTCTCGACGGTCATTTGATAACTGTCCACTTTGTTTATGTTTACCAGTTGTTTTGTGTACAGAGTAATAAACCTCAAGGAAACCGTTAAGTGTTGTTCACTTCAGAAAGTAAAACAAATTCATAAAGACTTCATGAGAATGAACACAGGTCTACGACATCGTTAAAAGTGAACTTCTGAATTTGAATGCCGGGAAACTAGCACTGAAAACAGTCCATGCTGAAGAAAGTCATTGGTGATGTACACTCTGGAAAATGTTGGCGAAGTACTTGAGTTGTTGACGACAGACAGAATTTTAAATATTGGTCTGGATAAGGAGATATCAGGAATACAAAGAGAACGTCATTTAATTCCATTGTGACATACTACTGGACGTGCGAAATTAAAAAGGACGCATGTGTTTAAGGAAAACGTAGTCGTCAATGGAGTTAATTGAGAAGATTTTGTAGAACTGTTAGTGAATACGGATCAAGCTTGAGCCCATAATGTTGTTACTCTAGATAGAAACAACGGCCATTGCAGTTGAAGCACGTCTGTTCTCAATACCCAAAAAAGCCAATACTGTTCCTGCTTCAGCGAAGGTTACGGTGTCTGTGTCTTTTCATGAGTGTGTTCTGCTTCTATAATTCCTTAAATAAGGTGAAATAATCACGGAAATGATCAAAGATCAGCAGTTTCATTAGGACAATGCTCCCTGCCACAATTCTCTCTTTGTCATGGCTTCAGTTCATCAGTGTGGTGACGGCTTAAGCAACCACCAAAAACCCCTAATAACCCTAGATAGCCTCCTGTGACTTGCACCTATTTCCAAACCTTACAACATTTCTGTCTGTCACTAATTAAAGTCTGATGATGACGTCATAGAAATCCTTTTTATTCGAATGACGTAGAACCATTTAAAAGTCGTTGGAGAAAGAAGATTAAGGTCAGAAGGACTATGCCGAAAAACGCACCACAAGATTTCTTTAACTTATCGGAGACGTATGTGTTAACTAAACGCCAAGTCGGAGTTGAAGCAAATGTGATACTTACCAGGTCATATCCGGATAAGAATTTCATCCTTGCCTTATTTATTTTTGTATTCCCAAAAGGTTAAATGGATATTTTCTTGAACCACAACAAAAAAGACGAATTCAAAGTCGTCTGAGGATATTTGATTCTGCTAACTATACGGGCCATCTGTTAGGAAGCCAAGCTTACTAAGCAAATATTGTGTTTGCCCCACGTCGTCATAAAACTCGGTGTCTCCGTATTGCAGCAAGATAACATTGTAATTGTTCTTATTTCAAATCGATACTTGAAGCATTAATTTTTCCGGAATATCTTTCAGTTATTATTTCAGTTCTGATGTCTTTATAAAAAATGTTTTATAGATATTCAAGGATCTAGCAAAAAATACGAAGGTTGGAACTTAATTAGTGGCAACACTGCTGTGGAGACACTATGAAATAGAATCTACTATTGCCGCTGATAGCACACCTTGTTGACATACCTACCTTACCTCCGAGCAAATGGACTCGCCCGTCCCACGTCCCCGGCGTGCGCACAATCGAGGGAAACGAAGTCACTTGTGAGTGAGCGGTCTAACGTAACGGTGTCACTATGTTTTCGAAACGGGAACGAAGGAGTTGGATCAAGATTGAATGTGCCAGAGGTCGTACAACACGACAGTGTCATCAAGGTCTTCAAGAGGCGAACGGGGAATCGGCATTGCTGTATAGAACAGTGGCACGTTGGGTAAAAGCCTTCAACGCAGGTCGGCAAACTGTAGCAGACATGCATCGGGCAGGTCGTCCTAGCGTGTCTGAAGAAGAAGTGCGTCAGAGCCCCAGTATGGTGAAAGTTATGGTGATTCTCGTGTACTACTGTGATGGTGTTATCCTAACGCATTACGTTCCTCCACGGCAGACCGTCAATGCACAGGATTTCTGGTCGTTTTTGGAGCATCACCTGCGACCAGCTTTGCGAAAGAAGCGGCAACACTTTCTGCGCAACCCACCCATCATTTTGCACGACAATGCGCGGGCGCATACAGCGCAAGCTGTGGCTGCTCTGTTCGGTCGATGGGACTGGGAAGTACTGTACCATTCACCATACCCCCCGGACTTAAGTCCTTGTGACTTTGATTTGATTCCGAAGATGAAGGAACCACTTCGTGGCATTCGCTTCAGAATTGTTCCAGAGATTCGAAAGGCAGTAGACCGCTCCATTCGCACCATCAACAAAACAGGCTCTGCTAACGGTATACTACGCTTTCCACATAGCTGGCAATGGGTTCTACACAACGCTGGTGACTACTTTGAAGGACAGTAACAGGTGCAAACATGTAACGTTTTTTTTATCGGTTGTGAATAAATAGTTGCCACTATTTACGTTCCAACCCTCGTATTTGAAACAGTTAGAAGTAACCAGATAACATAATATTATAAATTGCAATGCAGTTGGAACTAGTCACACGAGGCTGCTTTAAAATGGCACCTACTAAAGCTATGTTTATTAAAAAATGCTGGAATACTTGTAATATTTGTATCTCATCCTTTTCGGAGGAATGTTTGTTATCATTCTGCTCCAGACTTCACAGATTGCGATGCGCTGAGAACCACTTTCATTCGTACAAAGGAATGACGTCAGTAACATGACGGGCCCAGAATTAGGAATAAATACCAAAATCCTCGTACCTTATGCTGTCAGACGGAGTATCAGTTAGTGTTCTAGCACATCACATTCTAACCACAGACACCGCTAGTATTGCTACGCGAAAATCAAAACGACTACTGCACTCGCAAGAATACGTTCACTTCATCGCAGTGTGGAGCAGAAGTTGCCTTCGAACAGTGGAGTTCTGTTGAAATCTCTATACATCTTCTAAGTGTCCAGTTATTAAACCATATAGAAAATATAAACATTTTAAATGGTAGAAGGAAATAATATTCTACAGCACCTTTCATTTTTGTAGTTTTTTTCAGTAAAATGAAACTATACAGAGCTTGGTAAATGATTTAGAGCGCAAGTACCACGATATAATTACTTTGAATATAACTTATACATATATCACTCACTCGTTTTCTACCATACAAATCTGAGCAAATCGTGAGTTACTAAATTAAGTATAATTAGTGGCTCCACTTTATTTACTTGTGTAAACGTGTTTTATATGTTTGGTGAAGGCAAAGAGGCATAGCTGCGTTACTTATTGCACCACTCATATTCTCAATAACAAACACCATTCAAATCCCATCTGATTATGCAAACGCGACAGACAAACGCGTTGGATGAGTAGGTCTCTGTACTGCATTCCCATATAGCCCTCAGGTAGCTCAGTGGTTAAAGCGCTTGCTTCCTGATGTTTGGATAGCGGTCTCCGGATCAAATCTGCTTGGGGGCAAAGATTTTTAAAAATTGATTTTGATCGTATATTCACGCCTGGACCGTCGGTTGTTCGTATTGAATGTTAAACTGTAGATATCACAAATTTAGGGGTGCAATGCGAGGCAAATCGTAGGTAGTCTTGCAGTGCTGTAGGTGTACACTTTTTTACGTTATATTGATCCTCCACGTGTGATTCGCAGTCAGTGTGTGTGTGATCTGCAGTAATAATACTATAAATGTGGAAGTGAGCCTCTGTCATTTTTGTTACGTTTTAACGAATAAATGCCTATACCGATATTGACGGAATTAGACAAGAAAATCTGTAGCGAGGGCACAGGACTTTTTTTTCGGTATAATTAACAGTTGTAGTCACGAAATTTTGAGAACTTATCGAATGGTGACATAGAGACGGATGTGTGTGTTAGTCTGTAATGTTACGTCGGTTGCTCAAGCTGTGCTTCTCGCGCATTATGTTAGTGTATAATCTGTTAATAAATTTCGTTTAGAGGAAAAACGTATTATTTATTATAGATGTCGATTTTCTATGTCCTGTTTGTCCTGTTACTTTGTGTCTGCTTAAACGTTTCTGGCACCATTTTATTTTGCCTTCTTTTTTGACATGCCTTGCTGGCGAAACTGGCCTAAGTTGTAGCTCTAGCAAAGCACGAGCAGCTTATGTTATTAGAACCCAAGAATCGAATGCTCATGCTGAAAAAAGGGCCAAGCTAAAAGAAAACTGCCCTTAGTTAACACCCCCCCCCCCCACACACACACACATCCCCTCATCTTCGTTTGTTTTTCTGCTAATATGTTAGAAATTGATTCTCTTCAAGAGACAGGTTCGACGGTAGAATGATATAGTAATGGCTTTCCTGTCATATTATGTAGACTCGGTATTGTTTGAGACCAATCATTCGTTACCAACAACTTTAAATTCAATTCTGACAAAGAAATTCTTAAACCACGCGTACGATGTTGCGGGTGTCAGCTAGTCATTATAAATATTTATCATCTTTAATAACCAACTAATTGTAAGGTTACATTGGCAAAATTTGATTAACTGAATGTTCTATTGGTTTGTAAGTGGTTTACTGGGTTATCAGAGATTACTGCGGAAAAACGCACATAATACCATATTCTACGACGATTTTCACACTGATGTCTGCCACCGATATTGGCTTTCGTGTGCGCAGCGTCTCCGGATTATATTGGATGTTGCACGTATAACCTCCAGTTTTTAGTAGTGTGATTGGAATCAGCTCATTGAATACACAATCGCGATGGGTATCTGCTCTCTCTGTCCTATAGTAACCAGACATCTAGCCGAATCGAATGCAGCGATCCCGCTCCACTTAATGACCAACCTCAGAATCATGGCATATCTCCAGAGAAAGATTCTCTGCTCAGGGCCATTTTTTTGTCAGGTTTTCGATTGGTTTGATGCAATCCTTCATCCTTTCTTATCTTGCGCTAACCTCTTTATCTCAATATACCGCTTGCAACTTACGTCCTCAATTATCTGCTTCGTATTTTCTAATCTCTGTCTTCCTCTACAGTTCTTACCTTCAGCTGTTCCTTACACTAACAAATTAACCAATCTTGCATGCCTCAAAATATGACCAACCACCCTGTCTCTTCTTTCTGTAAGACTCTTCCACAAATTTCTTTCCACGTCCATTATTTCCAAAACTCGCTCACTTCGTTCTTTATCTGTCCACTTAATTTTCAGCATCTTTCTATAGGACCACACTTTAAATGTTTCAATTTTCCTTCATTCTGGTATGCCTCAAGTCCATGATTCACTATCATCAAGTGCTGTGCTCCACAGATAGAGTTTTAGGAAGTTCTTTCTAAGTACTATATCAATATTTATCTATTTCATAAAGGCTCTTTTTGCTAGAGCTATTCTGTTTTTAACATAATGCCTGCTTCGGCCATCGGTTTCAATTTCAGTTCCCAAGTCGCAGAATTCCGTTACTTCTTCTACAGCATCCAATCCTATTTTTATACTGCATCTACTATTATTGTTTATTGGTATCATTTCTGCTACATTTCATCGCTTTTGTCTTGATTTGATTTATATTTAGACCTGGGTTGGTACGAAATTCAAAATGATAGGAGTCCCAAATGACCGCGACATAAAATATAGCGCTCGGTGAAGGTTAAACCATTTAGTATAGCTATTTCTAGCGGGAGAAACATGCGTACAGTAACAACGACAGATGCAATTGTGGATAAATCCAAATTATCGTTCAGTTGTTTACCTACGGCAGGGGTGGCCAACCCAAATGATCTTGCGGGCCACTTTGGAAGTGCATCATAACTCCGCGGGCCGTAAATAAAATTATATATCCCCACCAGAGACGGTTTTTTGGGATGAAAAATTGAAACATGAGTTATTTGTGTTTACTATTATTCTTACGTGTAAATATAGGTGATATAATAATAATGATACTAAACGCACATTGTAAAGAAATATATAACACTAAAAATGAAATATAAAAAATATTTTGTAAAAGTGTGATGAATCTCGCGGGCCGGAAAAATGTTGAAGGCGGGCCGCGGGTTGGCCACCCCTGACCTATGGCAACATCGAAACAACTTACACATACATATGACCAATTTTATCTGCTTACAAGTCATATAAAACATCTGTATTTTGACAGTGAAAATTTCTTTAACATTTAAACTAACTATGTGTACAGGGAAATGCTAGGAAGTTACTTAGCAACTTAGATATTACCACCATATATTCTCCTAGCTTGAAGCTCTTACCATTCTGCGATGATATTAGAGTCTTATAATACCCTAGAAGAATACATGTGTTGCACTAGAGACGGAAAAATAAGTAAAATGTCGAATTCAGACTCTGCTAACTGCTGGGTTTTTTTTCACCATAGGTGATATTGGCAGTTCCATTTTAATTTTATGTTTCACAACGTCCTGTGCAGTTTTTAATTTTTAAATTAGAAATTATAGATTTCAATTAGTCTTATATAGGCCTATGCTACTATAACTTTTATATGTATTGTCAATCAACAACACTGTGAACACAAAAGCGTTTTCCGAATTTCTTGTATTAGTTTCAGTTTGTATTTGGACTCTAAATGGAAATTAGGAATTTCTAGTTTAACCGATAATATTATACCGGTAATTCTATACTGCTATATTCCACACTAGGAAGAGCATGATTTTCATATACTCCCCCCCCCCTTTTTACCAAAAAAAATCATGTGTTCTTATCTATCAGATTACAATGTTTCACTTTGTCACTGATTACTTTGTCAGGGCGAATTCTAACATGCCCATATTGCTTAGTGTTATTTGGAACCAAAAAGAGTTCGAAGCGTACTTGACATATACAATCTTGTTTGGGTGTAGTTGAAGGATAAGTTATAAGCCACTGAAAATTCCAGAGCTAAAAGTTTACGGAATTGGCATCCTTCGAAGCAAAGAAATTACGTTTACTTTTTATTATTTTTTTAATAAGCACCATTTCAGCGCACCCAAAGCGCAAACAATAGCATAAACTTGCGTCACCGCCAACGCCTTCGAAACGTCACGTAGGCAGTCCCGCACAGCACCATGGCTGGCTGTTCTCGCAGTCGTTGCTGAGCAATCCAACGGTTATATTTGTATGGCGATCGTTGAATTACGTCTTACTCGTAACGTTCTTCCGCCGGTGGCTTTGGTCTCCCAAAGTTCCTTGAAAGTTATTTTTTTCTTGCGTATAGCTTAGTAACTAAAGTAATGCATTTTAAAATGTTAACGCGACAATACCATTGGTAGCATTCACAAACTGAATGCCCACTTGTTGCAGCCATTCAGTGAAGGAAGTTTTAGCACTGAAAACTTCTTGAAAAGGTCCATCGTTCTTTCTTAGAGCGCGTTCCTTGATGATATGCTCCGTGAACACCACACTCCTGTAAGGAGCTCCGCAGTCACAGGTAGGAGAATCCTGGTGACCCAACTTATGCAGCATGGCGTTGCTGGTTTCTCTTCAGATAGAATCCCGGAAGTCCAGTTTTGGGATCTTTAATATATGGATGTTTCGCAGATGCAGAGTTCCAGCTTTGTCGCTATTTTTCCTTGAAATCAAAGTCAAATACGTCTTACCATACTGGGTTTCTGGATTTAAGACGATTTAGGACCTCGTGGATTGAGAGATCCTGTGGATGGTCAGGATGGTGTAGTTTTATCCACTCACGTGCCGTTGTTTCTTGGTTTCTTACCTCTGGAGATGGTATATTGGTGATCAGATGTAACCAGGGGACTGGAGTGCCTTTAACTTCTTCTGAAATTCAGCCTCAAGCTCCTTTTTAGTCTGAAACCTGCCTGGTACGTTGGTGTTGTTATTTATTATTCCTTTAATACGGTTAAGAATGAGGCATTCTAGAATCTTGTAGAAAACACTGAGTAGAGGAATGGGTCGATAGATTGAAGCATCATTTGCTGATTTGCCTGGTTTGTGGATCGCCAAGGTGTGAGCCATCTTGACTTCTGCTGGGATGATCCCAGTGTCCAGGACATCGCTGAAGACGTTCTTGAGCCATGTTCTTCCTTGTTTTCCTTGAATGTTCTATCAGTGATAGGCGTTTAAGTTCAATGGAGACCGTTAAGGAAGAGAATAAACCAAAGATAAGATTCAAGCTCAAGTTTAGTTTCTGCTTTATCAGTGACGTTCCCTAAATGTATGTTATTTACAGATATCCTCTAAAGAGAAGAACTTGTTACACGCTAGTGGAAATAAGCTTCATGCACAATTGATTCCAAAGCATCATATCACATTTTCCCTTATATCATCGGGTAACGTAACACCACCGAAGTGCAACATTTAAATGATTCCGCCACATTTTCAGATTTTGGTTGCCGATTAGGCGTTTCAACTACATTCCACAAGACTTCTCTCTAGTACTTAAATCAACCGGTTTCTAATTACTGATGCCGTTGTTCACGCTTGTAATCAAGGTCATAGACAGAATTCTCACATGTTTTTGATCACACCTTCCGCTGGCTTCGCGTACATTAATTAATTTGAGAACGGTTCTGAAGAAAGAAATTCACTCATCCTTCCTCTGACAATAAGTGACTTAGCGTACAACAGGACTCAAAGAATATTTGGGAAGTGGACTAAATTAAAGAAGGAAATACCTGCACCTTTAACTGAATCTTAAGCGCGCGCATTGTTCCACTGATCAGCCAGAACATTATGACCACCTACCATCTGTCCTACCTTTGGTAGGTCGCTGGAGGGAGTTGGCTCCACATCTGCACACACAAGTCACCTAATTACCGTAAATTCCGGGAAGAGTGGCGATGAGCTCTGACGCCACGTTCAGTCACAACTCAGATGTGTTCGATCGGGTTCAGATCTGGCGAGTTGGGGGGGGGGGGGGGCAGCACATCAATAGAAACTCGCCACTGTGTTCCTCGAACCACTCTGTCACACTCCTGGCATTTGACATGACGCACTGTCTTGTTGAAAAATGACAGTGCCGTTGGGAAACATGGTTGTACGTGGTCTGCAAACAGTGCACAATACTTATTGAACGTCATGGTGTCTTGCACGAGCTCCACTGGACTCATGAATGCCCACGCGAATGTTTACCAGAGCATAATTGAGCCGCCACCATCTTGTCTCCCTACCGCAAGAAACAGTTCCCCTGGTTCACACCCTTCCATCGACATGATGAAGAAGGTATTGGGAATTATCAAACCATGCAACGCTCTGCCATTGAGCCAACGTCCAGTGCCCATTTCAGTCGTAGTTGCCGATGGCATGGTAGCATTGGCACATGCATGGGTCGTCGGCTGCGGAGGTCCATCGTTAGGAGTGTTCGGCGCACTGTGTGTTCAGACACACTTGTACTCTGCCCGGCATTAAAGTCTGATATTAGTTCCGCCACAGTTCGATGCCTGTCCTGTTTTACCAGTCTGCCCAGCGTACAACATCGGTCATTTGTAATGAGGGGTGGCCGCCCAACACCTCGACCTTTGGACTTGGTTTTACTTTGGTTTCACCATTTGTTGAAGACACTCACCACAACACTCCTCGAACACCAGACAAGTCGTGCAGTTTCCGAAATGCTCGTGTCGAGCCTTCGGGCCATCACAATCTTCCCTCGCCCAAACCCAAATACATCGCGCGCCTTCCCCATTCTAAACATGAATATCATGCTGTGCGTGTGGCTGACTAGTAGTCATTCCTCGTCAGGTGACGCTGTTATCGCCTGGGCGAGTTTATATCGATAGTATATAGGTAGCCATAATTTTCTGGCTGACCAGTCTATACAGATTTTAATAAAGGCCTTTAACCAATTTTTAATGCATAAAGACCTATGCAATAATTAAATCTTAGTTGTTACTGTACCGGTTTATGAACGCAACAGCTAGAGAATAAATTTTTAGAAGTCTAGAAAGTGGCATATTTAGCAATAGTGTGATATCGTCAGATGTAGGTTTGGGTTCTGCGATTTAAAAATCACAATTTTCCAACTTTTACCAATTTATCTGCTTGAAAATTATATTTTAACGTAATTCTTGAAAGTAATAGTCAGGAATAAAATGTGTTTCTTAATTAGCCACCATTAGAATTTTTCAAAATGAAATACTTTCGATAATAATCATAGGTTAGGGTGATAAAATTCCGTTTATTTTCTTCGTGTCAGATTACCGGAATACTTATATTTAGGTTAACCTTGCTCTTAATCGAGTCAAAGTTGATTACTAGAATTTTTATCTTGCTAGCTGACGTATCAACTATATATATGTAAACCTAATTAATTTCGTGATTTCAGTACCGAATGTATCTTTCAGAATAGTCCAAAAACAAAAAAATCTAGTGTGGTTGACGTAGCAGAAATAAGCGCAAACTAATACGTTCCTTCATTAGGTACAGTATCGTTTAGAAAGTATAAATTAATATTTTGTAAGTAGAGAAATGGCACCATTTAAACTATCTAAGCGTTAAGAGACAATTAAAAAAAAAAAAGATAGGTCGTTTTTATCTCTGAGTCGCTATTACCAGAAGACAGCGCTAGGAATTAGTCCCTAACAAACAGTTACCTTCAGGAAATGACCAGGAAGTTTCTCGTCTTGATACTTTTATATCATCTTTGCATGAAGCCTAACGTTACCATTAGGGTTACCAAGCAAATTATTATCTCTCTCTTTACCGCTAACAACAAACAATGGGCCACCTGCTCTCCAAACTTAATCTGAGGAGGAATGTATTAGGGCAGAGCTGGAACAGCAATAAAACATTTAACGTCCTATCTGCCACACAAAGCAACATCTGATTTCCACCTACGCGCCTTCGCTTTCATGTTTACGTATCTGCTTACATAGGTACTTGTTTTGTGTTTGTTTGTTTTGAACACGATCGGATAATTAACCCTGGAAATCAGAAATAACCTCAAGAAGGCCGGTAGCATAGGGGCTAGAGTGCTAGCTCCGCGTGCCGATGGTCGCCGGTTCGAATCCGGCCGCGGGCATGGATGTTAAGTGTTGCGTGTCTGTGTGAATGTCCTGTCTGTCCTGTGGTGTCCATACTTAGAAGATACGATATATAAACACTGGATGACGACTGATTCACTGGAAGATATAATAATCACATTAAGCTGGCTGTATGGCCTCAGCTGCCGAAAGCCATCTTATATATAAAAATCAATGTTTGTGGGTTTGTTCGTCTTCTATGCATTCTTATACCATTTAATAGATTGCAATGAAACTTTGGAGAGTTTTCGAGTGTGCGTCTGCGAAGGTTCCTGTGAAAAAAAAATTCCAAAAAGTCACCCCATAATACACCATAATTTAGGCAAAACCATATTTTTTATCCGATTTAGATAGGAATTTGTACACTTATACTTTAAAACAAACAGAAAAATACTGCCTACATACGGTTGCCGAATATTAATCCCCTCGCCCCCTTTCCACCCCCATAATTTTTTCACCCCATAATTTAGGCAATACCACATTTTTTATCCGATTTAGATAGGAATTTGTACACTTATACTTTAAAACAAACAGAAAAATACTGCCTACATACGGTTTCCGAATATTAATCCCCACGCCCCCTTTCCAGCCCCATAATTTTTTCACCCCATAATTTAGGCAATACCACATTTTTTATCCGACTTAGATAGGAATTTGTACACTTATACTTTAAAACAAACAGAAAAATGCTGCCTACGTATGGTTTCCGTATATTCATCCCCTCTCCCCATTTCCAACCCCATTACGCTTTTACCCCATAATTTAGGCAAATCAAATTTTTTATCCGACTTAGATAAGAATTTGTACACTTATACTTTAAAACAAACAGAAAAATACTGCCTACGTATGGTTTCCGAATATTCATCCCCTCTCCCCCTTTTCAACCCCATTACTTTTTTACCCCATAATTTAGGCAAACCACATTTTTTATCAGATTTAGATAAGAATTTGTACACTTATACTTTGAAACAAACAGAAAAATACTGCCTACGTATGTTTTCCAAAGCGCATCCCCTCTCACCCTTTCCAACTGAAAATGAATGAAACAGCAGTTTAAAATTTATATGTAAATATTTTTTAATTTAATCTATGTGCCTACTCAAGTCCAGCAATAGTGAAGCATTGCCGGGTCAGCTAGTTACAAATAAAATTAAAAAAAATAACTCTCAAGAAGAAAGTTAAATACACTTATGATATATCTAAAAGGAAGTATGTTGCGGCTCGGTTCGGCGCAGATGTTGTAGCCTAATGCGGGTTGTGATCTCCGGCAGCAAAGATTTCAGTCATTTTCCTCATTCCAGGTCACCGACGATAGACGTGAGTGCCGTTTCAGACAGCACAAGTGTATTAAATCCAGCGTGTGATGAACCGTCAGCTTGAGATTCTGACAGCTGATCGGCAACCATTCACTCTGAGAGCTCTCCCAACCCTCCCCTCCCCTTCCCCACCCAGCACTCAGCAAACAGGCTTTCCACGTAGGGTCACCCACAGAGCGCTCTTTGGACCGTGCACACCCATAGTGACGTCAATACAGTAGCAAAGCGACCACCCACTGCTCCATTAAACGGTGCGGCACACAATCGCCACCTGCTGGCAGGCTTGCCAACATTACGGCACTATGGTCCCGGCACCGAATTACTGCATATTGACCTCAACGCTTCATTTATTTCTGATTTCATTTCAACGGCTCATAATGTACAAGCTTAAGGACTGACAGATAATAATACTTTCCATTGTGATAATAAAGGTCAAAAATAGCGATAAGAATAGCCGGTAACTCAGGCCTGAGGTTTGGGAGAGAGTATCGCTTGTCCAGGGATATACTGAATGGATTTTATTGTAGTATATGTAAGACATGTTTCACTGTATCTTAGAGCAATACTTTTTTTTTTGTCGTAGGGATTTAATGATCGTCGGCGTCGTGATCATTAGAAAAGGGAAAGGAATTGGAAGATGGAACGGGAAGAATTCGTCTATGGCTTTTTAAAAGAACCATCCCGGCATTCGTGTCGAGAAATCGTAGAAAAGTCAACTCCGAATAGTCGGTGTCGTGATATAAGAACTCCAGCGATTATAAAATCTTAACAGCGTCCTTCCTCTAGCGAGAGGTAGAGGGCATGAATACTCTGATATCAAGCTATCACCAATTTTCTGCAATCATCTAGACGAATTGTAGGATAGCCTCACATTTTCCAGAAGTATAACCCCACAAACTCCAGTGAAATCTTGGCTTGGTGACAGAGATGCTGTTGGAAAATGTCTGACTTTAAAAATCTTGAGTAATTCGAGTTTTTCAGTGCTAATGAGCTGATGCTGTTAGGTATGGATCAGTGGATATCCACCATATACCACCAAAAAGAAAAGAAACTTTTAAAAACCATAATTGAATTCTCATGATATTTCATGGTTTGGGTTCCGCGTATTGGTTCCTCACTATTTATATTCAATACCGTAGGCACAAAATCTAGCATTTAGCTAGCAACCCAAAGAGTGTAAAACGAGTTAAACTTTGGAACGCCTATGATAACATTATGTCGTCTAATTATCTCCTAATTCTGGTTTCCAGTGTCACAAGTATCTTAATATTCTTCTACATCCTTGTAAGCAAGTAAGTAAATTACAAATAATCATAGTAGGGGAGTGGTTAACGTTATGTCTTGACATTCGGAAGGACGCTGATCTGAGTCCTGGTCCACCCATTCTGAATTAGGCTCTCTGGGTTTTTCCGAAATCACTCCGGTCCAGATCTCTTATGCTTTCTTCATATCATGGTTGATTTTCCTTCCATTCGTTGTCTACTATTCTTTTCCTGCTTTAATTGCCTCGTTTTCGACAAGCCGTAAAGTAATAACTTAAAAAAAAAACAAGTCTTTTTTCCTCATTGTGCCATAAAACTTTAACTTTACCTGTAATTTCCCAATTTTCAAATCACTGCGTTTAGAAAGTTTTATTTTGCCAGCATTCAAATTGTATTTCCCTAAAATAAAAACTTAATGTTGTATACACACGGATTCTGAGAAAATAATTTTACGCCCACACGAAGATTTGAAACTATTATTTATTATATTTGTATTTTTGGTGAAGGGTGTTTCCCTATCACTCTTTTGATTTTAATACCTTCTTTTACTACCCGATCACCTTTACTTTCTAAGAAATAAACTCTTTCACTGCTTCTGCTGTTCCAGTTTCAAAATTCAGTCTATTGTTAATTTGTTTTCTCATGCACTAAAAACGTAGATTTTGCATCTACTTACGTTTAAACCAAATTAATCTGCCTGTATTTTGTTCAAACTGTTCATATATTTTCCAAAATATTCATCCTAACTGCATAATAGAATCATCGAATCATGAACTATCAATTTTTGTCTGACAAATTTAATTTTAGGTTAAATCTTTCCCATTATTCTTTTATTGTTTCCTCTACATCTAAGTCTCATAATGACTTTACAGAAAACAGCTTCGGCTCACTCTCTTATAAATGAGTCTCGTCTCCCCTCAAACTCTCCTTCTTCTTATAAACACTACAAAAGTTTTCATGGCTCAGCTATATGATCCAGACTTTTTAAGTTCTTTTACTTCCATTACTTTTAATGGCGTGAAAAACCTTGTGGAGGGAATTATTAAGTATAGCTTTATCTGTACTTTTATGACTGCCCTATCCTAAATTAATTTCGCAACTTTGTGTCCTCCACTCCTGTTTTTCTAGAATCAAAGTTACTCTGCATGTAATAATCTCTTACCTTTCTTACTATACATTTAGTCAGATACTCTACCCCCGTTAGGATATTTTTTTAATAATGTGTTGTTAAACTGATGCTGCCGTATTTTCAACGTTAGTCACCGTGTGCTTTGTCGCGTCTGTGAATGTTATTAGGAAAATTTGCCCTTATAATTCCTGTCAAGTAAACTTTGATTGCTGTTTGATTTCTTGTTTTTGAGAGATTCGTCAGTTTCCTTACCAACATCTATCGGTACATTTTTCAGATAATAAGCTGATCAATTGAAATTTCCATTTAATACAAAAAGCGGGACGTTCGTTTGATGACACCCATACATTGAGAACATAAATAGTCATACCACTGAGCACAAAACTTCCTATCTGAAAAACCAAATCAAATAGTTCCTTAAATCCTACTTGATCAAGCTGGGGCACAGAAGTTAACTAAAGCAATATTTTTTTTTTAATGTGTGACTCGCTAACAAAAAACAACTTATTAATAAAGATGTGGTTATAGGAAATACAAGATTAGAATTTTGTTGAACGTATCGTAGACGGAGAATTTTGGCGTAAAACAAATTTAATTTTAATCAAACAGAATAGCAAAATTAAAAAAACGTTTATACGGTGTATTGTAAAACAAATACGGGGCAGATTGCCATAGCTTATTAAAATAGCACAAATGCGAGTTTAAATCACGCTGGTTCCGTTCTGGCCGCTGTAATTAAGTTTTACTCGGTTTTCTGTAATCATGTAGGCGAGTGATGAGGCGCTCCTCAATTTCCGTCTCAAAAACAGATTAACTCGAAACACAACGAAAAAAAATGCTACTTGCTTCACCGACAAATTGCAAATCCTACGTTCTAATTGCTTGCTTAAAAAATCTAAACAGTGGCTTGTGATTTAGTTGTACGTACTGGAAAATACTGTTCGCTACCAGCCGTTTCTGATGTTTCAGCATGATATGCGAAAGGTATGAATACAGGTAAAGCAGGTTAAGTTTCAGGCAATGCGTTCTGTGAACACGAAAACAATCAGTTGTTCGTAAAGAAAAATTTTACCCTTCTGACTCTATACGATTATTAATATAATAAATATAATAAAACGGTGAAGGTAAATAAATAAGGAAAGAACCACGGAGGAAGGACATTATGAATTTTGTTGTAAATCCAAATAAGTGTTTGGCTTAATCAAATTAGGTCCCTGACACACATACATTTATTTGCAGGATTTTTTTAGGGTTTGTAGTTTTCGATATTTTACTGCAACATATCAATACTATCGTATCGACTGTATAAAAATATCGATATTTTTGGTTCATATTATCGACTGACCGTTGCAAACCTAGTCCCTTACACGAAGCATGCAGGGGCCTTATGCAATAGCACATCACTGAAGATCCGAATGGATGGACATTTCTAAAGGCGAGTGTAGGAATCTGACAATCTGCAAACATTTCAGAGCAAAAGCAGGCGACCTTCGAAAGTTTTTTTAGTGGATCGGTATAAAACATCGTTTACTCTGGAAGTCGATTGGTGGGCAAACTAAATTGAGATGGACGCTAAAGCGAAATTATCGTAGTGTAGGAAACGGCGACTGTAGCGTCTTGGAAGAAATGCTTACGTCTTGTGCATGATCCAACCAACGTGAACGACTCCTCATGTAACAGTGATGCTTGCAAAATCAGAGGCAGAGGAGATGATTGTTAACATTTCTATTCAACTTTGGTTTGTCCTCGGCCAATCTCCGAGAGTAAAAACGACATTCCGACTGATGGAATGGATCACCACTCTCAACGCAGAAGAGAACGTATATTCGCTGGCTGGCTGTGCCTCCGGCAACACATTGGGTCGATGGCTGAACCTCTGACAACATAATCTTTGCTGGTCGGAGACAGTGAACGAGACACTGCTTATGTCCAGCAGAGACGGCGAGATTGATGCAGCATCGACTGTAAGGATGTACTCTTTAGTTAAAAAGGCAGTATTTGAGTAATTCATACTGATCATCTAGAGGCAGATCTGAGGCACCTATCAGTGACCGCAAGGATATCTGTTGTGACTGGTATATAGTGATACCTAAGTGCACAACTCAGATGTACAGTGAGTTGCTCGCTGTGAAAATAGTGAAGAAAGTGGTGTAGGTCCATACGCGACCCTAAGCGCAACGGACGCAGTACGGCGTATGACTTTTTTTTTTACTTATGGCTTTGCGCCTTGTCGACATCGAGGTCATTAGAGGCGAGATGGGATTGGAGACAAGGAACGGGAAGTATTTCGGTCATGCCCTTTTGTAGGAACCATCCCAGCATTCGCCTGGAGTGATTTGGGGAAACCACGGAAAACCCAAATCTGGATACCCGGACAGGGATTCGCACTGGCGTCCTCCCGAATGCGAGGCCAGACGTATTTCGTCGTTAACTGAGAGAGATTACAAACTTGAAGTATTCAGACTATAAATTCAATCATCACAAACAAAATTTCATATCAAACCAACTAACGCTCTAGTGATGAAGATCGCAGATAGTCTCATTGTTCTATTTCAATTTGTAATGCTAACCGGTATTGTAAATGGCTCATGCACATGACGTAATATGACGTAAGCATTTCTTCCAGCTCTATCATCATGTTATGTTTGAATCTGATGTGTTTATTGAATGTTGATATCATCTGTCTATCATTTGCTTAGTATTAATTGTAGAACATCATCCCATTACCATTTATTTACACAGCTTTGTGCGAGAAGTGAGACCGTTCAGTATAACTTTTGATTAGGTTTCAGGAATAATACTGTATGTATGGAGCACAACGAATAATAGAAGCGAGCCTTAGGAATTGGAGAAGGTGGAAAGAGGAAAAAGTTAAGTATTAGCACATTATACGCTAAAAAATAGGTGGCCTGATGAAGTATTAAATTATTTTATTAAGGAATTAATGGTGAAGTTATTCGAATAATTTCACAAACATGAAATATTTAAATGTAAAAATCATGAAATGCAAAAATAGATGTATAGGGATATTACCATCGGACTTGTGTGTCATTGGAATTAAAAAAAAAATAGTAAAATGATTAATGAAGCAGGTTTATAACAACAACTCATATTCAGAGATATGCGGATCGTTACTTTGGTAATAAGAGAATCTTTGTCAGGAACAACTCAAATACAAAAATTTAAATAGGCCTCCGTAGGTCAAGTAATTGAGGACGTATTTGTACCAGGTGCTTGGAGACAGAAAAGAGTTGAACCCAATTTTTTATAAATTTATATAAAAAATTCTATCTTCCAAATCGATATTCATATAATTTGTATGGAGAAGACGACATCATGATGCCAAATCTATGATTAAACCCAACAGGTATGTGAAAGAACACCGCCTGCTTTAGCATACGTTTCTTGCCTCCGCACACTGAACCCCGCCTGCATGCTGCTCCAGCAGACTCTCTCTAGAGAGGTCGCCCTGCCCCAGACAGCTAGGTGGGGGTGACCACGTGACGATGACTGGAGAGGCGGTGGTGGGGGCGGTCGCTCGAACGCAGCCTCAGTTGGCGCCCGGACTTCAAGTAGGGCGGATGTGTTCGGGAGTATTGGGTTGAACAGCTGTTAGGAGTTCACGGTGACAGATCGTGAACAGTTTGGCATACCGTATACTTAATTCGCGATAAGAATCTGTCTATATAACCGCAAACACAGATGGATTATCTCGCCCTGGAATTGCTGCGTGGGCGGATGACATTTCGTGCCACGGTCGAGTTGATCGAAGTGCCGATATGAATGCCGCAGCAGCTTGTGAGTGATGTTTTGGCTTCCAACAGTGATGGTGTCGACCAAGCTGATGTTCCCGCTGCTGCTGATGTTGCTGCCGATGTCGCCCTGCTCGGCAGTGGCCGTGTCGAAGGCAGGCTCTGCCCAGACACGGGACGATCCCGCGTGGTCACCCTTGACCGTGGCTCAATGCAGGGCCACGTGTCTCAGGGAGGTTAGTACCGCATAAAACTCTGGCATTGCTTTGTTTATGTCGTCAGCATGGCCCCAATGCGAAACTCCATCTCTTATGCGGCAGCAAAAGGTGCTATGCGTAAAAATCAACAACTGGCAATGTTTATATTGCGCATTTATACAGTTCAGAGATTTTGAAGTAGTGTTATACTCTGCTGTTCACAGATAAGGGCTAAAGATATCTCTAGACATATAATCCGCCAGAAAGTATATAAATACTAATTCGTAAGAAATCTAATTTCTCTAATATTAAACTAAATGTAGTTGCAATAATTTGTTAAAAACATCTCCGGTAAAATTTGAAATGATAGCGTCTTATTAATTGAATAAATTGATGAGGAAATATAGTCTTGCACTAACAACACCATGGAAATCCAATCTCTGTAAGAAGTCCATGCCGACTGGGAAAATACTGTTACAACCATCTATTAATCTTGCATCATTGATTCATAATTTTATATGCGGCGTGGAATATACACCAATTCAGTAATCTATGAGTATCTGTATAAAATTAAAGTCACCTAACCCTTTCAGATAGAACTAATTGATTCTATTTTATGTTATTAGCTCGAAGGTCTATGTTTTTCAACCACTTAATTGATAATAATCTTGGTGTTTTCTAATATTATTCTTATCTAATATTTCTTCCGATCCAATTTATGTTTGCCGTTGTTAAATGGTGTTATAATAATAACGTGAAGGATAGTTTGCTTCTACCTTAAATCATTTTTACTTATTATTTCTAATTTTATAAGAGAATTACTCGTCAATAATCCGAAACCATTTTCAAGGTAACAAATAAAAGATATGTTACGAAGGGGTTTCGTCCCAGGCACACAAATACTACATGCCGAAAATGCAGACTTTATTTCTGGCTCAGCAGTGTCAATATTTTCTATGTTCCTTATGTTGTAATTATGTACTGAACGCGACACGATTACTTCATGACTGTCTTTCTTACCCCAGAGTCACTAATTCGGTTTCGGGTCTGAAAAAATGAATTTCGTACCTTTACTCAGACTGTAACATTACTGACAAGCTATTGCTGAGTTTAACAAGTAGCCTTATTTTCCATTAAAATTCTTCTTCTGCAAGAAGGAGACCTCACTAAAAGGCTGCACCAGTAAGAGACTCTTCTCGTATTACGTTTAACCAGTATGCCCTACGCCGGTATGTCAACATGTTCCAACCCCTGGCTTTGCTCCTGAGTGTTGCCAGTGTACATAAAACGTATCCCGTCCCTAAGTGGTTCTTAATAGCTTCTTCCGTACACAGTACTCTTTTTGCAAACATAGCCTTCAATGGAAATAAAGTAGAAACATTAAGACCAGTATGGCCTACATCCAAACAAAATACGATTAAATAAAAACAAACAAAAAATAAGTTAATAGCTATGGTCAAGAGAGGAGTCATTTCGAATGGTTTCTTCTTTAGTGATTTAAAAAATAAAATTAATGGATAATCGGGAAAGCGTTTATTTATTCTTACGATATGCACCAGTTTCCTCTCAGTATTTATTACAGAGCAATCGTATTATGCAATCAGAAAAACCTAATACGCTGCTTTTATTTGTGTCTTTCAGTTCGAAACTGTAAACGATTTAATAGGTACTGAATAGGTCAATATAAATCGGATTGAGTTCTTAGGTCGATACGGCATAGGCTGTGTATTGTGGAGCTAAGATACAGCCGAATGCATTTGGAAACTGCCGAGATTAATCACACAATTTAAATATTTCTAAATACGGGCAGTAAGTTTAATTGTGTGTAGTACAAGAAGAAGTGAACATGTTTCGCATTCCACGTGTAATCGTTAAACGCCGATGTAAGGTGATAAGCATTGTATGTAAACACGTCGCTGGTATTATTACGTAAGTGCCAGTACAAGTATTAGTGGGAGAAAAACGCCCACAGTTTCCTTACGGAGTCTGAGCTTCGTTCCATGATGGCGCCCGACGAAGATGAATATTGCGACGCATCTGTCTGACGTCTTGTTTCGCTGACGTTGTTTATGCTGTCATTACATCGCACACAGATGGGGAATATCATTATCTGGATCAATACCACAATAGTTGTAGCATAATTATATGGCTGAACGTGTTATTTGCAGAAAATACATTCTAAAATAGGCTCGTTTATTTTTGTCTAGTCAAACAATCCTAAAAACTTATTAACACACTGTACCATTCCGTAATAAAACTTTGTACCTGTTCATTTTATTAAGAAAAATATGCTCTAGTGTTATTCATTTAGAAAGTGTTGAGGTTAAGAACATATTCGAATACTTGCATACCTATTTTTTGTCAAACTTAAAAACAAAAAGAGAGATCAAATTTCGTGACAACTCTTAGTTACCATTTCTGATTGTAGGCATTCAAAAACTTTGTATTCCTATTTGACAGTATCAGAACTTATAAATGCCTTCATTGTAATACATTTCTCAATTTCAGCAAAAGAAAGTAGTTCTATCTCTTATTATGTTAGTGTATACTGCTATAAAAACATGCTTTTTGCGATGTTAACAACAAAGTAAACCGCACTTTTCTGATATTCGCAGTTAAAGTCTAACTAAATTTAATCAGAAATCCCGCTGATTATATTCGTTTCATTTTCATTTAAATTAAAAACCTTCCTCAATTAGCTGATGTAAGTTTCAAAAAGTATCCAGATTTTGGTAATCCGTAAGACTTAAAGAAGGCGTTTTAACGATCATATTCTGAAATTAAAATAAAAGAAACTACGTTATTTAGGCCGATTTCGCTTAGTATATTAACTTTGTGGTGGTTCTTGCTAGAATGTTACTGATTAACAGAAAGCATTGCGCTGCAAATGCTATAAAATAAACATTGAAACCGAAGTTATAATTTTCTATTATCTGGAAGTAAATATTAGTGCGGACGTTAATTTGACATCCACTGGTTTCATCTGACGCTTTTCAACATGGCTTTAACAGAGCGTGGCAACATATTAGACTGCACAAGTTATAGTAACTTAGCTCGCCAATTATAAACGCAAAGTGAACTTCGTGTTTATCGTTCAGACTGTAAGTAAAGTTGTATGATAAAGCATGTTGCAGTCGAACATTAATTTATTTTTATGCTTCTGTCGATCACACACTTGCAGAAGTCAGCACTTCTTGAATTTTAGGGAAATAGGCATTGGTGATAAAATCTAATCAACTTCAATATGTAGAGCGAAATTATTTATGTCAGCCATTAGAAAAATTGAGTGGCCTAACCTTTGAAACTGGTGAGATAAATTTTATAAAGGCATTTCTGATGATGGTTACATTGGATAATATTTTATCAGTTTATAGAGACTTTTTGTTGCATCTAAAATAAGGTGCTATCAGATCTTAGTCTCTCCTTCTGTTGTGTTTAATGTGTTGGGTCCACGTTCGTCGAATAGTTGGGAATGATATTGCCGTACTGAAAGTTTCGTGTAATTATTAAACTACTTTTACGAGTTTTTACAGACATCGATTCGATCACACAGAACAGTTGAGTGTCTAAGGAGTTCGTACTTGATGGGGTGATGATGTTCTGTTGTTACTTTTTATGCTAGGCAGGGTGAGGGGTACCGTTTTCTCCTTAATTCTCCCTTGAACAAGACGTATTTCAAACAGATTAACCAGCTAAATAGACATTTAATATCTTCATACGTGCTGTAGCATTCAGTAACAAAATGCGCATTCTTTCTTCAACCAGTTGAACTTCGGTCGTTAACGCTCAGCGATATGACCTCCCACGTCAAATACAGTCTTGTTATAGAGAAATGTACGTATGGAGTTTCTTCCATACACTTTGGCAACCGTTTTCACTTACTGTTAAACTGATTTCTCGATTTCATCTTACACCGTTCTCCATACATGGTACAGTTATGTTTAACTACATTTGCATAAGATGGTGTAACTGTTTTGGTCATGAATCAGATCTCTGACTCTTGTTCGATGATGAATTAAAAGCAGTTCGCATATGTGGCATATGTGCAGAGCATAATTGAATATATTAATCCATTTGCATCATAGTTTATCAGTAAACTCCCCGTAGAGCATTTGATTACTTTGTGCTCTTATTTAACGTCATTAAATAATTTAAAAAAATTTACAGTGGCTTTGTCTCTTTTGCATATGGTAATCAGTTTTATCTTGTAAGTAAAAAACGTAAGAATTTTTCACTGTCTTCCGGTCATTTAAAATACTGCACATACAAATGAAGTGAAGCTATTAGTGACAAGATATAAACCCATTAGCTTCCGAAATACGTTCATCATAAGATGATGAAAGAAAATAAGCATAAAAACGAAATATATCTGCTGTGCTGGAGATAACCGTTCTCAGAAAGCAGTAGCCATTAAGTGTCCAAACTTTGGTCAAGGACAGGAAATTATTTTTCTCTTTTTTATGTACAAAGCTTGAAATTTACTGGATGTTTGGACCTTCGCCATTTGTCATGGTCAGAGAAAAGAATAATTAAAACCTTTGAAATGTACTAAATTAGAAAAATAGAATATATCTATATATATATAAAAAAAACATGGCCAATGAAAGTTCACAGTAGACAAAAGTTAAAATGTATGATCCTGATATTTGCTCTTGCTGCAAGGTTTGTCCTGACGGCAACGTACAGCTAAACAACAAATAAAGTATTGGCATCTGATACTGTACATTCATTTATGCTGCTTACAGACAGTACTTTTTGGGGGGATGTGCAACTAGAGAATCTGTTGTATTCATTGAGCAAAGTCTGAATTATTTAACAAGGAGTAAAGTCAGCGACTTATTTGGTAGTG
Source organism: Vandiemenella viatica (assembly GCA_031002005.1). NCBI lineage: Eukaryota > Metazoa > Arthropoda > Insecta > Orthoptera > Morabidae > Vandiemenella > Vandiemenella viatica. The sequence continues at coordinate 88,346,614 of JARYHS010012519.1, forward strand.
CACAAAAAGACTTCCAAACGAAGACTGACAAATTAGATGGTAACAAGGAAGGTGAAAATTGAAAAAAAAGTATTTGACACGGATATTTCGTAATATATTACATATGACCACGTTTAATAGTATTAAAAACAAAAAATCCAATTATTGGTGACATGCTTGTATATCAAAGACTCATTCTTACACTGTTATAAATAATATTTTATCCATGATGGATTGGTGGAACTTCCGCGACTGTGATGTCAAATATGGGTTGTAAAAAATACAGCAACCAGTCACAATATGATGTTGTTTATTAAACCATTACCGGTTTCGAGCTATACCTGCTCATCTTCAGATGGTTTGTAAATTTTACATCAACAAATGTAATATACAGGAATGTATGGTTGTCCTACAGTAACAAAAGAAGTTTTTGTAAATGTTTACATCAACAAATGCATGGTTGTCCTACAGTAACAAAAGAAGTATTTGTTTATTGAGCATAAATTAATAATTTATGCTCAATAAACAAATACTTCTTTTGTTACTGTAGGACAACCATACATTCCTGTATATTGCATTTGTTGATGTAAACATTACAAAAACTTCTTTTGTTACTGTAGGACAACCATACATTCCTGTATATTACATTTGTTGATGTAAAATTTACAAACCATCTGAAGATGAGCAGGTATAGCTCGAAACCGGTAATGGTTTAATAAACAACATCATATTGTGACTGGTTGCTGTATTTTTTACAACCCATAACTGTTATAAATATGCCACCACAAAGTATAAAACCATTTGTAAACCTAAATGGGATATAAACGGCTTGGTGATAATGCAGAAGATTATAGCGTATCAACATTCACATTTCCTTCTAATTCTCTGAACTGAAAAATAAATTATGTACACGTGGATAGTAGTATACCCAGTGCAACACGATCTGCTGATCTGCAATTACAATAACCGTGTGTGTTCTAATCAAGTAAACTAGATGATAACGGTAGCACTGAATGTTGAACAAGTAATACTGTGTATTCAGCATGCATATATAACTGCAGTCACAGGACAAACCGAAATAAACAGCTGTAAAGCAGGATATGGTATACCACGCACATTAATATATTGCAGATTGGAAATTGTTGTTTCCAACGGTGTTATTGATTTGTAGGAGGCAAAGGCTAGCGTAAACAATCTTAAAACGTGAAACAACATTGATTTAGGATGTGAAATATCAACTGTGTGAAAACATAATAAACTTCTCGTTATGAAAAAAATTACGTGCTATACTTGAATACAGCTTGTTATTTCTTCAGAAGCAGAATGTGTTAGGAAAAAAAAAAAAAAAAAAAGACCTCTTGAGGGATCGAAGTACTTTCTATATGTTATTGTGTGTGGACAAACTGACACAAGAATGGCATCATACATCTTAGCCATTAGTGCATCCATTTAATCAAATTATATAATGCCTTGAAGTTTTCATCTATTTTCTAAGCGTTATACATAAAATTAGTAATGTTATCTTGTTCGACAATTTTTTTTTTTTTTTTTTTTTTTTGGTGTAACAAAAACAATTTATAAAATGGAACCTTCCAATTCACTATACATGCAAATATTTTGGAAAATACGTTCCCACCAAAGATATTCATTCACTGCATACAGTTAGTGAGAAACATTACAGAATAAAATTGTTCTCACAATGATATTTATGAATTTGTTCAAACGCGACATAATTCAAACAACACTATAATGACGGAAAATTTTCGTTTTATGATATAAAATTTTCTCATGCGTCTCTAATTTCTGACTCTTTTGAAACTTACTGTGTACTGATTTCGCAGTTTTGTATCTACTTTAAGATCATTTATGCACCGATATTTTTTCCCCAAAATGCATCACACTGTGAGTCTAATAGAAGCGACTATTTAAGTGCGCTCAGTTTTTTCCGTGGCAGATTAATGACAACCGTAGCTTTAGTGGTACTATCGTTTCATCTTATATATCGACTCCACGTTTCGTGCAGTTCAGTGAAAACTACGCGTATATATCTCACGTCAGTTCCGCAAATAGCAAGATGTGTTTTTATTAATAGCAGCAAACCGAAAGTCTTGAGCTAAATTTCATATGGCCTCAACACTCTGAGCTGTGTTTGAAACCAACTGGTGTAGCTCTTCTGTGAAAACAAAATCAGAATCACGTGCCGATGCTAAGTGAGTTTTTAAGGAAAATTTCTTTCCCATCATAATATGAAACGCATAGGAGTAATTCCATTATATATCACCGACATTTTATACTATCTTAACGTTTTGTGTCAGTTGTTTTCCTGTGTCTAAAATTATTAAAAGGTCAGTCATTGATTCAACGAAACTATGTTACTTAGAGTGCTGCTAATAAACGATGACAATAAGTGGAGAAAGAATATGAAGAAGTGGAGGTAAAATAATATTCCACCAAAAATCACGCCGTTTACATCAAGTAAAAGAATGTGTAATGCTTAAAATGTCGCTGACCACATTCTAATTTCATCGTTACCACCCTAAATTTTGATCGTTTAACAAATGATTATATAAATACAACAGGTATTTCTAGGAATAATTCTCAATAACTTTCCAAATAATCCAGAATTAACTATCAAAAGATCGGTCGGGGGGATGACAAATTTAAGACTTTAAATAAGATATTGTTTTAATGGGTATAATCAAATGTTTTCATTAAATTTATTCCACAACCCATGCTTAATACATTCCCTTGCAACATAGGAAAAAAGACATTTACCTCAAACGTAGTGGAACAAAGTGGTGGCACACAACGACTACGAAGTCTTATTTACAATACCATCATACACCTTAACAAATCTACGAAATGCTGACATTACAACGAAGATCTCTACAGAAGCTTAATCACCATAGTAGTCAGGCTTGAATTGAATCAAAAAACATACAAGAAACATCTACAACGAACCAGCATCACCGCAACAGATATGTGTGAATGTGATTTAATAGAGGACATTAATCATACATTTTTGACTGCGCATGGAACAGGTAAAAGACAAGCAACCTGTTAAAGAAAATTATCATAAAAAAAAACAACTGACAATGAATATTAAATTTCTTTTAGCTATGAACGACACAAATATTTGATTTGTTGCACGAGTTGATTCATCTTCAAGTGGAAAAGTTTAATCTCAGTTTACTAGTTAATAATGATGTTAAGTTATTAAGTATCAACACAAATCTGACAATAATAATTCCATATTTTAGCTCATTACGAAAATTAGTACCAAGTACCAGATGGGTATTTGGCGAATTAAACTTCATGGACGTCGACTTTTTTAGCTGTCGAAATTATACGGCGTGTACAGGTAAACGTATTTGCAGGATACGCAAAACTATTGGCTGAAACTCGTCTGAGGAGTTAGTATTCTGAACTACATTCATCTAAAAGCTTCACAGGCAGCTGTATCAGTGCATAATTTCTGTTTTCTGATTGTTGCAAAGAAATTTGCTACAACTAAGCATCACCAAATGTAACTACTGAAGTAATTAAAATGCAGATGCGTTATCGTCTGTTTTAGCTATTAACAGAATTTCGTTTAACGTATACTGCGTGGATATAACGACAACTTCTGCATGATAAATTTCGTGTTATTCCAGCGAATATATTTGATACCTGCTACGAGCTAGAACGATGAACAAATTGGTACTGTATGCTACCTGGGGAGCTGTTTATTTCCTTCACACATCACAACAACCGTTTCATTTTAAGCCATATCGCATCCGTGCTAGCCCTATGTTCAATTCAACATACCAATTTTATATCTGACACACTTTACCTGTACCGATGTCAGCTACACATCTTTATGTGACAGCGAGATATGGGCAGAGAACAATTTAGCTGCCATTATGATCGCTAAAGGCGATAAACGATTTTTTTTCCTCTTTCCTTCTCTCTCTCTCTGTCTCTGGTATATCGGATACGCCTTACTTGGCTATGAATAAAACATTTTTAACTTCGATCCCTTCTTCTTATGGAGAAGAATGAGAACTGCATTTAAATTGCAAATGTATGCGAATATACATAACTCTGCTTATGCGTTGCTTAACATATGAGGAGCATATGTAGAGTTGATTAACGCGTATTTTAGCAAACAACGAGTCTTAAAAGCGGTCCTAAGTACTCTAGAACGGGTGGATACATGTACATCGTATGAATAATTAATTATGTACACAAATTGGAAGAAATGACTTAACTACAGATTCCATACGCTGGCATTCTAAATGAACTGTTGTAATATTTACCAAATTCACTCCAGGTCGTATTCCTCATATTCAATTCAAACAAAATCTGTTCATTTATTTTTATTTTTTCTCTCAACGTCGGCCAACGTTTATGTCACAACACCACACAACCAATATTAGGCAATAAACAGTCCTACTTATCAGTCTACACTTTATCCGCTGGTTTGATACGATTCCCCACTTCTTCTTAATCTTATTTACTAAAATCTCAACAAAAAATAGGTGAGCTATGTATCTTTTATTGTTCATTTTCAAATAGAGAATTGCTTAACAGATTAAAAAGAGTGGTTGAAAAATGGCGCTGGTAGTAAACTTCTATACTGAACACACAATTCGTAACAATCGTCACTGTCATTTTAATAAAGCGAAAACAAATTAATATTTCCTCTTAAATTGTTGAAAATTCACAAAAATTATTCTACAATTCTGGCAGGACATGAAAAATTTGGCTATAATTTTTATGAGATATAATTTTTTAGTGGTGGCAAAAAAATAGTAGACAGATTAGTTGATAAATCTCAGCGGTTACAAAGTTTTGTCAAATGTAATCGTAGGCTTCCGCGGCCAGAGTCAGTTGATTCTTGGCTGTTCGGGTGGCGCAGCGTCATGTTTCTTGAAACCGATGTTTCAACCCTCATTCTGGGGTCTTCTTCCAGAGCAGCAATGCTAGAATGCGTTATTTTTTTTAAAAAAATTCTGATACAAGGCATGATGTAAATGGCACACTCTATAGTCAACGAAAAACTTCACGTGCAAGGGGGACATTACTTCAACTAGGCCAAAAATTAAAATGCACACCAAAAAGAGATACGCATATGCTGAATCAAATCAAGTAAAAATAAATTAAATACAAAATTTAGGTGGTGGAGGATAGTTTGAAGCAAATATGAAAACAAGTCATGCAACGTGGTGGGTGAGCGGTAATGTTCTGGGCTCGCATTCGGAAGGACGCTGGTTCGAATTCCCTTCTAGTCATCCAGATTTTGGTTTTACATGATTTCCCCAAATCACTCCAGATAAATAACGGGATGTTCCTTGAGAATACCATTAGCAAGCCCCTTTTCAGCTCGGATATCAGGAGCTCCTCATACAGACATTGGCATAAAGAAACAGAAAATTTACATCGTAAATGAGATCCACGCATAGAGGAAATGTAATATAACGGAATAATGTAGATTGAACAAGAAATTACTGTTGGATTTGAAGAAATGCTTGTGTTAAATAATAATAAAACATTTTAAAAATAAAATATGTAGACCCTCTACACTAAAAGAGATTATCAAAAACGAAAAGATGGTAACCTTTATTGCTTCAACCCATTTCATCTAAGCCTGAGTGTTGTGGAAACTTTTATCAATGATTCTAACAAATAATATTTTTAAAAAAAAAATAACTTCAAGCAAAAACAAAGCTCTATATTCAGTGTGGTAAACAATTGTTCGAATAAATACAGTAGATATTATAAACTCAGAATGGGGTATAGTTAAATGTGGTGTGCCTTAGGGTTCAATTCTTGGCCCTTTGCTGTTCTTAATCTATATAAATGATCTCCCACATATACTAGGTGATAATGAACACATGGTGCTCTTTGCAGATGATACCAGCATATCGTTGAAAGACCCATCAGCACAAAACCTTGAAAACACAGCAAATGATGCTATAAAGAAAATTAACACGTGGTTTAATGCCAACAAACTAATACTTAATGTAGAAAAGACACAGTTACTTCAGTTTGTTACAAAAAATAAAACAAAGGACAGCTATTATGTGTTATCAGAAGGAAAAGCAATCAATGAAAGTAATTTCACAAAATTCCTGGGTGTATGTATAGATAACAAATTCAACTGGAAACAGGATATTCAACAACTTCTTGAAAAACTGAATTCTGCAACATTTACATTTAGGATAATATCTAGAATAGCTAATATAGAAACCATTTCCTGCTCACTTATGGCATCTCATTCTGGGGAAACTCGTCACAAGCACAGAGGGTATTTAAATTGCCTAAAACGTGCTATAAGAACTATTTGTGGAGCAAGCCCACAGACGTCGTACAGAAATCTATTTAAAAACCTGGGTGTACTAACAATGCCAGCACAGTATGTATACTCCGTACTATCATTTGTAGTGCAGAATCCTGAACACTTCAATCTTAATGCTGACATACATAGCCATAATACTAGGAATAAATATAATATTCACAAGGATTACAAATCACTGTAAATTGTACAGAAAGGTTTAACATTTACTGGAGCTTCCTTTTTCAATGTCTTACCAACAGAAGTTAAATGTTATCTGCAAAAACCCAACTACTATAAGTCCAAACTGAAAGAGTTTCTGCTTTAGAATCCATTTTACTCTGTGAAAGAATTTTCTTCTTGGAATTTGGTAACTAAGAATGACTGATAAAATAGTATATATGGTGTATGGAAGGGGAAGGTGACAAAGTTGTCCACAATTACTAAAATGATATATGGTTTTCCTTTCTGTTGAAACTTTTGACAAATGAAGTAATTACACTGTATACAAAATTTCACTCATATATAGTAACTAACATGGGATAGCATGCACTCAAAAACTGCTGTGAAAAATTATGATACTAACAGGTTTTTAAGTAATTGACTGCTTATGAGTTGTTTGTAATATAATTGATATTGTTAATAGGTGTGTGTACTGTTCCACATGAATGGCAACTAACATGATACAATATGTAGTCGCAAATTACAGTGAAACTTATCATGGTTACTGGTTGGTAAGAAAATAACTGGTTGTTAGATACTGGTAACAAGTGTATACACTGTTCCACATAATAAGTATTAATTAACTCGGGATTGTATTTGTAGATTACAGGAAATATTGGTTATACTAATGGGTTGTAATTAACTTGTCAATATATAATAATATTATCAATTATATAGTAATATTGACATTACTAATAAGTGTATGTACTGTTCCACATCCCCGAGATTATTCTCACATGGGATCAAAGTGAACATATCTATCTATCTATCTTATTATTAAAGATCTTCTCTTAAGAATTTTATTTTTAATTTTGTTGCTACAATGTGTATTTAACGTGAAATATTGTAGTCTATCTGCAAGGGGAGAAAATGCTGAAGTAAAAGTAAAGTATTACCTTGTAGCTCAGGTTTTCTAAATAACAATAGAATAAAAGAGCTTCCTTTCTATTACTTGTAGTTTAACAAGTTAACTGTATATTAAAAAGTTAAAATAAAGTTACAAATATTGCGTACCATTTTGAAAATTAATTTCCTCCACAATTGATCATTAAAACTCATTTTTAACTGCTAATCAATTTCTGTAAACTATCTGGTGAGCTTTTACGTACTATCACGCAAACAGATTTTTTATTTCTCTAGACAGCCTGTGAATACATGCTACATAAAATACTTTTAACAGATGCAAGATTTTTAGAAAGTTTCGTTTTAAAGCGAACAGGATAAATTTTTTACACATATTTCCTACAAACCGTATTCCAGACATTATTCAGAATAACTAGTTTTCGAAACTTTCCTTTCACTAATAGCACACTATTTATTCCATTACCGGAAAATCGCTTCGCACATCCAGTAAATCGCTTGAACCAAATGTCGAGCAGTATGAAAATCTTAACTATAATACTAGGTACTATTGCCATTCGCTCTTTCCCTAGATTGACACATTTTACTCCACATGTAATTAGCATCGTCACCACAAATTATATTTTACACGCTTTTTCTATTACATTAGTTATAATGCTAATATTTTAGGGGGGAAAGAATCATATATGTGTATGAAGTGTATATTACAGCTTTCAGATTATCTTTTCACATTTCTCCCAAAACCGCCACAAATTTCGACGCTGTACTTGTTCCACACATTTTGCAAGTTACTAGTGGAACAAACGTATATTCTGTAACACTATACACAAATAAGAATCTTAATCTTTTCTATGGGTAACTTGTTCTATCGACATGCAAATCAGGGGTGCTGTTTCTGCCTTTATACCAGAACATTCCTTGACAACAAATGACAAAGAAAACTCTCCTGTTTTGCCTAAGGATGGTTTATATAGGTTGAAGGAGAAGAATGTTCCCCTAAAGATGATTTGTAAAGATTGAGGGAGAATAATACTTCATTAAGGAAGCTACTATTCACGTTAAACGTTCAACACCAGCAACCATCTGAAGTTGAGGAAGCTACCAATCGAATAGTAACACGTTTCTGATTGTATAGTATCGTAGTATTAGTCTGAAACTCACATTTCAACTATCGTTTTCGTTACTGCTCAGTCCACAACCTGAAGGTTGGTTGGATCGTCCCGTAGGAGGCATACTAGGCCGTTGAGTCAGAGGTAAGACGGCCAGTTCCTTCTTCTGGGACCCACAGCATAACGTGGAATCTGAACCATGGAGCGACGTGCCGTAGCTCGTATAATCGAACACAACTCTTGAAAATTCCTGCGGCCATCGGATTTGAACCAGGGACCAGAGCAGCTAACTTTTGTAAGCAAGCGCCTTAACCACTGAGCTACCAGACCACATCATCTTTTAAGCAGTTGTATTTTGAATGTATAGATCACTTTAACAAAATCTGCAAAGCACAGGTCTCTGAATTGTGAATGATTTTAACGTCTTACATTCGAAATGTAATGAGAATAGCTACTGAACCTATTACTGTACTTGTTTTGTGAACTCAAAATTCTAATCAGTCAACTGATGACAGTCTAAGAAATGAAACAAACATTTCGATCTTCGAATAAATCATGAAACAAAAGACTTCATTTTCTCCGATTAATTATTAACACTTCTTATATGTGTCATATTTTATGGAGTTAAGTATTTATACAATCTTTTTATTTCATTAGGTTGAACCAATCTTCATGTTCAGGTGCCCGGCGCATATGAGTTGAGTAAATGCATATCACTATTTTTCTACTTTTTTTACTGCTTCATTTTTTTCTGATGTATTTACGCTCCGTTGAAGAGAGACGGGAAAGGACTGTGGGCATGCAACGGGAAGAAATTCGGTCATGACATTTTGAAAGAACCATGCCGGCATACTTCCGGAGTGATACCTGAAAACCATGGAAAACCGAAATCTGGTTGGCCGGAATGGGATTCGAACTCACATCCTCCCGAATGTGAGGTCAGAGCGTTCTTCTTCAAGTTCCTTCTCCTGACCTCTTAACGTTGACAATTACCGTAGCAACTCTGTGTGTTGTCAGGCAAAACAGTTTCTGGGGACTTTAAACCTCGGTCCATTCCTTGATGTCATCCAGCTAGAATTTTCTCCTGCATCCAACTCCACGTCGGCCATCGATTTTCTCTTGCAAGATCAGCTGTATCAAGTGATATTTAGTTCCTCGCAGGATATAGCCAAAGCAATGCATTTAACGTTATCTGATTCGGGAAGAAATTCTGTGCACGTATCGGATCTGTTCAGTACTCAGCTGTTTTCCATCTTTTAAGTACAAGATTTTCGAAGCATTTTTCTATGGTTCCACTTTTTTAATGATCCGAGCTGAATCAATGGTTCACCAAAAGTAGCACTCCAAAATCCAAATTAACATTATGAACTCGCATTCGGGGAAGCAGGTGTACGAAACCCCGTGCGGCCATCCAGATTTGGGTTATCCATGATTTCCCCAAATCATTACGAGCGAATGCTGGGATGGTTTCTTCAAAAAGGCCTTCCCTTTCCTTGCCCCCACTGCCTCTAAAGACCACGATGTCGACGAGCCACAAGCAAAAAAAAAAAAAAAAAAAAAAAAAAAAACTATGGTTGTCGTAACAAGTAGAACTTTCATTATATTTTCAACAATAAAATTAATGGTAACTCAGTGGTTAAGACGTCTGACTGGAAATTCTGTCCCAGCGTGGATTTTCATAGGACCTTAATCCGACCTTAACCTCTGGCACAACTTGCTGTGTAATGTGAAGTACGCTAGAAATCTTCTATGGTTTGGATTCTCTTTACCTGGTGGGATTACCAGGCTAAGTATAACACCTTCAGCATTTTGACAAATTTCTTAATCATCTTTTAACAGCTAAGTGATTTGCTGAGGAATTTAAAGTTTCAGTTCTCGTGTTCAACTTTAAGTTATGGAGCATAGACTGGTAACAGGACCCAGTAACTTTGTGTTGTCCAAACGCGATCAGAAAATATCTCACGATTTAATTAAAAATACTGGCACCTTCCTTAATTCAGTATTTTAATTACTAGTAAGACAATAATAAATAATGGACGTGCATTGCCAATGCAGATAGAACTTTTCATCCTAAAATTCGCCATGGGAATATATAGGGTATATACATTAATTCCATGTGACAAACGCAAGGATTTTCTGTTAATTTTGAGCATAAAATTCAAATAGTTTAATTATAAAACTATATTTGAACACAAACTCGAAGAAGAGCATAGTACGTTGATTTTAATACATTTAATGCTCAATACAAGGTGACCATCTCCAACACACTATGATACTAAGCGCTCTTGCAATACGTAGCCTCTCTCCATTTTCGAGAAGGTAGATGTGTGCCAAAAACGGAAAAAAATTTCTGTTTACATTGTTTACTTGTAAAGTACGCAGCAATTTGATAGAGCAGCCGCAGTAATAGAAGTAAACAAGTGAGTTTATTACCCTCGCACCAACTGTCCTAATTGCTGTTTATTTTCGGCTTTCTGTAATTTTGTCGGGAAATGTCAAAATGGCAGCCATTTTGCGCGTAAAAACATACATCTAACAAAACAACATTACAGTACACATTAACATAAAATTCATTCGGTTCACAAACAGACGGTAACTAGTAAGCAAAGGTGGTGAATGATAACACTAGGGTCTGCAAAATCGTATCACACACTTCCAGATTTGGTTATTCATATTTAAGTTTTCTACGGTTTCCTTAAATGAATCTATGCCATCTCCGGGATAGTTTATTCATATAGGCCATGGTTGATCTGCTTCCCGTTCCTTGATCATAATCCAATTCTAACCTTAAAGCTCTAACGATTTGGTGACAGAGTTTCAATCTGCAGTGCTATCCGCCTCTTTCGCTGCAGGTAGATCGCAGAGCGTCCCGGCGTGCTCATAGGAACACAGCAAAGCTCGTAAAAAGTTCCTGGCTGCACCGGAAGACGAATCTGGGACTCTAAGGTATAAAAGCGATTGCCTTAATCACTGACCTATTAAGACGCGGTGTAAATAAGTCTTCTTCTTTGTAAAAGTTAACCCACAGAAAATGGAAAATCTGGTACATTAAAGCATTAATTTGGTATAAGTTTTATACGAACACTGTAATCAAAATTTTCAATATGTATTTAGTAGTTTCTGATATCTCACGTGGCGATTCGTGAAGCCCGCGCGACTCCATTCATACACCGCTAGAGAGCGCACCAGGCAGAGTAGCGCCACCACTACCACCACCAGGGAGGGGGGATCTTGCCCGCCTTTTTCTCCACCACCAATGTCCGCGTATAAGTACGGACTCTCTGGTGGCAAAGACAGTCAATGAAGATTAAACAGGAATAGACGAAGCTCTAGTTCGAGTAAAGCTACTACGAATTCTGTACTCACAAATTTGTTGGTTGTATTCTGTTTTGCTAGGTTGAAACTACGTGCAAAAAAGTCATTAAGAACTTGAACATTACTGTAGGTATCTCGTTTTGTCCGGTGATTGCCACTGCCACTTTCAATTCGATTAAATTATGAAGCTTATTCAATTTATTGAATGGCTGTTTCTTAAAACCATTTCTCAACCTTGTGAATAATAGCCGACTCAAACACTTGCTCCAAATTCATGTGCAGATCATGTATTGAAGGAAAACCGAAAGGTGTAGTTTATTTAATAGCATCAAAGGTAAATCATTTTTGGGTGTCGCTTGCAGTGAGTTTCTTCGTTATGATGATATGATTAACGTGAGTACAAGTAGATGTTCAGCATTTGAGCGTATCGGTGGAATACAATTGGCAGACTAACGTTTCGCAGCATAATTTTAAAATATTCTCATTTTCATTCCCAACACCTTGGGTGTAGAGGCGTCAGGATTCAACGTGGCAGTAAGGATTTGCTTTTTGTTACTGTGAGTCGTCATACACTCTCCGGTCGAGGACATGGTAATCATAAAGATGTGTTGCGTTAATCGCTTCCTAAGAAAAAATTAATCATAATTATTAACAGCCAAGAATAATGATATTCAGAAAAGACTGGAGATGAATAATCTGAAACAATCTAACACAAGAGAAAAGTGGAGAAAAATGGTAGACTTGGGTCTAAGAAATAACTCTGAAAGGAGCTCATCTGATAACGAATGGATTGCATTGAAGACAGAAATAATATAAGCTGGTAAAGAAACATTAGAATTTAAGAAACTAAACTTTGGATCACAGGAGAAATTGGAGCTGATGGATCAGAGGAGAAGGCACAACAATGTTGAGGACGAAGTAGAAAGAGAGTAAAACAGACAATTTAGAAATAAACAGGAAATGAAGAAAAAATGGTTGCAAGAAAAGTGAGTATAATTATTAAAGGAAGTGGTTTTAGGTAATGTAGATGTGGCATACAGGAATATCAAACAAGATTTTGGATAAAAGATGTATAAACGTTAAATTTACTGACAGAAATCATTTTTTAAGCTCAGAAGATAGAGTTAGCCGATAGAAGGAATACATTGAGAAACTGTATGTTGGGGATAACTTGAACAACAGCTTAATATCAAAGGAAGGCGATGTCGACATTGATGACTTAGAACAGTGTTTTAACCCCTAGGGGTTCTCCAGTTGATCGCAGGGGGTTCGCGACAAGATTTACGTAATGGCGCACTGTCTCGAACGTCGCTCATTGTTGGCAGTACTGGAGCTAAAAAAAAATATCGCAGTTTTTGTTAAGGGGGGTTCCAGTTGCCTGGGAAATTTTATAGGGATGCGTGGAGCTAAAAGTTTGAGAAAGTCTGACTTAGAAGATCCTGTTTTGAGGACAGAATTTGATAGAGCTCTGAATTACTTGAAAGCAAAAAAGGCAGATGGAATTGATAAGATCCACGCAGAACTTCTTAAATCTGTAGGAGAAGAAGCAATTAAAAATATTATTCAAACTGATACCAAAAAGTTATGAATCAGGGGAAATTCCAACTGATTTTAATATTAATATAACCTTCACACTTCCGAAGAAAACACAAGCCGACAAATGTGAGAATTATCGTACCATTAGTTTAACATTACTGACCCGAATGAAACAGAACAATGGAAAGAGTAGTAGAAGATACAGTAGGTTAATATTAGTTTGGGGTTTGGAAAAACCGCACTACAAAGGAAGCAATTCTGGCTTTAAGATTAATAGTTGAAAGGCGGATCAAGAAAAACAAACGTACTTTTATTGACGTTTGTTGATTTGGAAAAAGCTTTTAATAATGTTAGGTGAGACAATTAATCAAAATTTTAAAGAAGTCAGGTCTTCTAAATAGAAGAATAATTTATTCACATTATAAGAATCAATGGCTATAACAACGTATCAGTTAGAATGGGTGTGAGACAAGGTTGAAGTCTATACCCATTATTATTCAACTCGAATGTAGAGGAAACAACGAAGGAAGTTATAGAAAACAATTATTGTGACATAAGTGTTCAAGGAGAAAAAAATCAGTTTGCTAAGATTTTCTGATGACTTTGTCTTGATAGCGGAACAGGCTGAGGATACTGAGAAGTTCACGAATGGCTTGAACAAATACTGAAGGAAGATTTTGGATTAAATATAAATCAGAACAAGACAAAAGTGATTAAATGAAGCAGAAATGATACCAATAATAGTAGATTAGAAATAAAAATAGGATTGTATGTGACAAGAGAACTAAGTGAATTCTACTACTTGGGAAGTAAAATTACAACTAATGGCCGAAGCAAGAATGTTAAAGGCAGAATAGCGCTAGCAAAAAGAGCCTTCATGAAAAAGAGAAATCTTTTAGTTTCGAATATTGATCTAGGAATTAGAAAGAAGAGACAGAATACGGGACTGGTTAATTCGTTAGTGGAGGGAACAGTTGAAGGTAAGAATTCTAAAGAAAGACAGAGATTAGAATATAAGAAGCAGATATATGAAGCAGATAATTAAGGGGTTGTAAGGTATATTGCGTTGATGAGTTTAGCGGAAGATAGGAAGGGATGGAGAATTGCATCAAACCAGAAAAACTGATGACAGCAAAAATAGTTTCATACAAAGCCTGCTCACCATGTCTCTCTGTCTGTTTTTCGGGGCTCGTCAAAGTAGTTCGCATTGGAGCCAGAAATGGATTGTGGTCCAGGAACTATCCAAGCACTCTCGTGATAAGATTTCATAATACCATCGAAATCTGAATGGCTGGATCGTGGAACCGTGCTAACATAGCCGTGTTTCCGCCCCAGGCACAGAAACTATTTTTGAGTACAAAGACTCTGCATGCGGGTACTTCAAAGGGAAAAGTACTGAGCACAGTCTGAGAAGGTTGGGGAAAAAAAGAGACTGTTTAAAACTTTGCCAACTCTAGGTACCATCCTCGATTCTGCATATGATACGGTTAGAAGGAACAGAAGAACATTAAGATTTCTTGTTTTTCTGTCACTGAATAAATTATGCGACTGTTAAAATCCTTTACAGTTGTAATAAAAACTTTTCTCGCGCCTTTCATTACTAATCGCCTGTTTAAGAATCAAGCAGAGAGAAATGTAAACTATACAATTGGAAGGAAAGCTTCAAACACACCTGTGAGTATCAGTATCTAATCAAAAATATGAGATAAAAGTGTATGATTTAATTCCGTAAAAATTAATAGGTCTACCTATGGTATCAATTGTTTACATGAATATATCACCCGCTTCCACCAAACAACGGGGGACCCTTTGATTATGATCAAAAGACTCAATTATCCAGTGGGCACAGTTTACAGTAAAATCCTTTATTTTATAAGCAAGACGTCAAAAAGGAGGGAAAATGGGCAACTGAGATAATGTAATGAAGTAAGGGCAATTAAATACAATATATTGACATAACTTTGTTCTTTTCTCAAGGCTGTTAGTCAAATCGCAAATTCTTTGCTTATTTGAAAGATTATCTGCTAGTTTTTTTAAGGTAAACCTCGTTTAAAATTACTGACGTGGCCAAATTTCTTCTTCATAATTGGAATATTAGCGTATACTTTTCTGGTAGATTGATCTGATAACATCAGTCAGGATACTACCATTGATCCATTGCCCGTTGTTACGTGAAAGATACCAGGATCTTGGAACAGCCCTATAATGTCTTATTTTGTATTTAAGTGTAAGTTTAAAATATCTAGTTTAAAATCTTATATATATTTAATTTTATGTTGATATGAGTGGATTACCTTCCACCAGACTCATCGTAAAGATACAAGGGCTTTATAAATGGGAATTGTTACAGATTTTTCAGAATATTGAAGCTGAGAGATTTTCAACAGAAATGTTACAGTGACAAAATGTAATCATCTCGTTGATCGAAGGTGTTGGGAGTTGCACCTACTCCATACCATTGCAACACATATCGCTCAGAAGTTTTTTTTTTTTTTTGTTTTTTTTTGGGTTGTGGCACTCATTTCACTAATGGCGTGACCACATTGGAGGAAGGTATAAATTGTACAGAAAGACTGTTTTCCGACAGTTCCACGCGAAATAGTAGGCGTTTTATCTCTGATTTTCAGCAGTAGAAGAAGTTTGTTGGTCATATTTGATTCTGTTTCGAGAAGTGTTAGCCTAGCATTGGGAAGTATACTGAAAGAAGACTGTTTAGGAAGCTAAAGGGAATATTTTAGGTATCAGCGTTGAAGATACAATTTGCTGAGCAATGAATACCTTTCGAGTGAAGGTCATCGTGAGTTTCAAGTTCCGACACGTGTGTGATAATGCTATTATTTCCTAGTTTAACCATAATTCTCCTTAGAAAATAAGATCGATGAATGTGACAACAGTGGCAGTAAACCAGTTTAGCTGAGCAATATCTAGCTCTTATTTATTCAAAATGCATAACAACACATTCAAGGATAATTGAGTAACTTGTTTGAAATCGAAACAGTGAATTTGGAGATTGCACAACGAAGAGCCATTGAAAGTTAATGATTTCTGCCAGCATTGTTACCTAAGATGGTATTCAGACTAAATAGTAAATTAATACGATGAATTCTGCCAATATTAATCCTGAAAACCGATAACCTAACATCATCTTTGCTGCACGAACTACAAACTTTGTCTTAATCAGTAAATCTTGCCTTACGACTTTATTAACAAATAAGGTGTTTAGTTTGTGTCAAAAGATGATATACCAAATTGTTTCTTCTTTGTGCAATGGTGAGCTATCTGGAATCTCAACGAGAAGAACGGAGCACTGGTCCCGTATTCGCGAGGACGCCGGTTCGAATCCCCGTTTGGGCATCCAGATTTCGGTTTTCCATAATCACTCCAGGCAAATGCTGGGATACTTCCTTCAAAAGGCCATGGTCGAATCCCTTACCGTTACTTGTCTCCATTCCCTTCCCGCATGTAATGACCTCGAAGTCATAAGTTAATATACGTATATATACAGAGTAAGTGGAATCGATCCCTGTCCGGTCATACAGATTTTGGTTTTCCTTGGTTTCTCGAAAATCTTACAAGCGATCGCCTGGATGGTTCATTCAGCAGGCCATGACAAAATTCCTTCTCGTTCTTCTCCCAGCTCTTATGACACCGACATCCACGATCCGTAAAGCCAAAACACAACAAAAGGAGATCGTATCACCTTTCCGCTCAGTAATTTCAGATCCATCAACCCGTTCTTTACCTGTGGTAAAACTTGCTTTGTGTATATAAAACACGCTAGAGCAAATTCATGATTCCGATTCCAGTTTGAATTAAGATACCTTTACTGTGCGGCAGAATGATAGGGTTGGGTTCGATGGTCAAGCACAGGAGATCCAACGAAGCAACAGGCCAAGAGTACGATACGCATTTCCATTCTATTCTTTCCTTACGTCTATTTATAAATTCAGTTTTTACCTCTCACTTCCACAAAGCGTTCAATCTGTGTCCTCTAATGTCGATTTAATTTTTGCCATTGTTCCAATAAAATCTCTCTTCTTTCTATCTTCCTCAATATTGACGATTTATAATAATTTTACTTCCTAAACAAATAAAAAGAAAATTTATATTTCAGATGCTGCATTTAATTTCTTCGCTACACTTCGCGATCTTTCAGTGATTTTTTTCTGTTTCTGATGATATCAAAATCCGTATTATTGCTGTAGTTATAAGAAAGTTGTGAAGTGGTTATGTCATGGTATTAATTTCCCTTTCAGCTGACCAATTGATACGCATATAAACAGTGTGTCACTAATAATATGGCATGCATTCAAAAGATGTACTGATACCATTAACCTGTACCTTCCATTTTTCACTTAACTAAAACCCTTTGTCTTTAGAAGCTCTATTAAAATATTGCGGTACAATTGACCTGATAGCTCTGAAACACTGTTTCTCTTTTTTTTTATGACTCTGCGACGTCGAAATCATTAGAGTTTAAAGACGATTGAGGATAAAGAATGAGAAGGAATCCAGCCTTGGCTTTTATCAGGAACCGTTCGGGCATTCGCCTGCATTGGTTTCGAAAACCGACGAGTAATAGAACTCTTCTCCTCCTCAATGCAATTTCCAGCGGTTTAACCTCTCATCAACCAGGCTCAGTCATCCAATACCTTACAAACTACTTTCCACTGTGATTCACCCATCTTGTCAGCCATTTAAAGGAATCCTATCAGCGACTTTACTGCGTCTGCGACAATTCACAGTAAGTCAGGGCGTATCTATTTTAGTGGCACTTTCAGCTTTGATAGGTATCATCTAAATAGGCCGGAGCTCAGCGAAACGAAGCAACGTATTGTTCGCTGTAGGAAGTCTGAATCAAACTTGACACACGTTGGTGTTCGAGATTTCGAGACAAATCAAAAATCCAATTACTAACAGGCTAACTATCAGTATGGTGACGCAATATCAGTGCGGAAGAATTTAACACATGTGCACTTACTGTCAGCTTCTTTTTTTTTTTTTTTTTTTTTTTTAACTGCTTAACGTCTCCTATAACAACTAGGTCTTTAGAGACGGGAAAGGATGCGGGGCAAGGAGTGGGAAGGAATTCGGCCATGGCCTTTTGAAGGAAGCATCCCGGCATTCACCTGGAGTGATTTGGGGAAACAATGGAAAACCCAAATCTGGATGCCCGGACGGGGATTCGAACCGCCGTCCTCCCGAATGCGAGGCCAGAACGCTAGCCGTTACACCACCACGCTCGGTACTGTCAGATTACCCTTTCCACTCCTCCATCATTACTCTTTTCTAACTCCCTTCTCCACGCAGCGTAAAGGAATCTCCAGTGATTCATTAGTGATTACAGGAATAACTATAGTTTGGTATTTACCCAAAGAGATGAAACCAACAGTTGATTATATCTCCACAAATGTGCCAGAGCCTGTTTCGTTCCATTCATGATAATGATCTGTAACTGCTGATCCAGAATCTTTTCACTTCAGACAGAAAAGTTATAAATGCAGCAAACAAGCCGACTTGTCAGTTCGTAAAAACTGAAAATATCGGTGAAATTAACCAAAGTAAACTCCCAAGAGGATAGAACGGCCCTCAGAGCCAGACCTTTAATGATATTGTATTTTAAGAATTATTTGTAGCAAGCTGGGAGGTGAGTAAATATGGTTTTGTATAATTTTCTTGCAATTAATTGTGAATTTGTGTAAATGTAATTTGTGTTTTATGGAAAGAAAGTATGTAAATATGTTCAGAACAGTACTATGCATGCAACATTGGTTAAAAGATTGTAATTCTGAGTATTGAGGTGAGCTACAATGTTACAATTTGCGACAGTTTGGATTGGTTTATGTGGATAATTTTGAGTATAATTACTTTAATTTTCATTTCTGTGCATTTCATAATGATTGTGAATGATTTCGTATTAATTCTGATTGCTTGAATTTGATTTTAATTGTTTAGGTATTGTTAGAATTCCAGAGACGTCGGAAATCTTTGAATTATTCTGTAATTTTCTGTAAAGCTTATATAAGCGATCGGCAGAAACGAAGTTTTAGTATGGAGAGTAGTAGTTTTTGAAAGTTATTCGAGTTTTGGTGTTGGAAGTTATAATCGCTGGATCATTTGTTTACCTTTGCAGCTAGTAACTTCGGAGTCCGATGTCTAAAAGAAAAGTAAACAAACTTGGAATTGAATATTCTAGGACTAATTATTTCATTTAAACGAGATACGTATCAAGAAAGTAATATATTTCCTAAAATCCCTAAGCATATTTCCATATTTTATGTACTTTCCATTGATAGTTTCATATACGGAATATCTCAAATTGAGTAGTACTTTAACAATGATTTACGTAACTCGGCTAAAAGAGAGAACTCTTGTTTCGTTTAGTTCCAGTATTATAACTGAATTCTGTGGAGCCCTTCGGTCACTCAACAGATTGGGTTGACTCTTATGCCCCAAAACATTTCATCCTTGACCATGTTAGAGTAAAACAGCTTCACGGTTGGTTTTTCGTCTCACTGGAGTAGTTTTAGTTGTTCTTAGAGTTACACTTCCATTGGCCTTTGATGCCTGTCGCCGGATGATTCGAATCAGCCTAAGCGGCTGACCATTGTGATTTACAACATATTAGAACCTTTCGGTTAGAAACATACAAGAAATTTGTTCTAATATGCTACAAAAAGTAATATGAAGATAGAATATTTTGTGGATAACTGAATAAGCAATGCTACTATTAGAGATAGCAAGAAATTAACATTCTCAAGTGTGAGATATTCTTACACACAAAGGGTTTCGTACACAGATTATAGATTATATTTCTTTCACAAAAACGTAGTTTAAAAAAACAGTGAAAAATTACTTTTAAAAAGTGTTCCATTGAATTATGTTTCAAGTGGTATTTATAAATAAATATAAAAAAAACTACTGTGAGTCTCTGAAAATTTTCAAAAAAGAAATTTCACGACATTTTTAATATCCCATTCACTAAACTAACTTCTCCATCGAATAATGCGTTTGATTTTTTTTGTTTGAAAACGATCTCTCAAATATCAAATTTGTCAAAATCATTTATCTGGTTAATATTGTAAAAAGCATAAACTCCAGAAGGATCACAAAGTTTTCCTCTAAACAGCCTACAAATTGCTAAATTTTTAGAGAAATGAATTCCGATAGTTTGTTTCGGAAACAAATGTAAGGAAGAATGGTATTGTATTAATGGTTTTACGGAAAAAATTCCACACATTGTAGAATTAAAATCCAAAGATTTTGAGAAATGCCGGTTGTTAGATTTCGTTTCATACTCATGAAGATTATGAAGGAAACCTTTCATTTCATAGCTCCCGAAAACCACAATAATTGATTTCCCCTGATTTTTTTAAATTTTATGTTATGGTCGTGATAAGGTTTGTAAAACTGAAATAGTTCACAGTTACAAATTCCTAAGTTTGAGGGGTTGTAAGTTATGACAGATTAAAAAAAAATTTGGTTTATGGAAAATTTTCTAAAAAATATTAACTTCACGTTATATTTACTGGACGATTCATGAAATGTACCAAGGAATGATACATATTTTTTGTCTAAAAATTGACTACCGGAGTATGTAATTTGTCAAAATCACTCTTTTTAGCTATTTTACGAAAGCATGAATTCCTGAAGTATCGTTATAGTTTTCCTGTAGACTAGGCAGCATTCTAAATATTGCTGTAAATTTTGCAAGAATTTTCTAATCAATTTTGCTGGAATAAAAGGATGAGAAATTCCATTTTTTTATAGTGCTTCGCCAATAGCTTCCACATGTCTTGTAATTAAGAGGAAAATTCAAATATTCTGAAGGACTGTGGGTTTTCGGTTTTCATTTGATACTCATGAAGATTATGTAAAGGAATTTATTCATATTTCCTTCAGCCCCCTCCACCTAAATACCCTATAATCATTATCACCCCTCAATCATTTCCCGAAATTTCATATTATAATTGTTTTATTGTTGGAAAGCACAAAAGAAACACGCGATCACAAATATCTCAGTTAAAGGGTTCTACAGATATGATAGGGAGACGGCCAGAATTGTCCATATGGTTTCCACATTTCATTCGAAGGTATGGAACTTCATATTGGAGTTGCAGTTCCAATTTCACAAGTTCAAAAGCCTGAGACGAGTTATCAGTCTATAATTTACGATTCAGATTGTTTTGAATACTATCAGCTTGAAGTCTGCCATACTAATTATCACGTATGATGATAAAACAAGTTATAACTTTCAGTAACAAATTGCTCAAGTACATGCACCGAAAATATAGAGGACCCATGTTCTATTTCAGTAGGGATAATCTTTTTTAAAGTCTCCTAACCTGTACTTTACAGGTGGCAAAGCTTGAGATTAAATTTCTAGAAATTGCCTTAAAAACCAAATTCAGATGGTTACCATTGCAACGGGGTATAAGACATTACTATTGCCAATCAGATTGTTGAGAATATGGCTAAATAAATACCATTAAGACATTACAAGAATGTACTGAAACATCGAAACGGTACTCTCAACTTTACAAACAAATGCGACATAATGTAACAATGGTTGGGTTATTTCTAATTAAATTTCAAGCACTGTATTTACTACCCGTAATTTTTTTAATATATTCTTTGCACCATTTTATAGTTTTCACGACAGAGCCCAATTTTTTTCTGTTAAGCAGCACGGTCAATCGTCACATTCTCTGCTATATATTCGTGGGTTCTGTTAAAATTACCTTTTTGTTTGTAGAAGTAACACCGCCATGCTCGCAGGTACAGGCTCTGTAAGATTTGGTCCGGTGAAAGAATTCCTCGTTCACACCAGACAGGGGTCTAGAGTCACATTGGAGTGCGTGGCTTTTCAGCTAGCTGACAGCTTCGACATTGTAGGCGGACGTGAGGAGGCGGCGCTAGAGTTTTATGGCTTCCGTGGCGACTGAGCGCTAGATCGAGGCCTGGAAGGGGCTGCCGAATCAGGGGCCGAGCTTTTGGCGCGAAAATGGCCGACCTCCGGCTCGAATCCGCCTCCATTTCCAAGATTACTCCCAGATAAGGCTGAGCCTCAACTGACGATTCTGGACAAAAGTTGTTGACCTTGAGTTACCAGCAACTTAAAAGCTCATATACTAGTCGAAAATGCGAGATCAATTAAAAATATAAATAAGACCGATCCACCAGGAGAAGCTTGTTGCTCTTTCAGGACTTACGACTCATTCCATTTCATGATTGATTTGGATGAACATGATAACTAATTATTTTAAATATGAAGATGACAATACGAATAATCCGATGCAAAATAAATTAAATTCCTTCTGATCACCTTTCATTAGAATATTCGTATTATTAATTTAATGTCCTTACATCAAAAAAATTACAGATTCTTTTCGTTTGAAACTGTCTTGTATCATTTAAGTGATACAAAAAAAAAAAAAAAATATTCAAGCTTAAAGGAATAATGATAAACTAGGCCCTACATCCCAAAAGAAATTAAACTGGAAAATTTTAATTAAAAATGTAGTTTTAATTTCGTGAAAACGTTGATGGCGTATCTCGGGTCAGATATTTGATTCGGTTGTGACCAATCACTAACAAACATTTAGTTGAAAGTGAAGACGTCATAAAAATAAAGAACACACATTTTAAAGAGAATAACGAACTACATGGAATAACAGGAATGAAAAAAAAATATTAGAATCGAACATGATCGAACTAAATTAAAAGTTGGATGAACCAAAAAGCACCATTAATGTAATATTTTAGAAGAACCTATAAACAACAACAAAAACTAAGAAATCATAGTACCGTAGGAAATTAAGAAACTATGCTATGGATTTCAAAACAAATGAAGAAGGGACTAAGAAAAAAAGTAGTTTTCGGAAAGAATGTTAGGTGGTCAAAAAAAAAGAAGATCTCGGAGATGAAGCTAACACTTGCAACCTGTCTATGAAGTTGATGACGTTTGTAGAGATTTTCCGAAGAATGCTTTACATAGCTAATGATAAATGGTAAATATTCATTAAAATTATATCGAAAGACCTCTGCTGACATTAACACTATGTATGATTCGATCAAAGGGTGTGATACACGAAAAAATGACGTGGTAAATGATCTGCAAAAATTGTTTTCATCTTCAACATCCATGATTATATTAGTTATTCTATTTTTTAAAGGTAAGTAAACTTACAGAATACAGTAAGAAAAATTTTGTTTGCAGGAAGTTATAATTAACATATAATAGTGAAATAATATTTAGTAATTTGACAACAACATCGCGATCTGTGGTACAGGCCAAGAACTACTTAGACCACCTTCGTCCAAAGCTTTGTGGTTGGGATTAAAACCCAGAATAAATGATTGGGGAAACCATTAAAAGTAGGAAAGCTTTTTACTACTGTTTGTATCTCTTGTGGTATCCACAGAGTTAATCTCCACCTTTCTTGCAATACCTGAAATACCTAATAAAAGATATAGTGATTACCGACTCGTAAGTCTAATGAGGCGCTGGCTAAAGACCACAAAGTAATAAGAGGAATGAGTGTGCAAAGCTCTACACGTAACCCGGTTTAAGTTCACAAACGTTTTCTGCAAATACAGAAACAACCGTGCAAAGGTAAAAGCAAATATATCTTTGCCCGATTCACGGATAATCAAAAGGTATTCGGAAAAGTATGGAATAGCAAGCTGAATCGGAAATGAAAAGCAACACTTATGGTAAATGAAAGAATAACAAGAAGAGTTTGAAGTTCATCGATGGATATGGAAACGATACTCTCTTTCAGTCTAATTACCGAGCTTTCATTTATACGCAGTATTCAAAGCAGCTCGTCGAGAACATAAAGTGATAATCAATGAACTGACTTCCTATGGATGTGACCGTGTATGATGAGGCCGAGAGGTGCTGAAAGGAAATAAAAACGATGTTGCAAAATTTCTGAACAAAAAATCAGATCCAATATCTAAACGAAAGTTGTGATATTTATTAAAGAAAACAACAATCACCATAGTACTGCAGTCCTGCTGGAATATAGAAAATTACGTCTAGTAAAAATATATTCACAGTTTACAAACATTGACTACATCTTCTTTATGGGTTAAATCTGAAATTGCAACAACACCGGATCATTTACTAGATGTGTTCCATAATGCCGTATAGAATGGAAGCTTTGACTCTGCACTGGAAAACAAAGAACCATTTGAATTCATTGAAATGAATGCTGAAGGTGTTATTTATATGTTCTAAGGAGAGCGATCAATACAAGATAATTACTAGACACAGTTAAATATAAAAATACTGCTTAGGAAACTAACATTAATTACGTGATTTAAAAAAAGGGGGGAGGTATCAATAAAAATGTCAAGTCAGATTTTTATACCATTTTTCTCCTCTTATTTAAAAGAAAATATGTAGTACATAAAAACATCAGTATTAACGGTTAGACATTTATTGCTACGAAACAAAATACATGAACATATCAAATAAATTTCATTTTTTAAAAATTAAAATTATACTGCAAATCTCACTTGATGGGGGGATGGGTCTCACCATATCTTACCAAAACTCACCAAAGGAGAGGGGAGGTTCAAATTTAAGAAAAAACACCTCACTTAATTATTTCGGAAAAAATTATACCGATTAAATTAGATTTGTTCATTTTCATACCGCGCGAGAATCGTCTCAGAGAAGTGGAACAGTTCCTTATCATTCTTAAAACTAGTAGAATTACTAGCTGCAGATTAAATACTTGGCGTTCCAAAAGCGCATAGACTTCCCAGAACAATGTTACTACTTTCGAATTAACCTTCTTAACTGCCTGATTTAGACGTTACTTCCACATAAACATACAAATTAATCATGCACGAATTCAGTGATTGTGAATAATGTTTTCACCTTCCAATTATACCGCAAAGAAAATACTTTCTCGTAAACCTTTTCATTTATCAAAGGTCCGAGAAGAAAATTATTTCGCAGAGTAAAATGGGATCTCAAGCAAGAACTCATTTAGTTTGTCTTTAAATCTGACAATTTTCTATTGATGACGTTTTATTTCCTGTGGGAAGACATTGAATAAAGAAGAAATAAGTAACGCCAATCTTCTTTAAACATTTGGCAACTTTTGGGCATTGGATCTTCCTCATATCGTGTAGGACCTCATTATGTTCAGTGAAGTGCATTAACCCTACGTGGCAATGACCCAACAAATCGGGAGAACTCTCCTGAAGAAATATTCAGCCATTCTTCCTCTACAACCGTTCACAATTGCAAAAGTGTTGCAGGTGTAGGATGTTGTGTACGGACTGATCTTTCGATCGTGTCGCAGATACGTTCGACTGGACTCATATCTGGCAGTCTAGATGGCAAAAACATCGCTGGAATTGTCCAGAATGTTCATTAAGCCAATCGTGAATCATTTGGCTCGGTGGCATGGCGCACAGTCTTCCTGGAAAATTCAATTTTTGTTTAGGACCATGAATACCATTAATGGCCCCAAATGGTCTCCAAGTAGCTGAATATAACCATTTGGTTCAATGGAAGCAGAGGTCGCAGTTCACGCCATATAAATACTGCTCATACCAGGATGGAGTCACCACCAGTTCACGCAGTACTATCTTGACAATCTGGATACATGGCTCGTGGATTTGGTGCGACTCTCAAGCCCTACCAAGCAGCTCTTACCAACAGGAATCGTAACTCATCTGACTACGTAATCTTTTTCTATTAATCTATTGTTTAAACGATAATACGATCAAGAGGCGCTGCAGCTGATTGCTCCGTTTTGTTAGCAGAGACACTTTCGTCAGCCTTCTGCTGCCATATCCCATCAAAGCCAAATTTCGCTACATTCTCAGCACGGACACTTCTGTCATGCGTCCCACATTGAGTGTTGCTGTTACTGACGCAGTGTTGCTGCTCTGTCAACACTGACATCTCGACGCATACGTTGCTGAGCTCGGTCATCAAGTAGACGTGGTCAGCCACTGCGTTGTCCATGGCAGGAGGTAACGCCGCACATTACGTTATTCCTGTAACACTCTAGACACTGTGGATCTAGGAATGTTAAATGAACGAACAATTTCCGAGAAGGAATGTCTCGTGGGTCTAGCGCCATTCCGCGTTCATAATCATGTCAGTAAACCTTTCACACCACTCACAAGTCACATGATCACAAATAAACACCCCTACTCAGCATGGTACAATTTTACGTTTCTTGCGTAATGCTACCACCATCTTGACATTTGCATCTTCCTATGCAATTACTTTTGGCACTTCAGGGTATTCGTTCCCAGTACTATAGCTAAGGACTTAAAGATTGAGAATGGAGTGTTCGGCATTCGCAAACACAAGACGGTAGATTGTACACGTACTGTGATAGCACTGAAAGCATAGCTTAATTTCTGAACATATTTATGCACTACATACGTGCCTGTAAATAAACCCTGGATCAAGTGTTTCGTGATTTTAATACCTTCAGAACTTGTCAATTATTACCTAGGAAGGAAGTGACGAAAGTGACCAGGGAGCGAAAACATACAAAAAATAGTAATTTTGTTGTTTTCCTATTAGCTGAAAATATCATTTGAAAGGTACTATTAAAATTTTGTGTTTAATATACAGGAAACGAAACGACACAGGAGAGCTTTAAGAGATGCTGAATTAGTTTATCGTAAAACAGGCAAAAGAAATAAAAGAAATTACTTACAAGTCATCTGGAAACTGTAGAATACTTCTAAAAAAATGTTACTACAGTATAACTGTAATGAAAACAGTTACCGCTTTCAAAAGTCACTTTTCACCCTTTGCTTTGTTTCATTTCAAAGCTAATAAAAATGTAAATTATCGAATTACAATTTTAAAACTGCTAAACAGCGAAAACAAGAGAGAAAAAAGGGCGTTAATTGAGTAATGTTAATGGGATTTTCGCAAACAGAAATGTCGAGAACAGTATACGCAACGATTAAAACTGCCATTTTATTAGAAGTGTTACCGACATTTTCGATATGACGACGAGCATTCCACGTATTTCGTGAGTATTTGTTACCTGAATGGCTTATCTATAACACATGTTCAGCCGGAAATTTGTGGATCTTTAACATTACTTTTACATCTGGCAAAGGTTTTTTTTGTGTGAAGAACGTTGAAAAGCTTCAGTGGTTCGCTTTCCACTGGTTTCCTTTTCCTTCTAATCCAAAAAGGTTACATTGTTGAGCGTTAATTTTTGTACCTGGCATTAGGTTTTTTTTTTTTTTTTTTCTTCTTTTTTTTTTTTTTGCTAAGGGCTTACAACTCGTCAACATCGAGGTCATTAGAGGCGGGAAGGGACTCGGCATGGAACGGAATTCTCAATGGTCTTTTTTAAAGATGCCACCCTGGCATTCACCTGTAGTGATTTCGGACTGGTATTAAGCCGCGGACTCACTAGCGAGCTGTAACTGTAACCGATGCACGTTACTGTTACCAAATACGATAGTGAGTACGTGGCTCGCGAGCCTGCCGCGAGCAGAACGCGTTGCATTCCCAGCGAGCCGACGACTGTCGGTTTTTGCTGCGAATCAAAGGGCGCTCGCAGTGCGCTCGTGGACGTCGAGAGTGAAGGTTGTTGCACGCTGCGAACCTAGAAGCGTCATGAGTGAATGGACAGAAGATAAATGTCTTCAGCTGATGGAAGTCTATCACGAAAGCAGTGTCCTATGGAATCCCAAGTATAGGTAGCCTTAATTTTGCAATGCTAAATAAACCTTGAAATAAATAAATTTATTTCAATTATTATTATTGATCATTAATAAACAAAAAAATTATTTGTAGGTGGAGGACCTCAATGGTAACACAAAAACACAGTGACACTGCACTGCGTGAACCATTCAACAAAAAGATAAAACCAGATCCGAAATTACTAATGCCGAAAGAGGCTTTCGGAATACTGAAAAATGCGGCAGATAAACCGAAACAGGATACGGAACTACGGTCTTTCTTTGATTTTATACAGAAAAAATTGAAAAACTATACCAAGGAAATAAAAAATTCAATTCAACATGAAATATTTCAAATAATTATGCGTGCTGATCAAGTCCATTATAACTCCATACAAAATTAGGGTTATTACTCCACTACACAAGTTCCAAACCCTTCAGCTGCTTCCTCCACTATAAATCCAGATATAGCTTGCCCTTCCACTTCTTCCCCAAATGAAAACCAACAAACTCCTCTGCACAATCGGCCATACTCCCCGTACAGCAACAATAGCGAGTATTCATCTGATATGAGTTTAGAAAATTATGTATGATTTTTTGAAATAAATTACATTATTATTTTATTATTATTGAATAAAGGATTACCTTGATTTATTCTTTCAATGCTCCTATCAGCGCATGGCACACTTCAGGGACAATTGATCTTATGGCTTGCTTGGAAATGCGAAAAAAATATTGTAAACTTGTAAAAGAATCACCAGTAGCTAAGTATCTCATCGTCACAGCTAATCTGTCTTGAACCGACACTGCTTCTCGGAACGAAGTGTTTCTTCGTTCTATCTTGGGCCCAGTTATGTTCATTAGATATTCAAAATCAGTTGGAGAGATTCTCGTGAAATTTTTGTAATGACCACTCATTTGTTGATTTCTTAAAAGAAGAATTAGATCACTTATTTCTCTATACATTCCATAAATACGCCATCTTCGTGGTCGTTTATAATCATCCAGTAAAGCATCTACAAGTATGTATGCTGCACAAGGGATAGACACTTCGTCCGACATCGCGGAGCTCCAAACGAACACTGGGGATAGAGTCGGCTTGTCGTTGTCGTTACGGTTACAGTGAGCGTACACACTAGAACCTGGTAATTGTATCCGTTTGGTTACAGTTACAGCTCGCTAGTGAGTACGCTCAGTGAGGTGGCTCGGTGTTCGTCGCGAGCGAAGTTCGTTTCACGCGTCCACACTAGAACGTGGTTACTGTATCTGTTGGTTATAGTTACAGCTCGCTAGTGAGTACGCGGCTTTAGAGAGGACGTGAGGTTCGATCCACTGTCCCGCTACTGAGATTTCGATTTTCCATACTTTTCCGAAATCACTCCGGGCGTGTCAACATTATATATATATATATATATGGCTATAGCCAGTTTCCTTCTCGTTCCTCACCCATAAGTAATCCTTTTCCAGTTCTAATGACCCCGACTTTTACAAGCCGTTAAACATAACAACAAAAATGAGTTTTACTGTAAGCTGCCGAGTCTGCATCACGCTTTATTTGCACAGTGTAAATGTATTCCCATACACTGATGTATTATTAAGTTTCCAGTCAGTTAATTTGTATCTACCGAGCGTGGTGGGTGAGCGGTTAACGCTCTACCCTCTCATTCTGGAGGACGGCCGTTCGAACCCCCCGTCCAGCATCCAGATTTGGGTTTTCCATGTTTTCCCCATATCACTCCAGGCGAATATCGGGATGCTTCTTTCAAAAAGGCCATGGCCGAAATCCTTCCCGCTCCTTGTCCCCAGTCCCATCTCGCCTCTAGTGACCCCGACGTCGACGAGGCGTAAAGCTATTAGAAAAAAATGAATTTTAAACAGCGTTTCTTATTCTGTGTGGTTTACCGTGGAGTATTTTTACCCCTTCATGGGAATGATCTGGGATGGTTTCCTATTCCTTCTCCAGTGTGGCAGTTTGCGTGAGTCTTGGTGTAATTGTGGTTTTCTGTGATAGTGTGCATGTTCAGTGATGAGAGATGAAAGAAGAGAGAGTGTGAATACCTGTGCCGGACCATCCAAGCCTACTCTTCCGAAAGATACCTGAGGCCGCCAGGCATAACGTCCCCATCCAACAGACAAATCACCAACAGTTATCGCGCGACTGGTTATAATTATAAATAACTCAGTTATACAGATTTACATTTATTGTTCGCAACTCATATTCCTCTAGGAACTACATCGGACTTATAGTATTCGAAGAATGCAAGGTTCTTCAGCAGTGAAATGGTTTCAAAGCAACCGTTCAGCCTTTACGTCACTAACCTCCAGCTATCTCTTGATTTCTTATCGCCATGGCAACTTACATTTCCTTGCTATAGGAGTAAATATATCGATTTTTGTTTAATTTCATGGCACAAAAATATGGTTTTCTTATGAAATGTTTCTGCTCTGTCACACAGTGTCGTGTGCCCTCACTTCATATGAACTGTGGAGAGGTTAAGGATTTAACCCAGGACTTCGGTGCACAATCTGGTGCTAACGACTTGTGAACCAACACCTGTTCTTCCCTGTTGACCATGACCGAAAATGTAAAAAAATAGAGCAAAAAAACCATTCAGGTCTGATTGAGTGTACAAAAATCTTTGACTGAAAAAATTTAAATTATTTACGATAGCTTTGTTTCGAAAAAGAAAACAATCGTAATTACATAAAAACAACAAAGCCAATTCCATTTTAGCATGTTTACGACATCAAGAACGGCAAAGCGACGCTATGAGGTTTCTTAGAAAGAGAAAGACTACGGCAATTTCCTAATACACGACAACGGCGGCGAAATAAACACAATAAAGTGACTTACTTGGTTTCGGGCGTATCACAGTAAAGAGGAAATTTCTTTCATCGTACTGACGGGGAGGTAGGAGCGAAAAATATAGAGGCTGGAAATAATCATAAGAATGCAAGGAAAGGTTTCCTGCTGTATTCGCTAATGTATTCGAAATACGGGACAGGGGAAAAATCTTTGAAATTATTTGCATTTCAGTGTAAAGAAAAATCATGAAGGAGAAAGAAATCAAAAGAACAGTTGAACGAACATGGAAGATAACGCGAAAAAATGTTTTGCAACACTATAAGTTTTTTGCCGCAGTTGGGTGTGGTCTTTTATTCTGTATTTCGATAAAAAAATTAAAAGAAGTAACTTTGCATTTCTGAAACTCATTAAAATTTGGGGGAATTAATATCTTCATCACGCTTTTTCTTGTGCGAGAATTTGTAGTAATGCGAGCACAAAACAGTAACAAGATGCGGTGGATAATGTAAGTTTAAGTTTCCAGTTCGCAAGGAAAAAGTAGAGAAATTTCTGATACTATCATTTATATGTCGTCAAAAAATAAGAAGAAATTCCGCTTTACTACAGAAAGATAAGTCATAATTCTTATTTGTATCACCATGTGGTTATTGCATCAAAATTCATTCATTATTAGAGTTTTATGTGTTACGTATGTGAAATTACGCAACATAAAGATAAAAAGTAATATGAGATGTTTGTGCCCAAGGAAAATCAGCAGAGGGTTTTCGTTCTCGCCTCGCATTCGGGAGGACGGCGGTTCGAATCCCCGTCCGGGCATCCAGATTTGGGTTTTCCATGGTTTCCCCAAATCACTCCAGGCAAATGCCGGGATGCTTCCTTCAAAAAGGCCATGGCCGAATTCCTTCCCATTCCTTGCCCCCATCCTTGCCCCCCATCCTTGCCCCCCATCCTTGCCCCCCATCCTTGCCCCCCATCCTTTCCCGTCTCTAAAGACCTCGATGTTAAAAAGAGACGTAAAGCAGTTAAAACAAAACAAAAAAAGCAGAGGGTTTTATTTGACGTGTTATTCCAAGTAAATGTTCTTCAGAATGCAGGTATTCATTCAGACCTCTTAGCAACTGACATATCGAAATGGAAAGTTTCTTATTTTTAAAAATTAAGAGGCAATAAAACTTAATGTAATAATTAGTCAGGAATTAGTGTCACACATCTGCTGTAAATGATGTAAAGCCGAAAACTTTTAAAAAAAATCGAAACAATGGAAGAACGTAGAGATTTGGATGGTGACGTTAACACATGGATGGTATTTTTACCATTTAAAAACAAATATTACAAATACTGTTGAAGTGAGTCGCATTAAACCCAAATCCATTTCGAATATATATTATCAGAAAATAGTTCAGCCGATTATGTGTAGGTTAGACGTTTATTCCAGAAAGATAGACATAGCTTTCCTGTAAACCATAGAAGGACACATCATTGTAAATTACGGAAGTATTTCCGGATCAGTAACTACAAAAATAAATGGAGAGTTTAGACTATTTTCGGATTTTCGTCTTAATTACGTAGAAATCTTCGAAAAAAAATGAAAACATTTTCAATTTTGTGGGTTACCAGCTTTCTTTTTTTACCGCGTGTATTATCTAAAAAAGACAAAAAATTCTTCAGTAAACCACCAATAATTATTTCACACTCAAACGATTTTTCTAATTTTACAATCTTTCTTTGGGTAAGAAGAAGTAAATATTGCGAAACTATTGATTTCTAAGTAAACGGGTTTGGAAGTCAGACACACAAACAGGCAGACATAATTTCACCAACTGAGTGATTCCACAAGGCTTCTGTCTTTCATTCAGTAAGTACAAAATTTTCTAAATAATTCAGAATATTACTGAAAACCAGTTAACTTGGGATGAGAATCGGATTAGTATTAAAAAATTACAGTGCATTAGATTGGTGGATCAAAGAAATAGAAGCTGCTATGAGAGAGTAGCATTTGATTCGTATGAGGCTACTATGGGGACTGAATCGTGGCTGTAGCAGTTTGAACACTTGCAACGATGAGAAGGGTCTGACAAACGCGAGAGGAGGCATGAGCCGCGCCTGTGAAGGTCAGTGACAGACTCTTTGAGTAGTGTGGAGCCTCATCTGCATACAATACCAAACAGCCTCCACTCCTCCACGGGTCACACGAGTGTACTGCGGGTAACATTGTTGCAGCCTTGCGAACATTTAGTGTATAACCAGCTGGTACCATCAACTTCGTTCCTGTGTGTAAAGAATCTTGATTGAGAGCTATCGACATGTAAACACCATAGTGCTCGATGGGAGACTGGAGTCTACTACCACACACTAACACCAGTGGTGTGCGCTATATAGTTGTGGCAGCAAAGTGAAATATACAGACACACATGTCTTTGATCGTAATACGAATATTTCACTGATCGACCATTTTCAACCACCATATCTCCCACACCCTCACAGTTCGGCCAACGTTGTGCACGATCGGTGAATGTATGTTACTACCACACACAAACAACAGATAATTTTGACTAAAAAGTGAAACATAGGGACACATACGTCCTTCGTCGAAATGCGAATGTGTCCTAGGTCGACCACTTTCAACCACCATATCCCAAACTCCCCCATAGCTATCGAGATGCAACCACCATAGTGCACAATGGGAGACTACCACACACAAACACCAATGGTATGCGCTATGTAGTTGTAGCAGGCAAGAGGAGTATATGGAAACACAAGTCTATGGTCGAAATATGAAAATACCCTACATCGAATACCGTTAACCACCATATCTACCACACCCCCATAGCTATCGGAATTCAGCCATCGTTGAGCACGATAGAAAACTCCATGCTACTACCACATACAAACACCAGTGATCGATGCTAGGTAGTGGTGGCTGAAAAGTGAAATATGGGGACACACACCTCTGTTTTTATATTTGAATATATAATATTGGGACTCAACGTTAAGCTGTAAGTTCAGAGGAAAGATACTGGCAGTCCTACCTCTGACACAATGGCTTTGTATGTTTCCTTCGGGAGAATCCAACCAACCTTCGGGTTGTGGACTAAGTTAATTTAAATCTTTACACCTTGAGCTGCATCGAAGTTCTTCCTTCCTGCTTTCCATACGTATCCTCAGTTTTTGGCAATGTTTTGTAAAAGAATTAATGCAGTGATAATGTTTTTTCTGAACAATTTCCTCAATTAACTGAGAAAATTCTATAATGTGTATCTCATTAATTTTATGAACATGTCACTGAGAAAGGTTGGTAAGTGGTTAGCGCAGGGGACTGACATTCGGGAGGACAGGAGTTCGATCCCCAGTATGGCTGCCCTTGATTTCAGTCTTCTACAGTTTTCCGAAACCACTCTAGACGATGCAGAAATGATACATTGAAAATACTATGATCCCTTATAAAGGATTCACATCACGCCAACTTGCAAGTCTTTTAAATATAAAATTATTTTTATTATGTATTTGAACTGTCATCAAAACTAATAATAATAGTACAGTTTTTAAGCATCCTTGACAGTAAGGAAATGCGGGCCACAGAAGGCCCAATGAACAAGAGAGTGGTATGTTATGGAAACGGTAAGAGCTGATCTGTAAAAGATGTACTTTAAGATATCAGAAAAAATAACTGTATAAAGATTGTTACGGCTGGTCCCAAGAAGAGAGACATACTTGTACAAAAATGTGAATTAAGTGGAGTACAAAGTGTATTCAAGTAAAACTCGAAGTGATTGATACTGGTCAAAAAATTGATGAATCTCTTTACGTGTACGAGAGAAAAAAGGTGGAGAGTAATTTTCCCTTTCATATAAAATGGAGTTCTATTGATATAAAATATGACGAGAGAGTCCACATTGGTCGTCGCAAAATGTACTCTTTTTGCTGGGGGATCCAGAGAAATCGATAAGAGGAAAAGTAAATTGTTGTATTAGTTACAAGAGACGGTTTTGAGTAATAATTTATGTCTAATATACCAAGTAGGCAAAACTAAAAAAAAGGGGAAAATATTTCCAGCATATGTTTCTTTGTCACCAATTCGCTGGTTACACAACATGCATACATGATGTATAATTGTTATGAGATAGCGGTGAGGATATGAAAGTCGTTTGATCAGCTTATGACCAATTTACTTCTGTTACTGAATGAAAGCTGACTGCAAGGGTTTCATGGACATTTCTTACGTTATTCCTTGATACTTCATTAGAATGTGTGCTTCGGTTGTTTTCACATAAACACATTTTAGTGTTTTAAAGAGATGATATGATTCGTGTAGAATTTTCAAGTTTTGTTTGAATATAGCACGCATCGCAATAATCTTTGTAGCTTTGAACTGAAATCTGTCGAGATTGATAACATTTAATTACGAGGATTTTTCAAATGATCATACGTTACTATGTTGTCTGTATAGTACCAGAAGTGAAATTTTTACGAAAACTTGGTTATATTCTCTCTTCGTGTGTCCGTGAGTGTTTTTTTTATCATTACTAATTACGATGGGTATTTATAAATAAAGCACAGATTGAAGTACTGTCTGTATATCCCCTTCACGGCGGAATAATATTACAGTCGCAGCGGGGCTCTAAGTTTTTCAATAAATGCTTATTTCACACTATCCAGATGAAGAGTGTAACATTACTGCAGATTTCACCATTATTTCTTACATATGATTCAAGGTCTCTAAACCTTCAACATATTCCAGCATATATTGTGAAATCACCCAGTAATTCATATTATCCTCCAGGCTTTACAACCTGCTATGGAGACCCGGAATTTTTCAGATTAGTCACCGAGATGAATCGGCAATGTGGTGCTGGTCCAGACGTCTCCTTAAGTAACGCGGAAGCCCCTGAAAACGAATACGTAACTTTATTCGCTAACTTGTACGTATTCTCCATTTACGTTCGAGTTATACAATATTTTACATTAGGCTCCAAGTATAAGAAGCTCGCATATGTTTAAGAAAAAGCTTGTATAATGCTTGAAGATCTCTCGGGCATGCGGCCGGATCAATTGATCGTAGATGAACGGATTTTCGACGCCATAACGTGCCATCATCTCCAGGTTGCGTCTGCTGGCCGGCATGAGGAGCGCAGTCCAGGACGCGACTGCTGGGCCGGCCAGACACTAAATCATCTGGGAAAGCATTGCCCCCAGAGTATGGGGAAGTTCTTACAGGTGGTCACGTATCTCCTTCCAGTTCAGCGGTTGGTTGTCATTGCTGTGAGGTGGCATCATCGGGTGTGTCAATCCCGGAGTGGCTGTGTTTGCTAAGACCTGAGTCTTTAGCAATGTTTGCTGTTGTAGCAGCTGGACGATGACACTGAAGTTGTCGTGGTGCTTGCAGTCCGCCTGGTGATGCAGATGGTGGGTTGCGGACTGCGTCTTCGCGTTTGCGGGTCGCTCAGATCCGGTAGAGCCTGGATGTCGGCCGGGTTTGCTTGATGAGGGCACCAACTCGTTGGTGCGTGTCGCCTTCATATTGGCGCGCAGGTTGGGCCGGACCGGCCGAATCGGTATTTATACCCTTCGACCCCTACCCTCCACTCCCGCCATGGCTCTCCGATAGCGGTGGTGGGAGGTAGTACGCTCCGACGCGTCGAGCAGTTTCCTTCAGTCTGTATGCCACCTCGTCGCGCACTTTGCCTTGGCACTGGTGTTTGCGGAGCCGCTTCATGGCTGGGTTCCAATATTGGCTTGGTTGGAATCCGTTATCATTATTTATGAGGTTTCTCCGTAGCCGGATCTCAATGGCTTCCGATTACATAATAGCTTGTACAAGTCTGAAAATACATGATTAAAACGAGTTTATAAAATACTAGCTCGTACCGGCGACTTCGTACGCGTGGATTAAGAATTTTTTGCCAGAATTGAATATAGAAAGTTGTTGGTAACGAAGGATTAGTCCCAAACAACACCGAGTCGGCATAATATGACAGGAAAGCTATCACTATATCATTCTACCGTTGAACCTGTCTCTTGAAGAGAATCA
The DNA here is from genome assembly GCA_031002005.1 of Vandiemenella viatica. Classification (NCBI taxonomy): domain Eukaryota; kingdom Metazoa; phylum Arthropoda; class Insecta; order Orthoptera; family Morabidae; genus Vandiemenella; species Vandiemenella viatica. Next base: position 88,383,477 of record JARYHS010012519.1, read on the forward strand.
ATTTCCAACATATTTCTGTCACCATTCGATAAGGTCTCATAATTTCGTGACTACAACTGTTAATCATACTGGAAAAAGATATCCTGTGCCCTTCATACAGATTTTCTTGTAAAATTCCACCAATATCGATATAGCCATTTAGTCGTCAAAACGTAACAAAAAGACAGACTTACTTTCATATTTATAGTATTATTACTGCGGTTCACACACACACACTGACTGCGAACAACCACTGAGGGATCATTATAACGTAAAAATGTGTACACCTCGTACAGCATTGTAAGACTACCTACAATTTGCCTTGCATTGCACCCCTAACTTTGTGATATCTACAGTTTAACATTCAATCTGAATAACCGTCGGCCCAGGCATGACTCTCACGATCAAAAATAATTTTTAAAAATCTTAGCCTCCAGAGAGATCTGAACCGGAGCCCACTACCCAAACATTAGTGAGCAAGTGCTTTATCCACTGAGCTACATGACCGCTACACGAAACAAAAATAGAGAGACCTCCATATACAACGCGTCTGTCTATCGACGTTCAGTAATATTTCGAAATTATAAGACAATATATATTATTTAAACAGATAATTTTTAAACCAAATGTAGACAGTATTTTTCTACTTGTTTCAGAGGATAAGTGTGCAACGTTTCATCAAGATCAGATGAAAACTGTGGATTTGTATGAAGAACAAACAAACCAACAGACCAACAAACAAACAAACATATAGACATTCATCTTTATATATAGAGATAACTATTAATAACCAGAGAGTGAATATAACGATAGATATCCTCCAAAATACTCGAGAAATATTGGAGCGTTATCGTATTAAAGATTTTTTTTTATATATATGCATTGTTTACTAAAAGGAATAAACTTGAATTTTCGTACACTCTGCTAACAAAATATTCTTTTCATTTTTTTTATGTTGCCCTAGTAACTACATAACGAGTTGAGTTCTCACTTTTTGTATTTTCTTATTTCACAATCTCACAGCCAGATAATTTTAACGTTAATGATGCTGAAATATTTTTATGAAATAAATAAGAAAATATGTAGTACTTCTCTGCGTTCTAATGTACAGACGACGAGTGAACAGGGTTTCCGAGCGTTCGTTACGTCTGGTGGCTTACGCCTCCTTGTGTGGCGCTTCATTTTTAACTCCTTCACTCGTCGGTTCTGTTTTCGCTTGTTTGGAGGATCCGCAGCAGCGCCGGCGTGGCACAAGAGGCACCATCTGGCGACAAGTTCGCTGGCGCGTGAGCCCCGCCTCGACTGGGATGGATCACTGGAGTGTAGAGGCAAGACAAGTGCCGCCTGCCCCGCTCACTACGCCGGAAAATTCGCTTCGCCGACTCCCAAAACATCGCATCAGACTCGACGAAAATAAAAGCCGATTGTTAAATCTGTCTGTCGGGGTCACCAGCTTGGTACACCTCTAACTGGCCACCTGTATTAAGTTGGTGAAAGGGCAAATCAGACCTTCAGCTTACAGTGGTGGTAGCAATCGTACTTTCTCATTTATTTATTTTTTTCCAAGTTTTTCTTTTGCATCGTTGGATTAAATTCAAAAGACTTTAGCCGCTACACTAATGTCACCCTTCTGTTTTTGTTTATAACATAATTTCCAAATTTAAAGATTTGAAAATACAGGTGACGCTATGATACTGCTGAAACTATGTTGAGCAGTCCTCAACTTTACGATTAAAGATACGGTTTCGTTTTGTTTTTTGTTTTACTTCGTTTCTTGTTTTCTTTTTTTTTTTTACTTCTTTCCGTCTTGTTTACATCGAGGCGGTAAAGGACTAAAAACAAGGAAACGGAAGCCATTTGGTCATGACATTTGGAAAGAACTATCGCGACATCCTAGATTGATTTCGGAAAAAACATTGAAGAATCAAATCTCGATGTCTGGATCGGTAATGGAACCAGGATCCTCACGAACGATAAGGTTTCGAGTTTATGTGGACTTTTTAGGGAAGCATGACACAAATTAAAGAGAGCAGCTGGAAATGGTTAATACTAAAAAAAAATTAAAATCCAAGTAAAACAATCAGTGTGAAGACTGAGTTTTTTCCTGCGCAGTTTTCGTGGTTATATGTGTGTGTTTCTTGAGAAAGCCAGAAGTGGTTTCTTAATTTGCAGCAAAATTCTCTTCGCTAATAGTTCACATGATGAATGCTATGATAAAGACAGCGAAGGAAACTGCTGGAACGTTATACATAACAGAATTTGTCCTGCTGAACACTTGTTAAAATAATCGTTCACTAATTTTGTATCAAAAAAATCGATGCTAGAATTTCTCTTTTTTTTACTATCGCTTAACGCCTCATCAATATCGAGGTCATTAGAGGCAGGAGAGCGTGCGGGCAAGGAACGGTAAGGAATTCGGCCATGGTCTTTTTTACGAATCATTGTGGCATTTACCTGGAGTGATTTGGGAAAACATGGAAAATCCAAATGTGGATGTCCGGACCGGGATTCACGAATGCGAGGCAAGAGCGTTAACCGATAGAATTTCAACCTTTATGAAAGTTTTACATAAAAAAATTTGATAACATTAAATAATCGAAACGAATGAGCTATTGATAAGTGAAACTGTTGACGCTGCGTTGTCAAAGAACTGTGGACAAATTACCAACATCACCATTCTTCACTTATTATAGTTACGAAGAAGTGCATCATTTCACATAACGAAATTACAAGAAAAAGAAAACAATATGAATAACTTTTAAAATAATAATATGTAAATTTACAAATCAAATCCTCAGATTTTGTCATCTTTATGATTATAATGAAATAACATAGATGATATTTGATTTAGCCGACGATCTTCATTTTATAAATGCCTTTCTTTTACAGAAAAGGAGAGATGGGATGGTAGAATTTTCATTTTCAAAGTGTATAGATATGACGGGGTAAAATGACGGGGCTTTAGTTATCGGAGCAGCATGAGACTGGTCGCATAATTTGGGTATGAATTCTGAGAATTATAATGTCCGAAGTGACACCTGGGTGCAAGCCTTATGAGTTTCGCTTTTGCAAGCGTTTCTCGACTACCCAAGGATATCTCAAACAAGCAATGATGTATCAAAATCAACTTCGTAACAATCTGAAATTCTTCTTTAATAATTTTTCCATCCTCGTCTTTACATCTTTAATAAATGCATGAAAACAATATTTCTATACCCTTTATTCCACAAAACCCAAAAATTGTCTTTTTAAACATATAAAAAATTGAAGTGAGTTCCATATGAGTTGTTTTGGCGGAGCCTACTTCACAACTACTATCCAGGATTTTTATTGAGTTATTTTCCGTTACTTTTTCCAGAGAAAACTGTTCAGTAGTGTTACTGTATGTGTGGATGGATTTTAGTTGTTTTTTGTTCAGTGTAGTGTGTTCAGAGTGAAGCCCTGTGCTAGACCATACAGACCAGCGCTTTCGAAATGTGTTGTACCTTTGGCCGCGAAGTTTAATATCGAAATTCTATATACGAACATTGCTGTGGAATCTGTCTCCATATGCACTGCGGAGAAGTTTAGCATTTAAGCAAAGTTTTTGTATCAACATTTGATGAGCGGAATCGCACACCAAGTTCCGGATGACGAAAATTTATTTCACCTTCAGGTTCGAACCAGGTAACCTTGTGTGGAGTGCTAGGTACTCTCAATGTCTCTCAGCGACATAGGTGGTTTAGAGATGAGCAGAGTAGGTATAACGACAGTGACGTGAAATGTTGCAAGGCAGGTATCGCTTCAGGTGTAACCAGCAGGATGGTAGTTCACCAGGCTATTGGTGGTTTTTCTCTTTCGTCTAGGTCAGGGGTGGCCAACCCGTGGCATTCAATATCCTTCCGGTCCGCGAGATTCATCACACTTTTACAAAATATTTTTTATATTTCATTTTCAGTGTTATGTATTTCTTCACTATGTGCGTTCAGTATCAATATTATTATATTTTCTATGTTTACATGTAAGAATAATAGTAAACACAATAATAATAACTCATTATGTTTCAATTTTTCACTCAAAAAAAAGTCTGTAATCTAATATGGGGATATATAATTTTATATGTGACCCGCGGAATTATGAAGCATTTCCAAAGTGGCCAGCATGATCATATGGTTAGGCCACCCGTGGTATAAGTGGTGTATCCACGTGGGTGACGTTAAAGAGATTAAGGCAATGAGGTTCTCCTGTAGCGTTAAGTCGGTTAAGAGCTAAGCCACCACCGAGTGTAGAAAGGGACGAGGCAGTGTATAACACGTGAAATTCTGTAGTAAGTATTCATGTCATACACGTTCAGCAAATTTTATGCAACGGTGCTGAAGATGAAATTCTAGTAAGGTTTTATTTGTGTATCCGAGTTTCTACGACTTAAACTGGTGAAGTTCGAGGATAGTGAAACAGATCATTACGAGTGGAATGAGATCAGTAACGTCCTGTATTAATGAAAAGCTAAAAACAAAAAATGATAATATACCAGAGAGATCTTGATAAACGAAATATTGTGACAGTAACTTTGAGGAACTAAAACTCTGAACAAGGTAATACGTGTTGCGTGTTGTATACATTTTTTGAATACTTTTATGGATTTTCGTAATTTATTGTTCAATGCTTGCCGTTCTATTAAATGGCAGAGATAGTGTACGATGAAGAAGCATCTCCCAACTAAAATGAAAGGAAAATACCAGTGAGTTGAATAATTTTTGTTGTACATCGTTCTTGGCGACTAGTTTTTTTGAGAGACTTCGGAACTTGTCTAGAAAGGACAGGAACTCAAAGGATTGTCAATTACTATCCACTAAAAGCAGAATTGGACTGCTAGTTAGTAGACCTCAAACCACCTGAAACAAACATGGGAGATGTTGGAGGGCTGGGAAGTATCTAGACAACAACCGCCGAATGGACAAGAAACGTAAATGCTTCTGGCGGAGAAGAAATTATTTTGGATCTGTTCTATCAAATCGTCGGAGATATATCTGCAGTCAGCTAAATCATGCATTGCGCCGTCTACATCAAAAACCGGAACTTTCTATCAGTCAAGAAACACCCACTTGCAATTGTACGCTCATTTTAATCATACTTTAAAACAGGGCTGGCCAACCCAAATGTTCTCGCGGGCCACTTTGGAAATGCATCATAACTCCGCGGGCCACATATAAAATTATATATCTCAATGTTAGATATAGACCTATTATAGACATTTTTTAGAGTAAAAAATTTAAACATAATGAGTTATTATTATTGTGTTTTCTATTATGCTTGATGTAAACATAAATTATATAATTATAATGACACTAAACGCACATTTTAAAGAAATATATAATACTAAAAATAATATATGAAAGAGATATAAACATAAATGAAATTTTGAAAATATGGATGCACAGTTTAGGTAACATTGGTTTTCACTACTTTGGCCATTATAAAATAAATATATTTTGTAAAAGTGTGATGAATCTCGCGGGCCAGAAAAATATTCGAGGCGGGCCGTGGGTTGGCCACCCCTGCTTTTAAACATCACATATTAATTTGAACGTCAGCGTGTTACTTTATTTTTCATTTTCACAACAATGTATCAAATATGGATTAGAACTAATGTCTATAAATCATTTCCGGTAATGTTTCATGTGGATTAAGAGCATTTTAAATTGATATTTGTAATTTATGGACAGTTTCAATGTATGTTAACAATGTGGAATTGTTCAGTTTTGCTTTCAGTGGTTTCATACCGCCACTTCGACAGGCCTTAAGGTATTATACAAAAAAGGGGTGATCTGAGCCATGTCTGACAGGTCATTTAGTAAAGCTTTAAAGTACAGCACGCTTAGTTTGATAAACAGTTGTTGGCTGCTTCCATGTAATGTATTCTATGAATAGCGTCTTGTCATAATTCTTTAAATCATATTTTCTGTGTATCTTATATATATAAAAATCTCGTGTCACGATGTTTTTCCGGAATGAACTCCGAAACTACTTAACTGATTTTGATTAAATTTGGCTTGCTGTGTCATGTGAAGTACGCCAGAACACTTCCGTGGTAAACTGTACGTCCACTGTACGTGGAAGGACTACCGGGATAGGTTAAGGCGGCTAAGACAGGGGCGGAATACGCAGCCAATAGAAACCCTGTCACCAGGACATTACGACCTCAAGGAATTATTATTATTTATTATATCTGTAGGTTCCCTGTACCTGGTAGCACTACCGGGTTAGGTTAAGGCGGCTAAGACAGGAGCGGAATGCGCAGCTAATAGAAACCCTGTCACCAGATCATTATGACCACATGAAATTATTATTATAGTTCCTACTGTTAGAAACGTATGGAAGTACTTTTTTACGTTATATTGATCCCTCAGGGGATATTTTCCATTAAGTAAATTGTAATAAAATGTTAATTAAAAATACTGTGTTCGTTTGTCCTTAATTTCAACTCTCCGAAAATCTTTACCAATTACTTTTGAATTTTCAAATCGACGAAAACGTGTTTGTCTTTATTAGTGAATATTATTTTGACAACATCGGGGAGTTTAGAATAACATTGGTCCAACGTACTATAACTACTGAGTCACAGCAACGGGTGACCGGGTCAGCTAGTTTAATTTAATTACCCACGCTCCGGTGGCAATTTCCCTACACACACAGTTTTTCCCCATTCACGTATCAGCCTACTTTTGCCTTCTAAAAATTTCAACTTTAAATTCTTTCAGCTTTTTTGGTAACTGATTCATCATCTCTCTTGGTAATTTATTGCAATCCCTGACTGCCTTACCACACTTTATTCCTGAAATCGAGTGCAATCTTGTGGTCATGGTCATCTTTTCCCTACTATGCACCTCTGCTAATTCTTCCAGCAATACCATTCCACGTCTCATCACCTATATACACCTTATACACTCCCATGACTCTCTCCATACTAAGCGTGGTGAGTGAACGGATAACGTTCTGGCCTCGCAATTGGGAGGACGTGGGTTCGAATCCCAGTCCGGGCATCCAGATTTGGGTTTTCCATGGTTTCCCCAAATCACTCCAGACGAATGCCGGGATGCTTCCTTCAAAAGGCCATGGCCGAATTCCTTTCCGTTCCTTATCCCCCCATCCCATCCCGCCTCTAATGACCACGCCGTCGACGAGGCGTAAAGAGCAAGCAAAAAAAAAAAAAGACTCTCTTCACCCTCCTCCTGTCTTTCAGTGAATCCCATTTCAGCTCCTTTATTATATCTATCACTCATTGAGTTCTGTAGTAATTTTCAGAGACAAGTCCAGCAGCCCTTCTCGGCACACCTCCAATTCCCGTATTTGATACCCAAAATGTGGGCCCTCAATATTCAAGGACTAGTCTGACCCAAGTTTTTCTAACTCAGTTCCCTTACTTCTCTGGTACATCCCCTCATCGCTCTATCAAACAAGTGAAATATTTTGAAACATTGTCTTACTAACTGCCCAATGTGTCCTGTCCAGCATAGTTTTCTTTCAAATGTCAAATTATTAAGTTGATGTGTACATACGTAACTGTATCTGTAACAAGAGAAGAATTCCAGTTTATCTGAGAGTTTCACTAACGCTGCTAAAATCTCAGTTTTCACTTCATTAAATATAATATAGTGATATTTGTCGCAAGTTGCAGGGTTCAACAGATGATGCTGTCAAAATGTTATTTGAGAGAAGTTATAAATTATTCGTTGATACACTGCAAATAATACTGTTGGCTAGACAAGAAGCAAGTTGATTGGGTAACTTCTCTATTTGGTAGTTTCCTAGCGTCGCTAGCCTGTGGAAGTGTTTGAGACATCACACACGCTGTCAACACGCCGGTACATAAACCGTAGTAAGGTGGCGCTGTGAATGCTAACACCTGTACACATTGAGTTGTCGTCTGTCCGAAAGAGGCTCTGTAATAAAACGCAAGCAGTGTGCTGCTGAATGCATACCAGGCGTCGGACATATTCATGGACCGTAAAAACTGTACTCGCGTTACATGCCGCGGTGCGCCTGCGCGGGGCTGAAATACGACCCGCACGGCACCTGTTATCACCCGGAATTTACAATCGTCCCGTGGAGGGAACGCTTGCTTCTCTTCCACAGATTCCAGCGGATTTCCGATACAGCGGGCTATAGAAAAGGAACTGCCATTGAATTCAGATGGCGGCATTACCAATGCGGTGTTTACTGTACAGGAGACCGCCTGTTGTCGGTTGAAGGTAGTACAGAGGTGCTAAGACGTGTAACCAGTTCTGCGGATGATATGAGAGCTTCTGGGTTTAGTCATCAATGTCAATCCCTGTCCAGTCATCCAGATTTCTGGTTTCTATGGTTTACTCAAGTCACTACAGGTGAATGCCGAGATGTTACTACAAAAAGATTATGACCAATTTCCTTTTCTTTCCTTGCCTCCAGTCCTTTCCAGCAACTAATGACATCGACGTTGACTAGGTGAAAAGTCATAAAAAACATATTGAAAGAAAGTAAAAGTGATGTTACATTAAGTTGAAATCTCTGAAGTGATTATTCTCGAATCATAAACATCAAAATACACAGTTTAAAACATTGTACAAATTAACATCTTTAAGGTTCGAATCCCCTTCCGGGCATCCAGATTTGGGTTTACCATGGTTTCTCAAATCACTCCAGGCAAATGCCGGGATGCTTTCATCTAAAAGGCCATGGCCGAATTCCTTCCCATTCCTTACCCCCCCCCCTCCCCCTTCCTTTCCCGTATCTAAATACCTCGCTGTTAAGAGACGTTAAGCAGATTAAAAACAATCTTTGAACACATTTCGGCCAGTAGTTCACAACCTCAAGTGCATTCAATGTTGCTGGAAACAAATCGTCTTTGTTTCAGGATGATGGGCACATGGGGCACTCGAGCATATGGTTCATTGTTTGGCCCTCTCCATACTCGCACTTAATATTGGTAGCATCAGCATAACCCTATTTCACTAGGTTTTCGTTGGACCTGCCCACTCCTGTTCGCAATCGATTTAAGGACCGCCAGACATTCCAGTCCTCTGCGTGACCAGGTGGCAAGCGCTCTGCAACTGTCAGCGGTCCCTAGATGGTTGGGACCTTCATTTTCCACAACTGTAGTCTTGCCTTTTCAGGTAATGCAATTAGTTCCCTTGATGTTCTCAGGAAGCTTTTCCTGAATTTGAGTCTCTGGGCTGGTAGTGTATGGCCTTGCAGTGGATGAGCGCTTTCCCGTTCTACTTTTGTCCTCTCCTTGTTCGCAGCCACTTCTCTCCGGATACTGGGTGGTGCAATTCCCGTGAGCTGGTAAAGCCTGTCGACAGGGGTATGCTTTAGGCAACCTGTCACTAATCTACAGGTGTTATTGAGGGCTACATCCACCTGTTTGGTGTGAGATGATGAGTTCCAAACTGGGCATGCATATACTGCAACAGAGTAACAAAGGGCCATTGCTGATGTACGTATAGTTTGCACCTCTGAAATGAATCAGAATGTTTCTTGCTAGGTAAGAAGAGGTAGGAAGCAAAGTGTTAGTGTATTAAAATCCAACTTGATTGAGGAAGAAGAGCAAAGAAAATTGTCACTGATGATCATTATTCCAGTGAATAAGTCTATTATTGATTTACAATCAAAGATGTGTTGGAAGTCGTAGGAATACAGGAGGAAGGGAATTAAGTGATTTGTGTATATAATCCATAGATTGCTGATGATGTCTGGATCAATGTAGATCGAAGAACGAGTAAAAGTATTTAGAAGGAAATAAATGGTCACAGCTATGACTTATCACATAATTTCAGGCACTAAGGTGTGAGGAAAGTAATAATTTGTGGCTAATTGAGTCAGGGACAAGAATAATTATCAACGGAGGTGCAGAAGGGCTTACCTCAAACAGTGAAAGAATTTAACATTAAAATTCACGCAATGCTAAATAATGTATACAGGCAAATTTCCAGCAGGGTCTTCAATCGCAGTTAATAAATAATGATTGTTATTACACTGTAAAGCTAGTAGGTAAAGAAAGGAAGCCTAGAAACCACAACACAATAAATTCTCGCACATATCGAGGATACTAAGAGCTATAGATTGTGAACAGTGTAAGACAGGGATGGCCAACCAAAATTATCTTGTGGGCTACTTTGGAAGTGCATCATAACTCCGCTGGCCGCATGTAAAATTATATATCGCCACTAGAGACTTTTTTTTTAAGTGCAAAATTGAAACTTGAGTTATTATTGTGTTTACTATTATTCTTACATGTAAACATAGATAATATAATAATAATGTAAAATTTATGGGAGAAATTTCCGAGCCGTTTGAAATTAATTCAGGTGTGTGACAGGGATATGGTCTGTCTCCACTACTTTTCAACTGTGCATTAGAAAAAGTAGTGAGGGAATGGAGGAAAGCCATCAACACAAAGGGTGTTCAGCTGGGAACAAATCCAAATAAAATCACCATAGATTGTCTAGCTTTTCCTGATGACATGGCGGTAATTACTGATTCACTGGATAGTGCAAAAGAACAAATCGAAGAACTGGAGAAACAGGCAGCCAAAGTAGGATTACATATATCTTATGAAAAAACACAGTTCATGACAAACATCAATGATGCTCCTCAAAATCTTAAACTTCGCAATGGAACAATAGCTAAAACAAATTGTTTTAAATATTTAGGAGAATGGATAACGAGTGACACAAAAGAAAAGACTGCAACAGAAACTAGAATACATAAAATGGAAAGAGCATTTCATATGACAAAGAACATATATAACAAAATATCCTTATCATGGAACACAAAACTAAGGCACTATCAAGCAGTGGTTAGACCAGAAACGTTGTATTCGGCAGAAACGCTTAAGCTAACAAGATATGGGGATCTTGAAAAACTGGAAAAAGTAGAAAGAAGAATCTTGAGAAAAATACTGGGACCCAAACCTAATAGTAATGCTGAATACAAATTAAGACCAAACCGAGAACTATATTCTAAAATAGAAAAATTAACAGTTATAATGAGGAAAAGAAGACTGAAATTTTACGGGCACATATACAGAATGGATAGTAATAGACTAACAAAACAGATCTTCACCTTACTGAACAAATACAAATCCAAACCCACATGGTTCACTGAAACTGAAAAGGACATGAAAAATGCTGGAGTGAAAGCAGATATAATAGACAACAGAACACTTTTTAGAGAAGTAATTCACAAGGCAGGTTTTCAGGAGAGACAGAAATACATCAAGGGAAGGAAATGGACCCAGGAACAAAAGGAACAACACTCTCAAAGAATGAAGGAAGTTTGGAAGCAAAGAAAATTAAATACAAAGAAACATAGCCAAAGTTGATTTTTCGTACCCTCCAAAAGGGTTATTCGGAATAATAATAATAATAATAATGATACTTAATGCACATTGTAAAGAAATATTTAACACTAAAAATGAAATATAAAAAATAATTGTGAAGAATCTCGCGGACCGGAAAAATCACCCCTGGTGAAATATTTGTCCTCACCTCTAATTGTCATTAATCTTATAGTTTCCTTTTATTATGTATGTGTTAATAATGAAATGTTGTAAGAGCATATGTATTTGACGAGTTTGCAATACTGTTAAGTTGGTACAATGAGTCCACGTACCAGATTGTGAGAGTATTTTTGGAATGACTGAGAGTGATTGTATAGAGAGTGAGAGAAATGGTAGAATAACCTTGGGGAGAAGTAGGATGGCGAACGCGGGAAAATTCTCGTAAACTGCCGGCGTTGTCTTGAATACGTAATAAGGTTGTACTGACTGATTACTGCGAAGAACACCATACATGAGTTAAACTATGTTGATACTGTGATGTTAAATATGAGTGAAGTATTTTGTTCGTTTGTGCTAATATAGCTAACATATAGTATAATGATATTCAATTATTCGTGAGTAAATTTGAATTGAATGCTGAAATAGGAAGTCACCTATTTAATTCATTACAGATAGGGACAGAGAATCCAATCGACCGAAAATGAAAACTTTAACTTAAAGTCCGATTCAAGCCTATCCCGGTTTTCCCTCCCGAAGCCCAGTTCTCCATTTTATACTGCAAACTGAGTTGAGCCATTTGCAAGGAAATGAACGTCAGTTTTTCTTTGTTTCTAGGATAACAAACGATTCAAACTGAATAATTACAACAGGAGATTGTATTATCATTAAAAGAGGGAAATGGCAAATAAGTCACAGGTAAGATTTCTTCAGATCCATCATGCCATGTCCTAGTATTTAATTCAGGAACTGGGTTGTTACGAATTTGTACTTGTTAGTCCCAGCGTCAGCCCAACAACAAATTATTGTAACACTGTCTCGAGAAACTCTGAAGTTTACGGTTTCATACTAAAGTTATGATACAGGGATAGTGAAAATGATTGCAGCGAATTCACGATTTTCTTTTGGCTGTCCTATTATAGGTACGATGATGGAATTTGCTGTTATAAGACAAGTGGCTCTCCAAGTTTCGATTGCACTAAATGCAAGCTTCCTCCGGTGGTCGCTAGAGCGCTAGAGAGCAAGATGGCTGAAAATGAGAAAGCCTTCGTTGTTCTCGAATTTCATTCGATTCAGTCTGGGGTAACTTTTCTGCGACACTTTAGAACAAAGTTCGGTAAGGATCCCCGCATATGGCGTTAGTATCAACAGTTTAAAGCCACGGGATGCCTTTGTAAAGGTAAAACAACGGGTCGCCCTCCTGTGTCTGAGGAAACCGTTTAACGTGTGCGCGCCAGTTACATTTGTAGCCCACAGAAATCTACTCTTCGAGTGAGCAGGGAATTAGGTATTCCACAGAAGACCGTATGGATAATCCTACGGAAGTGAATGTGTATGAAGCCTTACAGGTACAGTTGCTACAAGCACTGTCGCACAACGATGAAGTGCGTCGTTTTCAATTATGTGCCCAATGTCTAGAACAAGACGAAATATTCGCAGAAAAACTTGTGTTTAGTGATGAGGCCACTTTTCATGTGACTTGAAAAGAGAACAGGCACAATGTGCGCATTTGGGAGACCGAAAATCCCCACGCTTATGTGCAGCATGTTCGTGATTCTCCCAAAGTGAACGTATTTTGTGCGAAAGAAATTTTATGGGCCTTTTTTCTTTAATGAGGTGACGATCACAGTGAAAATCTATTTGCAAATGTTGCATAATTGGCTCATGCCACTTCTGGAAGCTGACAGTGAAGATTTCATTTTCCAGCAGGACGGTGCTCCACCGCATTTTTCTCTAGTTGTCCGTAATTTCCTAAAAAACAGGATTCCAAACAGATGGTTTGGTCGTTCTGAGGATGCTGATCGTCAGCTGATGTCATGGCCTCCTCGTTCCCCTGACCTAGCCCCCTGCGACTTCTTTGTTTGGGGTTTCGTAAAAGACACAGTATTCGTGCTACCAGTACCAGTTGATCTGCCAGACCTGCGGGTTCGCATCACCAATGCATTTGCTCTAATTGACAGAGACATGCTGTATCGGCAATGGGAAGAATTCGATTATAGACTTGATGTGTGCAGAGTCACTAAAGGTGCACATATTGAGCATCTGTAAACACTAAAAAAAAATCACAGTTGGCTTATATATCTGTGTAATCTTGTAAGTATATGTCAAATAATAAATCTGTAGTAATTTTCTTAAATCACTGCAATCATTTTGACTAGCGCTGTATAATAGACGATAAGTTTTAGGCTCATAAAAAGGGAAATTGGTACAATCTGCTAACATGATCTAGTCATGTGTGAAACGGTAACGCCTGAACCTGCCATTCTGGCGGGTTCAAGACCTCATACGACCATCCAGATTGTGGTATTCCATGATTTCACGAAATCACTCCAAGCGAATGCTTGTATGGTTCCTTCAAAAGATTTTCACCGTATTCCTTCCCGTTTTTGTCACCAATTCTTTCATGCCACAAATGACCTCGATTTTAATAAAAGATAAAACCAATACGAAAAAAAAAATACCTCCGCGGTGACCCACATCTACTTGCAATTCTTAATTTCTCCAGTTTTGACGGAATAAAAATTCCACCTTTCTTCGTTTTAGAAATTTACATGCTGTCGAAAATTGTTTTAGTAGGAGACAACCTAACGGACGATTATGAGTGCTATAATTGAGTGTGGTGGGTGACGGTAACGCTTTGGCCACGCATTCGGGAGGACGTGGGTTCGAATCCCCTTCCAACCATCATGGATTCATGTCTTCTGCAGTTTCCCCAGATCACTTCAGGCGAATGCCCAGTTTGTTTCTCTAGAATGCCAGAGTCGAATTTCTTCCCATTCCTTGTCCCAGTCTTTTCCCGCCTCGACGTCTCTGAACTAACCACTCAATTAGTGTGGGTTAATCAGGTGCCGAAATTACCAAACAGCTTCTGAGGAGACACGTAACACCAATCTGAGAAACATCGTGTTTATTAAATGATTAGGGCCCATTATCATCCCTCAATATATGCCAGATGAACGCTCATTATTGTTTAATTCAAGATAATCTTTATATATAAAGATGAATGTATGTTTGTTTGTTTGTTGGTTTGTTTGTTCTTCATACAAATCCACAGTTTTCATCCGATCTCGATGAAACTTTGCACACTTATCCTTTGAAACAAGGAGAAAAATACTGTCTACATTTGGTTGAAAAATTATCTGTATAAATAACACATGTTGTGTCATAACTTCGAAATACGGCGATAGACAGACACGTTGGATGTGGACGTCTCCAGACCGTGTTTCCGTGTAGTGAACTGGCAGCTCAGTGGCTAAATCTCCGTCAAGGCTAAGATTTTTAAAAATTGTTTTTCATCGTAAGAGTCAGGCCTGGGCTGTAGGTTATTTGGATTAAATGTTAAACTGTAGATATTATAAAGTTAGGGGTGCAATGTGAGGCAAATCGTAGGTAGTCTTGCAATTTTGTAGGTGTACACTTTTTTACGTTATAATGATCCCTCAGGTGTTGTTCGCAGTCAGTGTGTGAGTGTGAACCATAGTAATACTAATATAAATACGGAAGTAAGTCTCTGTCTTTTTGTTACGTTTTGACGACTATATGGCTATATCGTTGTGATGGAATATTATAAGGAAAGCTGTATGAAGGGCACAGGATATTTTTTCCAGTATGATTAACAGTTATAGTCACGAAATTTTGAAATCTTATCGAATACTGACAGAAATATGATGGAAATTGATTCTCTTCAAGAGGCAGGTTCGACGGTAGAATGATATAGTGATAGCTTTCCTGTCATATAATGCCGACTCGATATTGTTTGGGACCAATCCTTCGTTACCAACAACTTTTTATATTTAATTCTGGCAAAAAAAATTATTAATCCACTCGTACGAAGTCGCGGGTACGAGGCTAGTTATTTATAGTCACCAAACAATTGAAAGATATTACTGTCAAATAAAGAAATGATAAAAGTGGCTGCGAATGAAATACTACTAGTTTTGTTCACAGTTACTTGCATAAACATTTACATGCCCGCGATACACTGTAACAGGCTCCTATTAAAATACAAGTTTCACATGACTTTACTCATACTCCCGCATTTACAGTACGGCGCTCAATATCCAATGTAATTGCTGCTTGGCCAGCTGTGTTAGCCGGCGCCAAACTTTGCTGCTATACTAATTGAAGATAAAATTTCTACGTTACCCACAAAGCCAACCAGAGTCAAACATAGACTAAGTATAAGGCAAAAAAAAACAAAAAAAAAATAAAAGTAAAACAAAAACAATAACCGTGATAGTTTTGTGCTAATCATTGTAGCATTATTTTGTTCACGTAACGTGTAGTTTTTGAGCTTGCAAGTGTGTACAGTTCCAGCGTACTCACAGGTAGCTATGAAAAACTGGCCAAAAACCGTAATTTGGAGGGACCATAAACTGTTACTCAGATATAAAATCGCGTGGATGGTGTCTCTTGCTTCCAGTATGGTTCAACCTTAACACGCTCGGCCGAACTGCTGAGTCACCTGTTTCTTCCTGTTCTCCACCAGTCATTTCATTCCCAGACAGCCATATAACATCCTCTCCAAATTTTCTGTTTCAAATTCTGTGGTATTGAACTTCCTAATTCTTGTGAGAATTTAGTTTTTCCTGGCGTATGATTGAAATAAATACTTCACGGGCTTTCTATCGGATATTTTCTTTATTATTAAAAATCTTTACTTACTAACAACAACGTTTCGGCAACTACCTCCGTTGCCTTCATCAGGTTAGCTGTCATTTAAAGTTACAAGTCTGAGCCCGATTGCAGCGCCGACCAATGAGAAAGCAGCGCAAAGCTTCTCCGGTTGCGGGATACTTATAGGAGCCAGGACTCTAGCTAACCTGACGAAGGCAACGGAGGTAGTTGCCGAAAAGTTGTTGTTATTAAGTAAAGACTTTTAATAATAAAGAAAATATCCGGCAGAAAACCCTTGAAGTATTTATTTCCTAAATTCTTGTTTCCTACTTAAAATTAAGACGTTTCGAATATTCAAAAAGTGACTACCAATTCTACGTCATATTGAATCATATTCTCACAAGGGGACATCCATTAATTACGTGAGGTGAAATAGGGGGGGCGGGTCCGGCGAAATCTCACCAGGGGGAAGGGGAGGGGGTCTACGGAAATTTGCGAAACATTTGGGGACAGTAGAGCCAAAAAAAAAAGGGCTACAATTTGCGCCAAAGTCGATTTTAGGAGGGTATTTCGTCAAAAAAGTTAGGGTGTGACCTAAAAAAAAATGATATACAAAAGTTTCCAGGACGATTTCTAGGGGGGGTTCTCACGGACCAGATCTCACCAGAGTGGGGGGGGGGGGTTCCGGCCAGATCTCACGAAATCTCACCAGGGGGGAGGGAGGGTCCAGAAATCCGGAATAACAACTCACGTAATTTGTGGATGCCCCCCAAGCATTAATTTCTGTGTGCACTTTGTGGACAGTGTGTTCATTAACACGATACTATCAAGAGAAATGCGTTCCTCGATATTTCAATTCTTTACTTTCTGTTTGTTCCCAAGGATTAATTGAAAATTCTGAGGGCGCGGGTTCAAATCAAAGTTCGGCCACCAAGATTTCGGTTTTCTCCGCATCCTCTTCCGGCTTTTACGACCTCGAAATCGATGAGCTGTAAAGTTCGAAGCAAAAGAAAATCATCCTTGAGATTATATTCAGACAAATTTTTCTTGTATACTGTTATTGTAACTCTGCTGAAATCAAACACGCCAGTACAGAATGAGAAACAGATACCATTGTCGGTTGTTAAGTTTGAAAATATTCGTATTATTTTGTAGCGTTCAGAGTGGGGATATGGCATACAAAATTTGCGGGTCCTTTCGGTCTGATTCATTTCTGGGTTCGTTTTATCCAAAATATGTGGTTTGATGGTCGAAGACTTTCCTTCCCTCTTGCTTAGTGATAGCAAAGTGAACAGGAATTAGCACCACCAAATGAAAGCATGAAGATTAAGTTACCTTTAATGAAATTTATTTAATGATTTACTGCGTAAAATAAAACTTCGTAAATCACTATCCGAAATAGTTATGAAGCAATTGAAGATATAACTAATAAAATTCTGGCTAATTGGGGCGCCTTTCCTAGTCGACAGAGAGTATGCAAAATGCATTAGCCAGTATCCTACTAATTCTGCAGGAAATCACACTATTGTATTTTCAGGAGAATGAAGTAGACTAGTCGAGTACAGGCCGACAAGTGCGCTCTCGGGAGGTTGTTGTTGTTGTTTTAGGGCGCGTCGATGGCGAGGTCATTAGCGCTCTCGGGAGGTCGTTGGAGAGGGGGAATCTTAGCGTTTGTTGTCTGTTGTTCACTTGGATACTAAGCAACTCTGTAATTGGCCAATTAGAGCATACTAAGAGCTTCAGACAGAAGCGAATTGGGAACTCCTGTTTCCAGTCCCTGTGCGAACCATCTAATCTTGATTTTTTTAATATTTTTTATTATTATTATTATTTTGCTTATGGTTTTACGCCTCGTCGACGTCGAGGTCATTAAAGACAGGAAAGGACTGGGGACAAGGAACGTAAAGAAATAAGATCATGGCTTTTTGAAGGAAGCGTCCCGGTATTCGTGTGGAGTGATCTGGGGAAACCATGGAAAACCCAATTCTGGATGCCCGGACGGGGATTCGAACCCATGTCCTCCCGAATGCAAGTACAGAGCGTTACTAACCTTGAAACAAGGCCAGATGCCAACAGCTAGGACCACAAGAATCCTAGTGAAGAGCATTGGCACTCCAGCTGACTATGGTTACCTTCTAGTAGCTTAAATTAAACCCATTCGCGACAATTTGCTATTGAGCAACGTAGCATTCATCGCAATTACGTTACGCCTGTCTTATGATTCCTTACTTCCTACCTTCATGTCAAACTACCAACATAGACCGAATTATGAATAACTACTATTTTGTACTAGGTAATTATTTTTATTGTTTTGTAGTATAATTACATCCCAAATTTTGCAAGAAATTAGTCGTATGTCGTTTTTAGTTGATTGTTTGCTACCAAACAAGCTTTCTGACGGCAGCCAAGCGTTTGTCGTTCCGCTATTTGGAACGCATAGTGAATGGATGTAGTCTTCTCACAGAGCCGACTTTTTTTTTAATACAAATCACGAGTTAAATCTACTTCTCCACATTAGACATCTGACAACAACCTTTTCTCTGTTCTAAACGTATTTTCCTGACTTGTAGTCACCTGTAATATGCACGGCGAAATTGGCGGGGTTTTGCGGAAGCAAATTTGTAAAAGGCGCATCTTCGTCATCAATAAGTTAATTAGAATGAAGTTGAAATCAGACGATTGGAAATCGTGAGACGAGTGGAGTTAATTAAAGCGAAGCGGTGATTTTACAACGTAAAGGTTATTTCACTTCTCGCTGTGTGCAAAGAAAGCGTCATAAGACTATGGCCAATGACTGTTTTCCCAACCTTTGTTTTTAAACTCCAGAAGGTTGTTTAAACTGTGTCACTTTTCGATATGGATTACATGGCAGAAGGAATTCAGTTTTTTTTTTTTTTTTTTTTTTTTTTTTTTTTTTTTTTTTTTAACTGAAAGTTCTTTAGAAAGACGGTATTAAACAACAAAGCTTTCTAGAGGCAGTAGTTAGTCGGAAACCAATGTATCGACTATACTTAGTAACTCATGTGACTAATTCTTTTGTACTGTGTCTTTTATTGATACCAATTTTCTTATTTTGTTTCTTATGTTACAGTTTTCGTCCAACATGACCAAGAATTCAACCTGCATGCAGGACGCCGATTGCTTCATGGTGAGTTATATAATAGATAAACACCTAATCGAGAAAAATTCTTTCGATCTAGTTTATTATTTATGTCGGTTAGATGGACGAGAAGATCCGATTTTGATTAATGATTAATATTAATATTTTAATAACGTTAGGAATTTATTTGAAGATTTTCCAGATTACGCTTGTGTTACGTTAAATAACACTCTTTCTACTCAGATAAACAAAATTAAATATTTCATATTATGATACGATTTTTAATTGTGTTCCTTCTGTCTTTAAAATTTTTGATGATTAACGAAATACTCCACAAACGATGTAATCTTTCTTTTCAATTCGTCTTGCAGTGGAGCTAATTTAATGCAGATAGCATTTTGTAAAGGAATTTTTTTTTCATTTCTCTTATACTTTCATGGCAGTCAGTTAAGTTCTACTTTTAGTTCAGCAATTTCAGCAATAGATATCTTATGGGAATTAGTTCCAAAATCTTTACACGCAAACTTTTTTGCTAGCATCCTAGTTTTGTGATGTTCAGATTTACAAAAAATATGATTTTTCGCTGCTATATCCAACCAACTACAATTTATTTTTGATAGATGAAGATATATTGTGTCAGTACCTTTTTCACAGAAATGCTACGCTAAGTTGTGGCGAATTTTCATGAAACTTTGGTATTAAAATTCCCAAGAGTTAGCAAATCAGCTTCGCCCGTTTGTTGTATTTGTTTCATGGTAGTGAGTAATATGTTTTCATGAACATAATTTGATGAAACTCATCAATCCTGCCTGACACTACCATCTGCTTCCTTTTTTAGATCTAGATTTTGGTTGCTTATTTTTTTATTTATTTTGTTTCTAAGGACTGTCTTATTTTTAGAAACGAATATTGTATTTCACAACTTTACGGAAGTTGTGCTGTAGTTGTGTGTTTATTGTGTCTTTCTCTGTCGAAAACTTCAGTGTTCATAATAGGAGTCACTAAAAAAAATCACGCTAATTTTTATTAAAAAAATGATAAATATATTACAATTGGTTGTGTTGTTAAGTATAACCGAAAAATCAATAACGGAGAGAACAATGGACATTCTTCACATCATATTCATGCGTTGATAAACACGAATTCCGTTGCGAACCGATTTTATTTCAGCGATTTTGTGGCCAATAGAAAAATAAAAGTTTCCCTCATTACTAACAATCATATTTCCACTTACCTTTTTATGAGTTTCATGTGTATGTCATACATGAATAATAGGTGGGTGCACGGCAGCACTGCCTACCCTTTTCCCGAAGCGATTCATGCGATTTTTATCCCTCAATTTCTTCGGTCTTGCTACATGCCTTTCATCACGTCGGAAAGGAGAAAAAAAAAAGAAGATATTGATAAATAGGGTCTTAATTGGAGGAAGCAAAGACAGATATAGAATCTAAGTATTAACTTAAACGCATCTGTTAGATGTTGTTTTGTAAAGAGCCGTGAAGCAGAAATGCTTCCTTTCTTCAACTACGATTATCATCAAGAAATGAAAAGGGAAAATTCGCGCCCTTGGGATACTTGAAGATAGAGCGCTGATATCCCCCCTTCGACCTGTGGCATTAAGAACAGAGGTGGAGGAATGATCCTCAAGCTCCGGCTGAATGTTTAATAAATTGTGACTCGCAAGAAAACTAAAGATGAACGAATGAATGAAATGGAAGAGAAAAAAAAAAAGAACTTACTGACTTGTATGTAGTTTTCATAAGGATGTACAAATTTGTTTTTCTAGTCAGTCCACGAACTTATGGTACACTGGTAAGTAGCGATACAACCAATTGGGAAAGATAGAATAGAAAAAGGAATAAGAAATCTGGAATGTCGGGCAACATAAAAACTCTGATTTGGCGAGATCTGACGGGATCCTAACCCCCTCCCCTCCCCCCCCCCCCCCCCCCCCCGCCCTTGGTGATATTTCTGCCGATGCCCACTCCCCTCCGCTCTTTGGTGAGATTTCGCAGGATCCCCCTATTTCACCTCACGTAATTAATGGACGCCCCCTAAAGAGATTCATAAAAATAATGTATAATATTATGTTACGGTGGAACCTGCTACTAATTCGTAACAGTCCGTGTTTTACGAAGGTGGCACAGAAACTAATGCACCACATTTTTCTACTCAGTCGCCAACAATGGTACGAATGCGAAACTTTAGATATGAATTCTTTGAAGATTTCAGAGTGCGCGTACAAAGTTACCGTTTTCTTCCGACAGATAGCGTACTTGCAGCAATGGTTCAACATGACGTCTGTGAGTGTTTTACGTTGTAAGCAGCGTGTCGTCATTGAACTTCTCACTGCGGAGTAAGAAACGGTTTGAAACATTCACAACTGTTTGGGTGCTGTTTATGGAGCATCAGCAGTCGATAGATGTACGGTTAGTCGCTGGGCACAGAGGGTGAGGCCATCTGAAAGCGGTTCTGCAGGGCTCCAAGATTTGCAGCGGTCGGGAAGGCCACCCACGGCTGTAACACCTGACAAGATGCAGCGTGCTGATGTGCTCTTTCGCGAGGACCGACGCATAACGACTCGGCAGTTTGCGCGGGAGCTGTCGATCAGTAAAGGAAGTGTGGAAGTGTGGGTGTAATCGTCAGTGCTCTTGATTACGCAAAAAAGTGTTCACGATGGGTTCCGTGCCATCTTACGGAGGAAAACAAAACTCTCAGAAAAAACATTTCTTCTGAGTTGCTGCAACGTTTCGAAGCTGATAGGGAAGCCTTCTTGTACCGGATTGTGACAGGTGATGAAACCTGGGTTCACCATTTTGAGCCCGAAACAAAACGGGAATCGATGGAATGGCACCATCCTGACTCTACACAGAAGAAAAAATTCAAAGCAACTGCTTCCGCTGGTAAGGTCATGAAGACTGTGTTTTGCGACTTTGATGATGTCATACTCATTGATGCGATGCCGAGAGGCACCACCATTAATTCTGAGGCATACGTGAACACATTAACCAAACTGAAGAAGCGCTTCCAGTGACTTGACGCCATACCCAGGTGATTGCTTCAACATGATAACGCACGCTCTAACACAAGTTTGAGGACGTTGGAACACATCACCAAACAGGGTTTGAGAGTGTTACCCCATCCACCCTATAGCCCTGACCTAGCTCCCTCAGACTTTCACGTGTTTGGGCCATTGAAGAATGACATTCGTGGGATACATTTTGAGGATGACGAAGAGATGATACGCACAGTGAAGAAATGGGTTCGTGAACAGAAGAAGTAGTTGTACCGCCAGGGCATACACGCTCTTGTGTCTCGCTGGAGGAAGGCCATAAAACTGGAATGAGATTACGTGGAAAAATAGGTAGTGTAGAAAAACATCATTCTTTTTTGTGATATATAAGTTGTCTTATATTTTTTCTCGTTCGCTGTTTGTAAAGGTAGAGTCATTGTCAAAAGTTGTGTACAGAGCACCCTACGCTTTTTTTTTTTTTTTTTTTTTTTTTTTTTACATTAAAGTTAATTTTGTAATCAGTGACTTTATTCTTTAAGCTTATTCAAAAAAATTAATTTATCCTGTATTGTGGGACGTCCCATCACTTTTAAACAAAATCTTTATATTTAAAGATTATTTTTAACCTTTTAGTTCACATTACTACGAAAGTGTGTTTTTAGTTTTTTAAACTACAATTTTATTTTTAACTTTTTAGTTCAGATAGTTTCAAAAGTATGTTTCCTACTGTTGGCTTTTCTTCGCCAATCTCTCTTTATCTTCGTGTTGTAGTTTCATTTTTTAATTATTACTTCCACGAGTTAAATACAATTAAATGGCAGCTCAGCCAGAGGTCCAATAGCAGGGTAAATGTGGAAGACTACTCTTCTATAATAGTACGAAGTAATGTTTCGAATACTCACTATTCAACATCACGTTAAGTGACTGCAGACAGAGAAACCTTTCTGGATAGGAGACAGTGGAAGACGATCGTTGTCAGCAACCAAGGCTCGTAAATCACACCCAGGAAACTGGAGATGGTCAAAGTAACGAGAATAGCAGGACATTGCTAAGAGACTGCTGTATTGTCAATGGTTCTTAAAACGAGTGCAAATTTTTTCTGTATTTTACTGTAAAAGTAATGATAATATCAAGATATAGCTATGAAATTATTGTATTGTAATCAGTTATCAATACATCAGCAAAATTTGAAACAATGCGGACATCTGGAATTGGGTTAAAATTAAATTGCAAAATTTCACGACATTCAACCATTATTTTTGTTACTGTCAAAGTAATGAGAATAGCAGGATATAGCTATGAAATTCTTGTATTGTCACCGGTTCTTAATATGTGTGCCAAATTTCAACCAGCTCGGACATCTGGAAGTGGGTCAAAATGGAGTTGTAAAATTCCGTTACATTCATTCATACATACATACATACATACAAGTCAAGCTAATGTAAAGCGTGTAAAAATAGGTAGTGTAGAAAAACATCATTCTTTTTTATGCTTAAGTTTCATTGTGTTCAATAAATAATTGATGAAGAAAAAAAAATGTGATGCATTAGTTTTTAGGCCACCCTCGTACAATGGCCTCAGATGTCATGCGCTTAGATGGCCGGCCTGGTTCAAAGTGAACCTCCTTAAAGCAACCGCCCACATTCCCTAGTATGAAACTGAAACGGAAAAATCCAACCCTGTGCTGGAGCAGCGGAGTGGCCGTATTCCTGAAGACTGCTTCTTTTTGTCCATTACGTTATTGCCGGCTGTATTTCAGAACGAGTGACGTTCACAGGCACAATTAGCGGTTTAATGGCGAACGGCTTGCGGCAGGTGGTAACTGAGGTAACCGGTTATTTGGAGTCGTATATGTCACCTAAATCTGCCGCCTGGCAAAGTGTCGCTTTTTACAACGGGATCACTACCGCCCCTGTTTCTGTCGGAACAAGCTAATCTAAGGCTCTCCGGCTCTTCATATATTTTTCTGTCTCAAGCGATGAAGTTCACATACAAGAACTTACATTTAAAGCTAATATGTTATGTATGGTGATGGCGGCGGGTGATGTAAGAACTTTGGTCCGTCCCAGGTCAATTAAGGCACAATAACTTCCATATTTCCCTCTGTTTCTTCGCGGTGTTACAATAATTATATTTATTGCAGTGCTGCCACTTCTGTGGATTTATCCGTAGATCTACGGATTTTTATGGGAAGTTAGGATTTTCGAATTTTATTAAAAGATCTACGGATTTTTGACATTTTACCATTTGTTGATTTTTCCTTATATTGGTGTTTTGTTAAGCTTTGAGCGTGTAGTGTTAATGCATTGCAGAATTGTCAGTAACTGTGAATCGTTTCCTTGCAACGGTGTGTGTGAATCAACGATTGAAATAAAGCTCACATTTTGTTTGGTTACAATTTTTATAGATCTTAAAAGACCGTAACACAAAACTAACGGCGCACTCTTTATGCACGCTGACATGGTCCTTGGCACGCCTTACAAAGCAGTGCCTTCCGAGAAAGGTTAACCGATATCCGAGAGTCAAAGGGGTCTCAGTTTTTAACATTTCCTGCTACAGAAGATATGCTAAATTTAATGTAAGAAAATGTACGGTCACTAGGGAAAAAAAATAAAAACACTAGGCATAGCAGCAGCAGTGATGAAAGTGACGATGTATATAACACGTTCAGACATATTTCTTACTTTCAACGTAGAATGTTATTTTTGTAATTTTATAGACCTGGAAATAAAAAAGTATTCTTAATTTTTACCCTTTTTTCAATAATTATTGTTTCAGCCTTTCAGTTAGTGAGTCTCCGGATTTTTGTACCAAATCTACGGAAATTTTAGCGGCCATCTACGGATATTCAAAGCTAAGTGGCTGGCAGCAGTGGTTAATTGTAAACCATTAGTACAACTAATAGCCACTTATGGTGATTCATTATGTACTGTTATTTGGCAAATAATACTTCTCCGTAGTCCCAGACACTAACAACGAGGAATCTGGTTATTTCTTTAAGCTGCTTTCGTAAACATTAGACAATTACAGTAAAATTATTCTAAAGTTTCTTTACATCGCGTAAATTGAAATAGCTAAGCATTTCTAACTAACAGTAGTTACAGACAGGGAGGATCGTGGAACAAAATTTAAATTCTAGGTGCTTTCATGGAAACAATAAACTGGAACGATCTTCTGGTTTTTTGTTTTAAATAGGTCTTTGATAGTATTCTTATTGCTCGTTTCTAACAAATGTGTGAAATCTAATTTTTCAGCACACGAAAAAAAATACAAATATATTCCTATACTTTATTTGTATCTTTCTTCAGTTGTGTGCGTGTAAAATTTTAATGAATCATTAAAAATTTAAACGCAGTACTGTGGTAGTAACTCAGATTATATTTTATTATCACGTGGAGAAGGTATAAGTGGAAATCTGGGGACGAAATGACATGCGATGTGAAGAGACAAGATATTTCCGGTCATTTCGTTCTGACAAAACTATTTTTAATATTTTTTTGACTACCTAAGTTCATGATATAAAACAACGTTTCTATTGTTTTAAAATGAAACTTCTTTAACAGCACCGTAGAGGCATGGAAAGTTAGAAAAATTACAAAATATTAATTAACTATCCGTAGTTCCAGTGGTTTTCGACGAACTATTCACTCTGCCAAAATTATTATTTCACGATAATCTTCGTAATCTTAATTACTGGTAATTCGTGAGATAGGAGGAACATGCTAGAATGCCAGAAGGTAAATCCGAGCTAAACTGGTTTGTAATTAGTACCATAAAATTCGCCAAGTAAATGTCGTTTTATGTCAAGCCTGACGAAAATTAATGAACTTAATTACCTCGCGTGTTTTGAGGTATGCGAACATAATTTAAACTGGAACTAAAAAATTATCACAAAAACGATCTTAACTCTGCAAAATTATTGCAACAAAACAAATTATTAATATTTTCAATTTCTCATGGTAATGTGAAATAATGACGGAAGATGTCATTGTGGGAAAAAAAATTCTGAATGTTAGTGGATTAGTGCAATTCAATCACAAATGAAACTGTTTAAGAAAACGAATTAATTACATCACTCACAGCAATAAAACTCTGTATTTGAAACATTACTATCGTACTGTAGACTTATTTATTATCTTGACAAAATAGCAGTAAATGTCAATTTTACATAAAGGAATCAACTTTTATGCAGATTCAGTATCCTCTCGCAAAACAATAAAATTGCAATGAAAAAAGCTGACACGTTTAAACACAAAAAGGAAAAATTAATTTTATCCCAAAAGACTGTTTTAATCGTTCGTTTTTGTATCTGAGAGGAATGTAAGTAATAAATTGTTTGTGGAGTAAGATAAAGAATTAAAATTAGTTACATATGGTGACGTCGATTAAACATTTATATGAATCTTGTAAGTACCAGTGTAGTTTGAAACTGATAAAAAATGATAGAAGGTATTGTTTCATACTTCGAGACCTTTATATTGTAATTCTATTGTGAAATAACTGAAAATGTGTACACCACAAAATTTGATTGTGTAATTATACATTTTTAACTACATAGGCTTCTTATAAAGATCTAAATTTCTACTGTTGAAATCAGCTTGGTTCACCATATGTTCCGATAGTTTATTAATACAGAAGAATGAAAGAATTTCCTGTAATTGTAAAAATATTTTATCAGACGTTGTGGGGCCCATCGCTTAGAAAATTATTTCGACCACTATCTTTAATTCGAAGCAATTTGTTTTATACTCTTACTGACTGACTGCAAATAAGCAAACTAAATTATTAAAATCATCCATGATGATGGGCTGGTGGAACTGAGCTTTAATTGATGCAGTGACATTTTCTACTAGAGGTTAAAGTACTATCAATCTGTTGACCGCAGATTTTAATATGTTTTAGACTGACAACATACATAGAACTTTTATTTCTAAGACAGTTACGGGCGGAACTTTTTGTGTAACACATTACTAACTTGTGTATAATCTTTATTCAGTATCATTTTGAATATAAATATTATTCCACAATTACTTATCGCGAATAGTAGAGTTAAAAATGTAATTAAACGCGCCTACAGAGACCTTATGAAGGATATTCTAAAATGTTTGTTATAGCTAAAGATGATTCAGGGAACTATACCTAAGAGTACTGCAATTTTCCAAAAATTCTAACAGGTTGAAGTGTCTGAGAATCTTCCAGTGACAAAACTTGAACATAACAGATGTTAATAAATTTTAAATTACTGTAGACGAATGAAAATGTAATCTGATGGTAGTTTATAAACTTGTAATATTTTCACTAATAACTTTATCATGCTCCTCGGCAAACAATAAAAAGTTATTGAAATATTAGGCGCTAAATGTTTACTGAAAATTGATTGACCTGCATGATGATCCGAAAAAAAATGAATAAATAAATATAGTATGAACAAACCCAGTTCAACTTCATTATGTGATACACTCAAAGTCGAAAGAAGTGTCAAACTCAGCTATCCAATTTCATCAAAATTATTTCCATTATCTCTAGAGCACTGTTTCAGGAAACTAGTATGATAATAAAAGATCTTCTATTGCATTAAAGAAATTAAATCACCTGATGTTTCATGATGGAATCGTGTCTTCTGCAGGCAGACACGAGAAACTGAAGCAATTGTTGAAAGACTATCTCAGGGCGTGGAAGAATTTTTAAAAGGTAGAAAACATAAAGTTAGAGTAGCGCAGGGTAGCGTATTGGGTTCATAGTTATTCATTATTCTAATGAATAATTGTGTTGGTTCTTTGCTATCTGAAAATAAATTGTTTGCAAATGACATAATGCTATATAAAATGATCAAAATGGTAGAGAACTGTAAACAGTTGCAGGGTGATATTGACAGGATATCTAGTTGGGTTGGTAAACATGAGATGAAGAGAATTGCAAAGAAGAGGCAGCTTATTGGATAGACAAATAAAAAACAAAAGGTTGATTATGATTATAAGGTGGGTAAAGAATTGCTTGTTGAAGACTTGAAATGTAAATATCTTGGCATTACATTTGGTAACAGGCTTAACTGGGCAGGACACATTGGACAGGTGGTAGGAAAAGGTTTCAAAATTCTGCACTTCTTGGAGAGAGTGATGAGGGAATGTACGAGGGAAGTAAAGGAATTGGGTTCCAAGTAACTATTTGGAACTCTGATTTATTGAAATCGATGGTAATGTATTCTTAATGCGGAGAACTGGATGATAATGAACCCATTTTAATGATTTCTCGTATTCAGCGATTACAGTAATATAACGGACATTCGAAATCCTAGTTGGATTTTCATTGGTGTTACCTATAAAAATCAACTCTGACATAATTTCACTTACTTGTCTCTTTTTCTGGGTTTGCGCTGCGTTATTTTTTTTTTATTATTTTTATTTTTTTTATTTTGCTGATATCGCCAACGTTTCGGCACCCACCTGGAGCCATCTTCAAGGCTTCTCTCTATCTAGCCACCTGGTTCACTAGATTCAAGTTTATCAAAAAGAATCAGGCGGCTAGGTAGAGAGAAACCCTGAAGTAGGCTCCAGGTGGGTGCCAAAACGTTATATCAGCAAAAAAAAAAAAAAAAAAAAAAAAAAAAAAAAAAAACGCAGCGCAAACAAGTAAGTGAAATTTTTCAATACTGTCGCCTGCGAAGTGAAATCTTGAAATCTTTATATATAAAGATGAATGTATGTTTCTTTGTTGGTTTGTTTGTTTGTTTGTTAATTTGTTATTCATACAAATCCACAGTTTTCATCCGATCTCGATGAAACTTTGCACACTTATCCTTTGAAACAAGGAGAAAAATACTGTCTACTTTTGGTTGAAAAATTATCTGTATAAATAACACATTTTGTCTCATAACTTCGAAATACGGCGATATGCAGACACGTTGGATATGGACGTCTCCGTACCGTGTTTCCGTGTAGTGGGCTGGCAGCTCAGCGGTTAAAGCACATGCTTATGAGCGTCGTGGTCTCCGGTTCAAATCTCCGTGGAGGCTAAGATTTTAAAAATTGTTTTTCATCGTAAGAGTCAGGCCTGGGCCGTAGGCTATTCGGATTGAATGTTAAACTGTAGATTAGAAAGTTAGGGGTGTAATGCGAGGCAAATCGTAGGTAGTCTTGCAATGTTGTAGGTGTACACTTTTTTACGTTATAATGATCCCTCAGGTGTTATTCGCAGTCAGTGTGTGAGTATGAACCACAGTAATATTATTATAAATACGGAAGTAAGTCTCTGTCTTTTTGTTACGTTTTGACGACTAAATGGCTATATCGTTGTGATGGAATTTTATAAGGAAATTTGTATGAAGGGCACAGGATATTTTTTCCAGTATGATTAACAGTTGTAGTTACGAAATTTTGAGACCTTATCGAATGGTGACGGTACAATGATATACTGTTAGCTTTCCTGTTATATTATTCCGACTCGATATTGTTTGGGACCAATCCTTCGTTACCAACAACTTTCTATATTTAATTCTGGCAAAAAAATTCTTAATCCACGCGTACGAAGTCGCGGGTACGAGCTAGTTTTATATAACTCTGGACATAGATAACCAATTATTTTGACAGAGCTTTAGGATTCGATGTCGAGCCGTGAAAGGACTGAGGGCAGAGAACGGGAAGTAATTTGGCCATGGCCTTTAGGAGCAAACATTTACCTGGAGTGACTTCGGCGAACTATGAAAAACCAAAATCAGGCTGGCCGTACCATGGGTCGAAGCCGCGTCTTCCCAAATTCCAGTCCCGAGCCTTAACGAAGTTACACCGGACAGAGTAACGTTAATTTACATTACAGGAATAATTATCAAGTTGCATTAGCAGTAAACTGTAATTATTTTAACTGCGTAGCTAAAATAAACCTAAATTTGGGATTGTTCGCAACATATGTGTTGAACTAAAGTTTATTGTATGGTTCTGAATACAAGGTAATGCAAATCACTTATCAAATTGGACTGCGATCTTGTTATAACTACTGACTGTTCATTTTCGTTTCTAGATTTCTGTGCTGCTACGAAGTTTGTTATGAGATATATCAAAACAAAATAAAAATAATTACTGTCTTAATTGGAGAAAGTGTCTGTTGATAACCGTCCTTTATTTCTACGTTTTAAACAACACCTATAGGAAATGACAAAATTACTGACAGTTCCATAGTTAAAATTTACATTAGATCGTAAGAGACTAGCTTTTTATTCTGTAACTTCTCTCTTCCCCTAAGTTTGTTGTCATTAGAACGCTCATTCGATTCGGCGCCATGATGCCTCTTCAGACGAAGCGTGGTTGTTCCTCTTCAACGTGTTTGTTCTGTTGTGTACAGACGATAGGATTTGGTCACGCCTTTAGCTCGCGTCATGTTCCCTCATAAGCCGTTCGGACACAGCTGCTCAAGGCGCCGTGATGTGCACAATTGATCAATTTACTGGGGCTATGGACAGCCGGCATCACAAACCTGGCGGGGGGTCCAACGTAATGGAAACTGTCGGAAAAATTCACTCGCATTGTCTGCCGTCGGCAAGAATTTGCTATTGTCTCTTCTTGATCGATATTGCTATCTGATGAACCAAATGCTCAAGTCTTAAACGCTTATTCGTCCACTATGTCGATCGAAAACTAATCTGCGATTCGTGAAAGGAATGAAGCGACAACTCCCTTTATTTGTAGTCACTGTGGTCGTGTATGTTTATTTACAAATTATGTGCTTGATGTAGTAGCTCTAGCGAGAGAAAATGTTTTCCACCCATTGACATGAAGGGATCGAGCGTGGTAGGTGAGCGGTAATGCTCTGGCCTCGCCTGCGGGAGGACGCTGGTTTGAATCCCCATCCAGCCATCCAGATTTTGGTTTCCCATTATCACCAGGATGATTCATTCACTATGCCATGTCCGAATTCCTTCCCGTTCCTCGCCCTTACTCCTTTCCCGCCACTAATGACCTTGACGTCGATGAGGCGTAAAAATGAAAGATCAAAGGGATTTATAACAAAGAACTTAATCCTGCCATGTTCTCCTGAAAAAGATATCTATGGCCCCTGGTTTGCAAAATGGAAAAAGTCATTTATTTACTGATTTTCTTGCTTGTGCAATTTTTCATGGTATTTGAAGGTACTGAAGATACTAAGACCTGTTCAGGAAATAATGGATTAAGTTTATCCAAAATCGTGCTGATATTTACTCAGATATTAGGTTATTTCTAATGACGGATCAACTATCTTTTGTTGCAGGCTACTGAGAAAACATGTACTTGAATTCTCCCAGGCGTAGGCATACCCCTAATATACACTTAATGTAAATCCGTAAATAATAAATCTAGTTCTCATTTGTAATCCTATGATCAATAATTTTACCAGCTTTTGTTTTCAATGGTTCCCTAAAGGTTTCGATGCCAATCTACGGTTTTCCTCTTACTTTGCAATAGAAACTTTATATTGGATTTTACATTTATTTTCTTTTTCTTCAGTTTGCAAAAAATAGTTCTAACTTCCTACAGAACGTTTCAATGTATTCACGTACGTACGATGTATGTTCGGGTTTTCAAACAGTAATACTCGTATTAGAGCGGGCTGTCGTTATGTTAAATGCAATCTAGTCCAGAATTATTCGCTAAATATGTTTCGCAGATTTAAAGGAAAAAACAGTATCCCTTTTCCATTTATATTCGGTTCACTCGTTTTTTCTT
Source organism: Vandiemenella viatica (assembly GCA_031002005.1). Taxonomy (NCBI): domain Eukaryota; kingdom Metazoa; phylum Arthropoda; class Insecta; order Orthoptera; family Morabidae; genus Vandiemenella; species Vandiemenella viatica. Next base: position 88,415,393 of record JARYHS010012519.1, read on the forward strand.
CACACTTTATTATCCTCCTCCAATCATCAGATATAAATGATACGTTTCGCTCCAGATTGATCAAGGATCAAAGGAACGAACCGTACCATTTGTACGTAAACAGATATTATTAAGAGGGTGTTGTTGTAGAGGTTTTAAGGATCTTTTACGGAAAGGTTGTTAGCATTATACGATTTAAGCGTAAGCCGTAGGTATTGTAAAATGAACGGTCATGAAAAGGGCAGATTAACCAACAGTTTAAAAAAAAGGTCAGTTTCAACAGTAAAAAAAATTAGTCAAGTAGGTACTGTTTGTGAAGATGATCGAAAACAGAAAATAAAAGAAGAAAATAAATTACAAAATATGCAGTTATCGATTTTAATGTAAATTTATCAATAGTAAAGGCAAGGGCTCATTGATATATTTGTTATTAAAAGCTTTAATTTAATTTAAATCGTAGTGGAGCACACACGCTGACGCTCCATGGCAGTGGCCCTCCCCTCCCTCCTCCCACGTTCCTATGTCTTCATTTCTTTCTTTCTCTCTTTCTTTCCTTCTTCTGTTTTTTTTTTTTTTTTTTTTTTTTTTTTTTTTTTCCTCCACCTACATACGCCTATCCTTGGTTTTCATAAGGTAATCAGTAGGGTTCGGGTTTTTAGTCATATTTTTTTCATGCCTCCTTTTTCAGCTGTAATGCTGAATTAAACATTGATTGACCGTTTCTGATTGTATGTAAATGTATTTTATACAGCATATAAATGCATAGTCAGGCCATTTTCTTAGATTTGGTCATATTACGATAATATTATGGTCATATGGTCATATTTTGAGGAAAAATCTGATAATTTTTTAATAGGTCCGGAAATTCACTAGATATACAGGGTGTTACAAAAAGGTACGGCCAAACTTTCAGGAAACATTCCTCACACACAAACAAGGAAAATATGTTATGTGGACATGTGTCCGGAAACACTTACTTCCCATGTTAGAGCTCATTTTAGTTTCGTTAGTATGGCCCCCACGCTCTCCTGACCTCAACCCTCTTGACTTCCATTTATGGGGGCATTTGAAAGCCCTTGTCTACGCAACCCCGGTACCTCGTATTGTGGACGGCTGTGATACAATACGCCATTCTCCAGGGCTGCATCAGCGCATCAGGGATTCCACGCGACGGAGGATGGATGCATGTATCCTCGCTAACGGAGGACATTTTGAACATTTCCTGTAACACAGTGTTTGAAGTCACGCTGGTACGTTCTGTTGCTGTGTGTTTCGATTCCATGTTTAATGTGATTTGAAGAGAAGTAATAACATGGAAAGTAAGCGTTTCCGGACACATGTCCACATAACATATTTTCTTTGTTTGTGTGTGAGGAATGTTTCCTGAAAGTTTGGCCGTACCTTTTTGTAACACCCTGTATATGAGAAGAAATTAAGATAATTATTCACAGAATTGTACTCCTATCATAGATTGGAGGAATAACCAACCTAATCGTCACTGAATTGGTCAGAGTTCACCAGTCAAGAATTAAAGTTTAACGTTATTTTCATTTTCTAAACGTTAATGTTCTGCCCGCCCTTTAATCTGGCAATGCAGCAGCATCATGCCTGTGTCGATCCGCGTCAGTGTCTCAATGAAATACTTTTGAAAATAATCCTCAGTCAGTGTTAAATCTGCAGTGGATCAGTGAGTACCAACATGCCGAAATAAAATTTTCTGAAAGTGCGAAGTTACAGAGTTACGTAAGGAAATTTGGAGAGCAGTGCAGATAAAAGAGTAATTTTTCTGTAAATTATGCGAAATTCCAATGACTTAAAAACGATTTAAAATTTAATTTCCCAACGGTTCCGTGAGTGGACGGAAGCAAATAATGCTGTGTACAGTCTTTGACAATTACTTCTGGCCGCTGCTGAAATATTCTATCACTCTTATTTTGCACAATCTGGCATCAATGTCATCCCAGGCAACAGGAACGCAATACTGGCTCCGCCTCCTCGAAATTTCATTGGTGGATATTTTATTCAGAGCCATCTATACTGCAGATTTTTCATTTCCTTAAGTCAATGCAGGAAACAATTGGCTAACAGGTAGGAATTAAGCTCCTCCCACTGACGATTCTTATTGGCAGAACAGTTCATCAACCTTCCATTACATTTCTATAATACTTTACCAAAATTCAGATCTTGAAACGTATCCCACAAGTTGTAATTAACGGGGATTGCATTAAAGTGAGGCAGGAAACAGGCTCAATGCTATATATTACTACTGGTTGATTAGCCATAAAACTATAACGATAAGATTGTTATACTCATTTTGATAATTCCTTCGGATAATATTTCACTCATATATCTGGTCAGTCCACAAACCAAGGGATAATCATGTTCCATGAGGTAGAATTTTTAGTACTACGAAACTACAGAAACAAGAAATTATTTCGGAACTGTCTCTCTCCAAGATGGATTGAATGAAACAGTCTTACTTCGCTGCGTTGTATACACCTATACGAGGAAAGTAGCACCGAGCGTCCAGTGGTCCTATGGTTAGCGTTCCGGGCTGCTGAGCGAGCGGTTCCGAGTTCAAATCCAAGTAGTTCTTATTTTTTTTTTTTTAATTTTGAAATTTATCATTACTTGTATTTTCTTTTTAAGCGTATCAAAACTGCACATTGCTTATGAGTATAAGGTATCCATGATTCTTTCCTAACTGCGTCAGGAAATACGATAAAGATCTGCGAAACTACCCAATGTTTCGTAACTAATAGCCAACGTAAGCATGAAAGATTTGCGGCGGCAGAACTGACGAAAATCTACACAGGTTTCAAGCCGCGCCGAAATCATATCATCTGTCCCTTTTCAAAAGACACACATGTGTCCAAAATAATTATTTCACAGTAGAACGATCATCGCGTTTCAGAAAGAAATTTTTTACAAGAGGAATTTTTGCTCTCTTTGTAGGTGGACGATAATGATTATGCACTATATAAATAAATGAGAGTTAATCGCGTAGAACTAAATAATTAGCACCGCAACAAATTAAACTGACCATTGTCACTAAAAAATTTACATCCAGATTATTATCGTAGGACAAAAATAAATTCTTTTATAACTGGTATAAGTAATTAAAGTTAATTTAGATTTGGGCTTAAAGACAGGGAGTTCTTAAAGTACCGTTTTTCCCGTTTTCTACAATGCTGTTAGTTGTTTTTGACACTATTACTTCATGATCTTTACAGCATTGGGATTTATTAAATACTGGGGATAAATGCGCATTATTTAACAAGGCGTGAAATTACCTGCGTTATTCTTTGTTTGGAATAACATAAATAAATTCAAGCATTTGGCGAATGAGGATGTCGCCGTTCGCGTGATTGTTCTTTAGTCTCCTGTATAAAGTGGAACGCTCAAGTTTTGTCACCCGTCAGCCCGTCATAATCGACTCCATAATCGCCTAGGTCTCAAGGATTCAAACAAACACAGTCTACCGGTAAAGTAAGGTTGATAATGACTAAAGACCGGAAGACCGAGCGTGGCGTGTGAGCGGTAACGCTCTGGCTCCAGGCAAATGCTGGGATGATTCTTATAGAAGGCCATGGCCGTTCCCTTCTTTAATAAATTCAACATCGATGAAACGTAAAGCAATAAATCAAAAAAAATATGGATAGGGAGGAGGTATTGTTAATAGATTACAAGCCAGCTGCGACCTCCTCAATAAATTTAGCCAGATCTATTTTTCTATGATTTTACGCCTCGTCGACATAGAGGTGATTATTGGCTGGATAGGAGTAGTGGCAAGGATTTCGGCCATGCCCTTGTAAAGAACCCATTCCGGTATTCATATGGAGTGATTTGGGGAAACCTTGGAAACCACAAATCTGTATCGCCGAACTTGGATTCGAACCTATGTCCTCCCGAATAAGAGATCAGAACGTAAACGATTTTCAGACGACGCCTAGTCATTCACAAGCCGTCACAGCACCGACAAACGCGTGTTCCGAAATGGTAAAGATGTAGAAAAATAGATATTTGTTCAACCTCTAAAACGGTAAATAAATAAAATAAATAATTTGATTCTTTATCTATGAATGCTTGGGAGACGTTACTTTTTGTATTGCCCTCATGCAATTAACATGGATTCCCACCGTTTTATTCAATTACTAGCTGTATGTTGGATAATTGTGAAACCAACAAAAACTTTTGCCAAATGTTCTGCTCGTGTTGAATTATTACGTGTAGATATTATTTACGCGTTATAAAGGTATTCTTCCTTGCCGAAGGAAGTAGGAAACTTAAGACTACTTCCTGGTAAGCGTTGTCATATTTACTTTCTGCGATGTTGCCACGATGTTCTGCGTAGTAGTAGAGCTGTAGCAATTTCCCTATACAAGAAATAGTGTCTCATAGCTGGACACACACATCGGCGAAATGAAAAATTATTTATGTTCCAGTCTCATCTAGAATATTTTCATTTAACTGATTACTTCTCTTGTAACAGTTCGATTCTTTATACAGATTACTATTCAATCACGGAATGTTGTATCTATATGTATATATTTTCTTTGGTCATATAATTGATGAAGCACCAGCTTCTGTAAGTTTAGGTGTCTGAGTGGTAACGCGCTGGGCTGTCAACGTGCTGGTTCTCGGTTCAAGCCCAGGTGCTGTAATTTTTTTTTTTTCATTCTTTATCTCCTTTTCACTTGTTGCAAAATACATATCATTTAAGTAAGTTTATATATGTTTCGTGGTCAATTGGAACAGTTGAAAAGAATCATAAAATTAATGTTTTGGCTGAAATGAGAAAGTGTCAACGCATCTTGCGCCAATAGGAACTGTAAAGCCAGTTTTCCGATAAATTTAATTTAACCATTACGATTTGTGCCACTCAACTTTACCAATTTTTTTCTAGTTCTGATGGCAAAGGCGGGAGATTGATGATTGGGGTAATGATGGCTGTTTAAAAATAACAAGGACCTAAATCAAACTAATGTGCGGTTTTTGTAGCTAATGTTCCTGTTGGACACAGTGGTATTAGCAAGCAAATCAGAATTGAAAAAATGTGAGTAGTTATTATTACGAAAACAAAAAATCATCATTGACGAATAACATGCTAATGCGAGGTTCCGTATTTAAAAAAATGATGCTCCTACTAGTGATCAGTAATGATATAATTGATGTATATCCTCAATATAATGACATGATAACCTTATTTCCGAAATCTGAAATTGCAAGAAAAAAACAGGAAATTTGAGGAAGGAGGAAAGATAATGCCAGGCTGGTTATAAGTTGATATTACCTTAACTTCTGTCTCTGGTAATCCAGTGAGGACGGTACTGTAAGTGGCTCAGATTCGCGGAGCCATGCTGATCCCGGAATCTAGTGCGTTGTCTCGCGGTTCCACGGTTCGTGTCAGGCCGCGGGCAAAAGTGGTTTCATGAGCGTTATGGTTTTCTGGTGTTGCTTGTACACGGGACAGTGAAAACATATTATACACTTAATGAGAGGCAAAAGCTACATATGTCTGCATTTTCGTTGTTATTCTTTAGTAACGTAATTATTAATGCAATGGCTCGGAAAAAATTAGTTTTTAAGTAATGTAAAAAAAAAAAAAAAAAAAAAACCGGCCTCTGTCTTTGAGAAGGGGAAATTTCACATTTCGTATTTTTTTTATTTAAAACGAAATTTTGATGACTGGATCGTGAATGTGAATTGAGTACTGTCTAATGTCACTGCTAAACTTTACCCTTCATCCAATTCGTTCGGCTATGAATTAATGTAAATATATGATTTGTAATTGAGTCTAAACATTACTGACAAACATTTTTAAAAGTGAGGCTCAAAATTTTTTGATATTAATAGATCAGTCAAACATCCGTATAATTCAATCAATGAAACAATCCATCATTCAACCAAAATATTATTGGATTAATTTCCTATTCGTTTGCTGAATAGTAACGCAAACAAGATTTAATTTAGAACTACTGGTATCTGTATGTATTGACATATTAACCTGTTGTACGCTGAAGTGATGCTAAAGTCAAACACAATCCATTTCAGAATACTGAAATGAGTAACAATCCAGTCTTACAGTACAAATCAGGATACTGGATGTAAATTCATTTAGCCAAAGTTTCAAGCAAGTAGTTTGTTTCCTCATAGTTGTAGAAGAACGATAGCCAGGATATGGACGTCGTAACATCCACAAGGAAGAGGAGTGGTTTTTGTAAATATCCTACGTTTCATTTATTCTAAGCTAAAAGCTATCAGTTTCTAAATTTCTGGAAGATTTTGTCCCGAGATAAAAATCATAAAATAACAGATAGAAATAGTGACACTTATTTTGCGTAACGTTTTGGTAACAGATAAACTACTATGTTGTTAAGTAAAAATTACGTGTCAGCTGATAGATGAAGTTAGCACTATCTAGAGCCACTTCAGAAGACTCGTTATTGGGTAGATCCTCCGATTTGTTTGGAATTCATTGGCTGCAGATCGCGGCCCACCCATATCACTGTAAACTAATAATTACAAGGATCTTTAACGCTTCGAATAATTAAATTCTGACGGTTCGGTTTAACTACTATAGCTTTTATCAGTCCATCGTTCGCTCGGATTCACAGCAGAATTGACGTTTGTGTCTAGATTAAAAGAAATTTGGGTGCATTTTTATTTTCTCTAACACAATGAATATTCGTATAGAATGAATGGATGAATTTTATAAATAATCTATACGACAGTCTTAAAAAATCTACGAGTGAGAGCATTACAGCACTTGCTTTCTCATTTAAGAATACAGTTGAATATTGGAGTGAAATAAAGTGTCTCTTAATGCTTGATAGCAGAGTATCAGGAAAGTGAAACACAGGTTATTTATAGAAGACGGACGTTCATAATTTCCTGTTTCCGCATAAGTAGGCGGAAATTTTGGTAAGCACTGGCCTTGCTTTCGATCTTTCCTTCCAGTTTACTAAATGAATGGACTCTTTGTCATTATTGTATATGAATTCTTTTGTATATCACCATCAGTGTCGGTTTCAGTACTACCTTCTAGAAGTGTGTCTTCTTTATTTATCAAATGTAATGAGATATAATAATTCCTTTGTTCTAACAGTTATGGGCAGCAGTCTGGGAGCTTAATGGTTATGGCAGATGGAAAGAAATGGCAGTATCATGGGTTCTCAAATCACTTGGTCTAAATGAATTTTTACTGAATTTACTTTGTTCATGTCAGTAGTCAAGGACGATCAGTTGTTCGGATCCCATGGTATAGCCACGACTCAAGCCTAATACACAGCAAAGAGACTTTCACTAGGCTGCCGAAGTAATTTATAATTCAGATTTCATTTTACCTGAATGTATTATGATAGCATCGTGGTATGTGGAATGAAGAAACATTAAAACAGAAATGAAAAGCAGAACTGAAGAATTTCGTAATTACGAAATGTGAAGTGACTTGTCGCAGAAATCAATAGTTCTGTATGTGGATTTTAATGAAAATAAGGACTCTTAAAACTGTTATCCTGTATATCCAGCGTATTTCTGTGAATATATCTTCCTACAAATTCTTTCTTAGGCCACGATTTCCAAAACAAGTGTTTTTTTTTAGACTTCATCGCCCAGCATAAATGTAAATATCTTCTACAACGCCACGTTTGAAAAGTTTTGACTGTTTTTATTTGAAGGTTCATTTCTGTGAAGCCCTGGACTCTAATCCATGCGGTGTTAGAACCATGTTATGGGTGATAAATTTTTTGCTATCAGATAGTTTTTTTTTTTTTTTGAGATTTGATCCTTTATACTTCTCTCGTTTAAATAAATCTAGAGCAAAAGGGGTATATAACTTTTTAACGACGTACAACCTTCCTTACGTTTCTATCATACAGTTTCATTATTTTTTTCTTTCTTTCATCTGCGTCTATCCGATCTGATTGAGTCTTAGCAGTGTCTTTCATGTTAATGGAGTCGGTTTTGCATTTCACAAAACTAGTGTATAATCGCTGATGAGACACTATCAGTCTAAGCCAATAAAGCAAAGAAACGAAAGGAACATAGAAATGCAAAACCGACTCCATTAACATGAAAGACACTGCTAAGACTCAATCAGATCGGATAGACGCAGATGAAAGAAAGAAAAAAATAATGAAACTGTATGATAGAAACGTAAGGAAGGTTGTACGTCGTTAAAAAAGTTATATACCCCTTTTGCTCTAGATTTATTTAAACGAGAGAAGTATAAAGGATCAAATCTCAAAAAAAAAAAAAACTATCTGATAGCAAAAAATTTATCACCCATAACATGGTTCTAACACCGCATGGATAGAGTCCAGGGCTTCACAGAAATGAACCTTCAAATAAAAACAGTCAAAACTTTTCAAACGTGGCGTTGTAGAAGATATTTACATTTATGCTGGGCGATGAAGTCTAAAAAAAAAAAAACACTTCTTTTGGAAATCGTGGCCTAAGAAAGAATTTGTAGGAAGATATATTCACAGAAATACGCTGGATATACAGGATAACAGTTTTAAGAGTCCTTATTTTCATTAAAATCCACATACAGAACTATTGATTTCTGCGACAAGTCACTTCACATTTCGTAATTACGAAATTCTTCAGTTCTGCTTTTCATTTCTGTTTTAATGTTTCTTCATTCCACATACCACGATGCTATCATAATACATTCAGGTAAAATGAATCTGAATTATAAATTACTTCGGCAGCCTAGTGAAAGTCTCTTTGCTGTGTATTAGGCTTGAGTCGTGGCTATACCATGGGATCCGAACAACTGATCGTCCTTGACTACTGACATGAACAAAGTAAATTCAGTAAAAATTCATTTAGACCAAGTGATTTGAGAACCCATGATACTGCCATTTCTTTCCATCTGCCATAACCATTAAGCTCCCAGACTGCTGCCCATAACTGTTAGAACAAAGGAATCTCATTACATTTGATAAATAAAGAAGACACACTTCTAGAAGGTAGTACTGAAACCGACACTGATGGTGATATACAAAAGAATTCATATACAATAATGACAAAGAGTCCATTCATTTAGTAAACTGGAAGGAAAGATCGAAAGCAAGGCCAGTGCTTACCAAAATTTCCGCCTACTTATGCGGAAACAGGAAATTATGAACGTCCGTCTTCTATAATAACCTGTGTTTTCACTTTCCTGATACTCTGCTATCAAGCATTAAGAGACACTTTATTTCACTCCAATATTCAACTGTATTCTTAAATGAGAAGCAAGTGCTGTAATGCTCTCACTCGTAGATTTTTTAAGACTGTCGTATAGATTATTTATAAAATTCATCCATTCATTCTATACGAATATTCATTGTGTTAGAGAAAATAAAAATGCACCCAAATTTCTTTTAATCTAGACACAAACGTCAATTCTGCTGTGAATCCGAGCGTAACGATGGACTGATAAAAGCTATAGTAGTTAAACCGAACCGTCAGAATTTAATTATTCGAAGCGTTAAAGATCCTTGTAATTATTAGTTTACAGTGATATGGGTGGGCCGCGATCTGCAGCCAATGAATTCCAAACAAATCGGAGGATCTACCCAATAACGAGTCTTCTGAAGTGGCTCTAGATAGTGCTAACTTCATCTATCAGCTGACACGTAATTTTTACTTAACAACATAGTAGTTTATCTGTTACCAAAACGTTACGCAAAATAAGTGTCACTATTTCTATCTGTTATTTTATGATTTTTATCTCGGGACAAAATCTTCCAGAAATTTAGAAACTGATAGCTTTTAGCTTAGAATAAATGAAACGTAGGATATTTACAAAAACCACTCCTCTTCCTTGTGGATGTTACGACGTCCATATCCTGGCTATCGTTCTTCTACAACTATGAGGAAACAAACTACTTGCTTGAAACTTTGGCTAAATGAATTTACATCCAGTATCCTGATTTGTACTGTAAGACTGGATTGTTACTCATTTCCGTATTCTGAAATGGATTGTGTTTGACTTTAGCATCACTTCAGCGTACAACAGGTTAATATGTCAATACATACAGATACCAGTAGTTCTAAATTAAATCTTGTTTGCGTTACTATTCAGCAAACGAATAGGAAATTAATCCAATAATATTTTGGTTGAATGATGGATTGTTTCATTGATTGAATTATACGGATGTTTGACTGATCTATTAATATCAAAAAATTTTGAGCCTCACTTTTAAAAATGTTTGTCAGTAATGTTTAGACTCAATTACAAATCATATATTTACATTAATTCATAGCCGAACGAATTGGATGAAGGGTAAAGTTTAGCAGTGACATTAGACAGTACTCAATTCACATTCACGATCCAGTCATCAAAATTTCGTTTTAAATAAAAAAAATACGAAATGTGAAATTTCCCCTTCTCAAAGACAGAGGCCGTTATTTTTTTTTTTTTTTTTTACATTACTTAAAAACTAATTTTTTCCGAGCCATTGCATTAATAATTACGTTACTAAAGAATAACAACGAAAATGCAGACATATGTAGCTTTTGCCTCTCATTAAGTGTATAATATGTTTTCACTGTCCCGTGTACAAGCAACACCAGAAAACCATAACGCTCATGAAACCACTTTTGCCCGCGGCCTGACACGAACCGTGGAACCGCGAGACAACGCACTAGATTCCGGGATCAGCATGGCTCCGCGAATCTGAGCCACTTACAGTACCGTCCTCACTGGATTACCAGAGACAGAAGTTAAGGTAATATCAACTTATAACCAGCCTGGCATTATCTTTCCTCCTTCCTCAAATTTCCTGTTTTTTTCTTGCAATTTCAGATTTCGGAAATAAGGTTATCATGTCATTATATTGAGGATATACATCAATTATATCATTACTGATCACTAGTAGGAGCATCATTTTTTTAAATACGGAACCTCGCATTAGCATGTTATTCGTCAATGATGATTTTTTGTTTTCGTAATAATAACTACTCACATTTTTTCAATTCTGATTTGCTTGCTAATACCACTGTGTCCAACAGGAACATTAGCTACAAAAACCGCACATTAGTTTGATTTAGGTCCTTGTTATTTTTAAACAGCCATCATTACCCCAATCATCAATCTCCCGCCTTTGCCATCAGAACTAGAAAAAAATTGGTAAAGTTGAGTGGCACAAATCGTAATGGTTAAATTAAATTTATCGGAAAACTGGCTTACAGTTCCTATTGGCGCAAGATGCGTTGACACTTTCTCATTTCAGCCAAAACATTAATTTTATGATTCTTTTCAACTGTTCCAATTGACCACGAAACATATATAAACTTACTTAAATGATATGTATTTTGCAACAAGTGAAAAGGAGATAAAGAATGAAAAAAAAAAAAATTACAGCACCTGGGCTTGAACCGAGAACCAGCACGTTGACAGCCCAGCGCGTTACCACTCAGACACCTAAACTTACAGAAGCTGGTGCTTCATCAATTATATGACCAAAGAAAATATATACATATAGATACAACATTCCGTGATTGAATAGTAATCTGTATAAAGAATCGAACTGTTACAAGAGAAGTAATCAGTTAAATGAAAATATTCTAGATGAGACTGGAACATAAATAATTTTTCATTTCGCCGATGTGTGTGTCCAGCTATGAGACACTATTTCTTGTATAGGGAAATTGCTACAGCTCTACTACTACGCAGAACATCGTGGCAACATCGCAGAAAGTAAATATGACAACGCTTACCAGGAAGTAGTCTTAAGTTTCCTACTTCCTTCGGCAAGGAAGAATACCTTTATAACGCGTAAATAATATCTACACGTAATAATTCAACACGAGCAGAACATTTGGCAAAAGTTTTTGTTGGTTTCACAATTATCCAACATACAGCTAGTAATTGAATAAACGGTGGGAATCCATGTTAATTGCATGAGGGCAATACAAAAAGTAACGTCTCCCAAGCATTCATAGATAAAGAATCAAATTATTTTATTTTATTTATTTACCGTTTTAGAGGTTGAACAAATATCTATTTTTCTACATCTTTACCATTTCGGAACACGCGTTTGTCGGTGCTGTGACGGCTTGTGAATGACTAGGCGTCGTCTGAAAATCGTTTACGTTCTGATCTCTTATTCGGGAGGACATAGGTTCGAATCCAAGTTCGGCGATACAGATTTGTGGTTTCCAAGGTTTCCCCAAATCACTCCATATGAATACCGGAATGGGTTCTTTACAAGGGCATGGCCGAAATCCTTGCCACTACTCCTATCCAGCCAATAATCACCTCTATGTCGACGAGGCGTAAAATCATAGAAAAATAGATCTGGCTAAATTTATTGAGGAGGTCGCAGCTGGCTTGTAATCTATTAACAATACCTCCTCCCTATCCTTATTTTTTTGTTTATTGCTTTACGTTTCATCGATGTTGAATTTATTAAAGAAGGGAACGGCCATGGCCTTCTATAAGAATCATCCCAGCATTTGCCTGGAGCCAGAGCGTTACCGCTCACACGCCACGCTCGGTCTTCCGGTCTTTAGTCATTATCAACCTTACTTTACCGGTAGACTGTGTTTGTTTGAATCCTTGAGACCTAGGCGATTATGGAGTCGATTATGACGGCTGACGGGTGACAAAACTTGAGCGTTCCACTTTATACAGGAGACTAAAGAACAATCACGCGAACGGCGACATCCTCATTCGCCAAATGCTTGAATTTATTTATGTTATTCCAAACAAAGAATAACGCAGGTAATTTCACGCCTTGTTAAATAATGCGCATTTATCCCCAGTATTTAATAAATCCCAATGCTGTAAAGATCATGAAGTAATAGTGTCAAAAACAACTAACAGCATTGTAGAAAACGGGAAAAACGGTACTTTAAGAACTCCCTGTCTTTAAGCCCAAATCTAAATTAACTTTAATTACTTATACCAGTTATAAAAGAATTTATTTTTGTCCTACGATAATAATCTGGATGTAAATTTTTTAGTGACAATGGTCATTTAATTTGTTGCGGTGCTATTATTTAGTTCTACGCGATTAACTCTCATTTATTTATATAGTGCATAATCATTATCGTCCACCTACAAAGAGAGCAAAAATTCCTCTTGTAAAAAATTTCTTTCTGAAACGCGATGATCGTTCTACTGTGAAATAATTATTTTGGACACATGTGTGTCTTTTGAAAAGGGACAGATGATATGATTTCGGCGCGGCTTGAAACCTGTGTAGATTTTCGTCAGTTCTGCCGCCGCAAATCTTTCATGCTTACGTTGGCTATTAGTTACGAAACATTGGGTAGTTTCGCAGATCTTTTTCGTATTTCCTGACGCAGTTAGGAAAGAATCATGGATACCTTATACTCATAAGCAATGTGCAGTTTTGATACGCTTAAAAAGAAAATACAAGTAATGATAAATTTCAAAATTAAAAAAAAAAAAATAAGAACTACTTGGATTTGAACTCGGAACCGCTCGCTCAGCAGCCCGGAACGCTAACCATAGGACCACTGGACGCTCGGTGCTACTTTCCTCGTATAGGTGTATACAACGCAGCGAAGTAAGACTGTTTCATTCAATCCATCTTGGAGAGAGACAGTTCCGAAATAATTTCTTGTTTCTGTTTTTTCGTAGTACTAAAAATTCTACCTAATGGAACATGATTATCCCTTGGTTTGTGGACTGACCAGATATATGAGTGAAATATTATCCGAAGGAATTATCAAAATGAGTATAACAATCTTATCGTTATAGTTTTATGGTAATCAACCGTAGTAATATATAGCATTGAGCCTGTTTCCTGCCTCACTTTAATGCAATCCCCGTTAATTACAACTTGTGGGATACGTTTCAAGATCTGAATTTTGGTAAAGTATTATAGAAATATAATGGAAGGTTGATGAACTGTTCTGCCAATAAGAATCGTCAGTGGGAGGAGCTTAATTCCTACCTGTTAGCCAATTGTTTCCTGCATTGACTTAAGGAAATGAAAAATCTGCAGTATAGATGGCTCTGAATAAAATATCCACCAATGAAATTGCGAGGAGGCGGAGCCAGTATTGCGTTCCTGTTGCCTGGGATGACATTGATGCCAGATTGTGCAAAATAAGAGTGATAGAATATTTCAGCAGCGGCCAAAAGTAATGTCAAAGACTGTACATGAAAGCGACACTGCTAGAAGAAATAAATGATGTGTAATTGAGTATGTTTTGATATAGTAAATTTAAATGTTTGGTCATATTTTTTAATTTTTGGGTCGTATTTACCCGTTTTTAAGGTCATATCCGTCTGCTTCTCTGTATGTTTGGTCATAAAGATTCATACCCTAGTAATCAGGAACAATACAGCGATTTTTAATATCACTCTCATTAATCTTGTAACGCTCTTGTCGAATAGAGTGACATTTAACTGTCTCCTCATAGTTAGATGACATTCGATACCGACTCACTCGTTAATTAAATTATGATTCACTGCATTTTAAGAGTAATTTTTTCTTTAATATCACAATATAAAAACGATTTCCTAAGTGCTAGTTTACAGTTTATCGTTAAGTTTTCTGTTGTTACAGTTTTTAAGTACCTTTGAAGTAGAAGATTACGAAACTTACTCTTTTCGCAACTGTAGCAGTTTCTTCAAACTGACACACTCTTTAGGAATGTGTAAGTAAACCCATCGCCCCTGAAAAGTGGAAACAGTTGGCAATTGCTTCATTGTGGAGACATCCTAGAGCCACAACTTACCACCGCCAGAAAAATTGCGGCTTAACACTTTAACATTGTCCAATGGGTTTGCCTTATGCTACAACGTGGTACTGTTAATAAATCTTATTCCAAGTCTCCAATTATGTAGCATACACAGCAAGCACTATAATTGAGTCCCTACCCAGAGCAGGAAAATAAGGTGTATAAAACAAATGTCTTTGTGTGTAGAGGGTGAACTAGATAATCATACTGAGATGTCTTTTCATTCATATCAATCCCATAATCCGCGGAGGGAGAATTTTGAGTTCACGTTCTCTCATTAATACTCTTCGTAAGTCTGCTTCGTGTTGTCCAGATAACAATTTTTACCGAGCGTGGTGGTTGAACGGTTAACGTTCTGGCCTCGCATTCGGGAGGACGCCGGTTCGAATCCCCGCTCGCGCATCCAGATTAGGGTTTTACATGGTTTCCCCAAATCACTCCAGGCGAATGCCGGGATGCTTCCTTCAAAAGACCATGACCGAATTCCTTCCTATTCCTTGCCCCAATCCCGTCCCGAATCTGATGAACTCGCTGTCGACGAGGCGTAAAACCCAAGCAATAAAAAAATTGCATTGCTTATAACCACATTTTTACTAACAAGCTGTTTTGGTTAGTCACACATTGAAAAAGTACGGCTTAGTTCACTGTTGTACGAATGTTGTGGTGCTTCCTTCAAAAAGTCCATGGCCGAATTCCTTCCCGTTCCTTGTCCCCAGACTCACCCCGCCTCTAATGACCTTGGCCGTTGACGAAGCGTAAAGCCAAAAAAATAACAATTTGAGTTTGAAGGCGTAGATCCAACAGCTGTGACAAAAGTCACGAACTACGTGGTCTGGCAGTTTGTGAAAATGGACTCATTTTATTTTATTCTAAGATGGAAACGCCTGCTGTCAAGAATTGCATGGGATCTGCTGCACCCGACTTACTCTACAATCCATCAAAACGCCAACGCTTGTCGGCAGACTTTGAAAGAAGCACGACTCCGCCACTAGAAAACAGTTCACGTTAATGGAGTGAAATCTGCTTACAGCAAATTTTTTATCTAAAAAACAAGTTTCCATGTTGGGTCATGCACCCAACTCCCCTGGATTTGGTATTGAAAAGGTGACTCCTTGAATATGTTAATGGTACTCATAGGGCCATTATTTCAAGTTCTGAAAAAGTTCAAAGGTATATCCACTTCTTCAACGGTGTTAATCGCTGTAACAACGATATACGCAGAATAGAATAAAAACTAAAATCAGAGTGTATTAAAAGTCGTTCGATGACACAGTTAGAGGGGATAAGATCAAGATATTTATATATGGTAAATAAACGTTAATAATAACATATGACGCCACAAAAACCGTCTAGCAACTTTTAAAAATTTTGATTACCTGATAATTGTGATGCTTAAACTAAAAAACAGTCTCAAAAATATGAGCCTTAGTTTCCATGGGACTCATTCAAGATTATGTATTACGTACTTCATCTGTTAAATATTTGTAATACTTTGTTCTTAAGAACTTCACGGTTTGGGCAATATATCCATTCAGAATCCGTCCAGCTTTCTTTGAATGTGAAATTTATGAGTTGTTAATATTTATCCTCCAAGATATTATCATCTTGACAGAGGTTGTCAGGTGATGGAGCGGACAGCTGAAGATATTGTATAGTTCTTATTTTTAGTCAGGCTTATCACCTTTATACTCAAAATCCCACATTTTTCCCACCAGGCTCTCGACTTTCACCACCTCGCATCTGATACAATCCAAATCCAGTTCATTGCCCAAGAGCTTAGTTTGCTATCGTCTTCGTAGACCCGACTGGCAGAAACTTTTGGTTAATGGCAGAAAATACCATAAGGTTCGATTGCGCCAGTGCATTTGGCATTGACTGAGACCCTTGACATGATACGAGTATGCAAAAAGATAACATTTATCCAATATGTGGTTTGAATTAATTCTACTAATGCAGCAGACATATAAAACTTGTCACAGTATCTCGTGTAACCATCTTGCAGGTTCATTTCCAAACCACGATTTTTTTCCCCTCTCCACTGCTCTAGATTGAAAGTAAAGTGTTTTTTAAACTGTTGCCAGAAGGTAGTTTTACTGCAGTTTGATTATGATATGGGCCCAACAGAAACGGTGGAAACCTTCGGATCTAGTCCCGCCGGTGTTTTTAGGTGTTTAGAGGTGCGCCGAAACTCAAACTATTGGAGGGGATGAGACACCACAAAAAATGCAAGGGGCAACTTGGACGGAGTAGCTAGCAGCCAGCTGGGTAATTTGATACACAAAAAGTCTCCTATTATCCTATCACCGCAGGCACAAAATTTGAGCCAGTTTCCTGTGAGCACTTTGGTCGTTTACAAACTCTAGGCTATCCGCTTCCTACCGCCGAGTATTAACAAAGAGAGGTGTTTCTACGTTAAGGGGAGGAATCAGTTTCATAACTTCTAATGTTTGACTTTGTTCGATAGAAACAATGCGCTAAAAAACTTTTGTTGGTGTGGTGTACCTCTAAGCTCAAAATTTAACCGCGTAGCAGAAACTATATACAACTCTATCCTGCAGTGAAAATCAGTGCATACGTAGCTTTACAACTAGGGATTGCAATCCAGCAAAGCGGGATCCCACATCATTAGACAGTCTGGCGGATCCCGCACAAAATTAAGCGGATCCGCAGTCCGCAAAATCCGGAGGAAACGCGTGTCAGTCTCCGTGACTCGCTGCCCCACTAGGTCTCTGTCGGATATTTTGCACTGTTTGCCTGTACCCTTCCAGTTGGCATTTGACTCATGTGAACAAGCGTTTGTTTATGTCAACCTTCGTCATTCGTAAGTAAATAGATACACTTTTACATATTCATCAAAACTTACGTTTGTTTCGAGTACACATTTCTGTAATTTGAGTTATGGTGCGTATTTAGTACGATTTTCTAACTATATCGCACGAGTTATACGAACTACACGGTTACAGCTTTTTATTCACGGTTTCATTATTCCTATTTTCTGTATTTGCAGATAAAGTAATTGTGACAATTTCCTAATTTGCGTATGAAAATTTGATTATTCGTTGATATGAAACTAATGTTATCGTAATTTTAACGATCGCGTACCTATTTATTTAACAGCTATCAAAAGGAAATTATATATCCTTTGACTTATTGTTGTTTTGACCGCTGCCTCAATGCGTTTCTTTGACGAAAGCCACCTGCTTACATGTGCCGCTCAGGCTTTCGATCAATCCCTCTTCTCGTTGTTATTATTTCGACTAAAGGTAAAAAAAGTTATAATGAAATTTTCACGGGTGAATCAACGAATTGTGTTGTAGGAACACCATACTTCGACGACTGCCTCCGCCGTCTTCCTCACCTGTGTAATTTCGTGTGTTTGCAATGAAATCCGGAGATACAACCTATGAGGAATTCACTGCAATCATTCGCCGAGAAAGTCTCCTTTCTTACTAAAACATAATAATTTCCACTCTAAAAACGTCGTTACGCCACATAAGTAAGTCTGAAATACTTGACAGTTTACGTGTTGGTGAGTAGTTTCTTTTAATAACATTTGTATCAACTGTAACACCAATCAAGGAATCAGGAGCTATAATAATGAATCACACAAAAGAAAGTCTCCTGCTTGTGCAGTGACAAAAAGTTATGAGATCTTGTTCTGAGCCAAGTCTACACTTTACAGAGTATATTCACTTCACTTTGTGAAATAGAATGCTTTTCTCGGTGTTATGGAACGTTTATTTAGAATTTAAAAAAAAATCCTCTGTTAACTTGGCCATTAAGCAAACCATATTTTTAAACTTATGTGATGTATTGTAAGGCACATAATATGACCTAAGACTCAATATTTTCCATTTTTATTATTTATTTAAAAATTGGTTTAGATTAAAAACAAAAATGTAAAACCTCGAAACACACTTAAGACACGCTAAAAAGTTTTAATGTCATTTTGCCAATCAAAATATTGTTAAGTGTTAATTTTTATCATTTAACATTAAAAATTATTTATTAATTTAATCACTATTTAATTTATTAACGTTTTAAGTAACTGTGTTTTAAATATATGCCTTAAAAAACTGTTTGTACCAATCCCGCACGGGACTGAAAACACTGTGGGATTGTAATCCTTATTTACAACGTCTCATATTTAAAAACTTGATTCGTTGTCACTCTTCTGCAATTGACAATCATAAACACTACATAGAATTCGAGCCAACGTAAATCTTTAACGGTGATGAATATATTATTGGATACTCATCAGTGGGACTAATAATCTGTCGGCAAAATGTCAGTAGAGAAGAATGCTTTTTTTAATTCTGTTCGAAAACGTTTAATTATATCTACAAATGAACCTAGAATGTATATTTGTTATAAATAATTGTTAAACTATTGCATTATGAAATTTAGTTCATTAAACGTAATTCATCTACAGTGCAGTGTCTTGTTATCTAGCAAATATTTAAAGCGTATACATGCACATCCACAAAGCACTGTGAACTTCATGTTTATCTTTCTATTATAACAGTCGCTGTTTGAGATTGCCGTGATTGCAGAACAACCGAAATCGAGAATTGTAATAAATGGTGCCCTAGCCTATGGCATTTCCCTTTGGAACCGTATAATGCTAAAAAATTCAGTCTTAATAACAATAATATCTACGCCAGTCAGAAAACAAAGCTAAAACTGTACTCCTTCGGAAAAATGAAATCGTAGTGACAGTAAGAAATTTTAATCTCGATCCCGTCGCATCCTGAATCTGATTCAGTAAAGAACGGATCTGGAGCAAAGAGATACATGTTTGTTTTCTGTGTAGCTGTCAGAAATATTAAAGCATACTTGACATAAATCTGCTTTATCTTTGTTTATGGAAGTAGCCAATTTTTTGCTCATCTGACTAATCACTTTTTAACTTAGCTGACTTGAACCTAGTGCCTCCCACCTTCATTTTATCACTGCACTGTTTAAATCTTTTTAGTGTTTTTTACACGCTTTATATTAGCTTGACCTGTATGTATGTATGTACGTATGAATGTAACGTAATTTTTACCCACTTCCAGGTGTCCGAGCTGTTTGAAATTTCGCACACGTGTTAAAAACCGGTGACAATACAATAATTTCATAGCGATGTCCTGCTATTCTCATTACTTTGATAGTAACAATAAAAAATGATTGAATGTGATGGAATTTTGCAGTTAAATTTTAACGCAATTCCAGAAGTACGAATTGTTTGAAATTTTGCTCATGTATTGAGAAGCGATTACAATACAACAATTTTATACCTATATTCTGATATTCTCATTACTTTGACAGTAACAATAGAAACATTTCGCGCACGTTTTAAGAACCGGTGACAAAACAGTAATCTCATAGCGACGTCCCGCTATTCTTGTTACATTGACAGTAACAATAGAAAAGTGGTTGCATGCAATTGAATTTTTCATTTCAGTGTTCATCTACTTCCTGACGTACGAATCGTTTGAAATTTTCCACACTTATTAAGAACCGATGAAAATGCAATAATTTCACTCTCACTACGTTGACAGTAACAACTTAAAAGTGGTTGAATGTAATGAAAATTTTCGCTTCATTTTTCGCCCACTTCACAAAGTCCGAACTGTGGGAAATTTTATATACGTATTAAGAACCGATGACAATACAATATTTTTATATCTCTGTCTTGGTATTCTCATTACATTGACAGTAAGAACAGAAAAGTGGCTTAACCGCCTTACGATAGATGTGGCTCATTTTCACCCACTTTCAGCATCCCCTTGGTTAAACTGCAGGTACTATATACCTGATGGGGTTGCCGAGTTAGGCAAATGTAAC
The DNA here is from genome assembly GCA_031002005.1 of Vandiemenella viatica. Lineage (NCBI taxonomy): Eukaryota > Metazoa > Arthropoda > Insecta > Orthoptera > Morabidae > Vandiemenella > Vandiemenella viatica. The sequence goes on from JARYHS010012519.1 coordinate 88,435,913, forward strand.
CGCAAATGTAGCGACATTGGTGCACATGCGCTGCAATTCGAGAAATCTTCATTTGGCGGCCAAACCCTTTGGAGATTTCCCAGTCAACATAGCCATATGCATTTAATTTCGCACACGTATTAAGAACGTTTAACAATACAATAATTTCACAGCTATAACTCGGTATTCTCAGTAATTGTGACAGTAACAACTGAAAAGTGGTTTTGTTGCGCAACTTTTTGCACATCCGCACTTGACCTTCATACAAGCAGCTACGATAGTGTCTGCAATTTCTTAAAGTGATATTCGAAACATCATTTTGAATTACAGTAGCTCGTAATGTTATAAAAGAGTAGTCTTCCATATTTACCCTGCTATTAGACCTCTGGCTGGGTTGACCATTTAACTGTCCGCTGCTTGATGCGAAGAAAAAGCAAACAGTAAGAAAGATACTTTTGTGACACTCCAAACTAAAAAGTAAAAATAAAATTGTAGATTAAAAAACTAAAAACACGCTTTTGCAGCAATGTGAACTAAAAGGTTAAAAATAATCTTAAAATAAAAAGATTTTGTTAAACAGTGATAGGACGTCCCATAATTCAGTATAAATTATTTTTATGAATAAGCTTAAAAAAATAATTGAATATAATGTAAAAAAGCGTGGGGTGCTCTCTACATACTGTTCACAATTACTCTATCTTTACAAACAGCTAACAAAAAAATAAAAGACAACTGATATCTAGCACCCCACGCTTTTTTTAAATTAAATTATTTTTTTTATTCTGTGACTTCATTCTTACTTTAAGCTTATTCATAAAAATAATTTACACTGAATTGTGGACGTCCTATCACTGTTAAAGTAAATCTTAATATTTAAAGATTATTTTTAACCTTTTAGTTCACCTTGCTACAAACAGGGTGTTTTTCTAGTTTTTTAAACTATAATTTTTTCGTATAGCATTATTTTCCACCAAATTATTAATCGAATCGTTACTCCAAGGCCGAGGAATTATTACACAATTCGGTCTCAGAATGATATGAAACAGCTTTAATCTTTTGTCGTTTTTATTACTGAAATTTTTTTTGAGGCCCAAACTAAACTGTTACGGAAGCCACTTAAAAAAAAATGGTAGATAGGACGTAGACAGGATATTAACGCGAAAACATCGTACGATGTTCAAGAGTCCAACGTGGCTGCGATGAAACTATTGAGCTTCCTTAAATATCAAGGGAATATTTAAGGAATTAGACAATATTGAAATACATAAAACTTTACCCTATCCGTTTAGTGCAGTGTCAACAAATTTGGTTTTATTCTGTGTTTCAGTGTTGGCAGAACTGTGAGCTGCTGCACGCCAACTGGTCCGTGTGGGGAGCCATTTGCTCCAAGAAGAACATCATATGTGTAAGTGTTGACTCCTTGCCAAAGTAAATACTCCATGACAACTCACTGACGACCATCCTCTCGTTCTTGTCCTACTGTTTCTGTCACCGAGTCTGTTACATGACACACGTTGTTAACTTACTAATAACTGGCTTTTCAATTTTAATACAACATGTTATAATACTCAAAGGCCCATCACAACATTATAGTATGTTTCCATGTTTGAAGGCGTCACTAAAAAAGAACGAATTAACAATTTTTGCTCCCATACGATTCCTACTCGTAAACATTCAAGCCAATATAATCAGGTGTGAGGGATAGTGAATATGAATGGTGTCTGCATATTTTCATCCCTTAATGCATTACATCTAGTCGACGTCGAGGTCATTAGAGGAGCGAAAGGACTGAGCGCAAGGAACAGGAAGTAATTCAGTCATGGCCTTTTGAGAAACCATTCCCGCATTCGCCTGGAGTAATTTGAGGAAACCAGGGAAATCCCAAATCTGGATGGCCGGACGGGGATTCGAACCCACGTTCTCCCGAATGCGATGTCAGAACTTTACCACTCAGCCACCACGATCGGTCTGCATTTATTATAATCCACGATAGAATCGTATAGTGAAGTAATAAAACAACTTGCTGTTTGTACTAATTTTAATCAAATAGGCACCTCTATCTTCGAAATCTCCTGTCACAAATGAACATTTAAGAAACAGGGGACTCACGTATTCGAAAACTGACGAATAGTGTTGCAAATATCATGAATGAATTTGGTCTTTCTCATGGAAATGTGTGTGAAATTTATTATCCTTGAGTAAATCCACATTCAGAACGATAAGTTCTCCACTTACCGAATTTACATGAATTCTTACAGTGAGTCTGTAGAAGTTATATTTCCTAGGTGAAATCTTTGACTCGCATAGTACGAGTATTTTTGACATCGTCTTAAAACTGCTATACTTCACTGTGTATGTCACAGTGGTTTATGCGAACTAAATATAAGGTATTGTTGTACTGTGTATCATATTAATTGTAATAATAAATAAATATTATTTTGTATTAATTATCTGATGACAGAATATCCAGTTGCCGTCAAATTCATCTCTGTCGATGTATCATCTAACTCGGTGAACTTACCGGTTAAACAGGACCAATAAGCCAGAATCTGAATAATGAGGCTCCTAGCATACTTCACATATAGAAAGCAAGCATTTTCAGAGGTAAGGCTAACAATTCCTGCTGATTCAAGTCATAGAGCAATCGATCCTAGAAGCTTCTGTACTGAAATTCATAAAGGGTAACACCGGTTTTAACGTCTCCGTGTGACAAAGTAATAAGCTTCAACATTGCACATGCTCTTCCTCCATCAGGCCTATAGATCTTATTTGCTGTTCAGGAATAATGCCTTCCCTGTCCTCTTGACTTAGAACGGGGAAGAAAATTTAACACTTGCGTCACTAGAACCAGCAAACGTACTGATGATAGAGAAGCTGCTCTTTAACCTCCTCACCCAACTTGCAGATTTGGTGTAGCGAATGTTGACGAATAGAAATTCTTCCCACTTTTCCTAATAGTAAAGGAACTCTAGTTCTGCCTCAACTATTAGGAGACTAACGAAATGAATGGAGAATAGAAACACCTCTCCTTCTGCAAAAACTATAGTTCAAAATTTTGCGCGGGAAGTTTAATCTTGAACGTTTCTCGAAACACTTTGCTGTTGGGTCTTGTCACAAAAATTGTATGATACAATTAAAGGAAATCGCCACAGTATGATCAGTAAAGGCATTCTTTACTGTTCGAACTGCTCATTCCATCCGAGGTTCAGATAAGGAATCAAGCAGCTATATCAGCAAAATTTCGTCTCGCCTCCAGTTTTGACATATTGTCGCACCCAACAGCTTCTTCTCTTCAGTGAGAAAAATCAATTACTATGTTAAAAATTTAGTAATAGAAACGGTGGCTGAGATAGTTGACTCTTCAGAGAAACTTATAGCTGTCATGTTTACGTTTTTGCCATATTCTTTAGATTATGTAGTTGAAGCTACACGCTTTAGCGTTACATTCTAACACTGCAGAATCTGAGCGAAGTGTCCTGTTATCGACTACACCCTCCAACATTCGTGACACAGCTATTGGTCCATACATCGCCCCTTCCAACGGCGTAGTTTGACCTCTCTGACTGCTATCTTCGTTTTGTTGCTGCGTCTGTCTTCTCCATAGTTTGGCAGGAATACATCCCCGATCGCCCTCATCCGTTGGCCACCTGTTGCTCTGCCTCATATTGTAGTTACTGTTTGCCCTCCTTCATTCCAGTCTCCTGGTTCTCGCCTCACATGTCTCTTCCATCCTGGCATTGGAATCCATCCCTGTCCACCATTGTAGCTGAGCCATCA
>JARYHS010012519.1:88440668-88563517 GCA_031002005.1 Vandiemenella viatica
ACTGTATTAGTTTGAAGTAAGGGATCCTGGCTCAGAAATGACCGAGTCTGAAGTTGTAAGCGAGAATCGTTCTTAGGGGCCGTCCACTGATTACTTGATGTGATTTTTCTAAATTCCGGACCCCTCCTCCTCTGGTGAGATCTGGTCGAACACCCTCCCCCCCCACTAAGATGATGTGAGATCTTGACGGGACCTTCCCCCCTGCTGATCAAGCTCATAGTTTTTTAAGACCTTCTTTTTTTTTAGCTCTCGAGGCTCCGAGGGTAGTAACACCCCCCCCCCCCAATGTCAGTTTTCGCGTCGTTTCTAGGCCCATTTACGTCCCTAAAGTCAACTTCCGTCTCATTGGTGAACTACTTTTTTTTAGCTCTGCTGTACTTCAAGAATTTCAAAAACTCACGTGATATTTCCGTCGACCCCCGTCCCCCTTGATGACATCTCGCCGCCCCACCCCCATTTCATCTCACGTAATTAATGAACACCCCCTGACATCTGTGACAGTGGAATACATGAACCGGTACTGTTGTTACTAAGATTGTAGGGTGGTCAGTCCCGACAAGGTTCCTGGAACATATCCCACTTGTTATTCGTCAACGGAAGTAGTTCCAACTCAATGGAGCCCCACCTCTCTTTGGACTGAGGGTTCATGAACACCTGAATCAGATATTCCCTGAAAAGTATATGAGAAGAGGAGGTCCTGTTCCGTGTCTGGAACGTTCACCTGATCCCATCCCACTTCTGGGGTCATGTGAAAAGTCTGATGTACGAGACTCCTCTCGAAACTGAAATGGATCTCCTCGCAAGAATTCTCCCTGCATGCGACTCTGTTCAGACAACACTGGGGATATTAGAATTGGTACGACAGAAATTTGTGAGACGATGCCATACCCGCATTGACGTTGGGAGACGCGATTTTGAACAACTGTTGTTAATGATGTAGCAGCTTGTGAAACTTGTGCAGGTAAAAGGAATTTATTATCACAGTTCCTTAGGATTTTCGGTTCCACTGACATCAAGTTACGTGCGTCATAAGTAGTCCATCAGCAGGGGAAATTATCTGAGAGTATTGGGGAATTCTTACGTCATGATCAGGGTTCGGAAGTGGGGGCTATTACTTTGAGAGCTGCTCGAGGCTATGGCAGAACCTGAGAAGATTTTCGCTTATAACTTTCAACTCGGTCGTTTCCGGACAGGGATATATTACCCAAATTGATACATTTATCCTTCTCCAACATCTCTGAAAGTTTGTAATATCATCGCGGAATCACCCTGTATAACTTTTCGTGCTAATATTGGATGCTCTGTCTCTAACTCAATTCCTAAGATCACATATTCGAAAGTTAGAATCGCATTTCGTAACAATTTTTTTTTTTTTAAGAAATCTGTACTATGAAAATTAGATCTGAAAATATATTCATCAATCGATCGCAAAATCAGCTGAAAACCATAGTAACGGGTGCCAACAGAATATTGGTAGTTTATTCGAATTTCGTATTCTAGGCAGAGCGTAGTGGGTGAGCGGTAAGGTTCTGGCCTCGTATTCGGGAGGATGCGGGTTCGAATTCCCTACCGGTCATCCATGGTTTCTCCAAATCACTCCAGGTCTATGCCGGAATGATTCCTTCAAAAGGACATGGCTGAATTCGTTCCCATCTTTGCTCCGAGTCCTTCCCCACATCTATAATTACATCGACGAAAAAAATAAATAAATTGTATTTCAGAAAAAAGATGTTTTTATGTTAAACATACTCTACGCAATGCATCTCGCGCATAAGTATGAAACATAAACTTAGGCTTCTTCATTAAGTCCAGTTATTTGCAGATATTTACAATTGGACAAGCCTGAACTTTTAACTGAGCAATACTCTTGGTTAAGGCATACTGTGCTCCTATTACGTCGTTTTTTTGCTTAAAACAATGTCAACAGTCTTACTGCTCCCTTTCAAAATAATTCTACACAAACCGAGTCACTGAATGCACTTTCATTGCAGTGATTTGGCAGTATTCCAACTGACTACTGTCCATAATCGATACCGCACTCTCGCAGCCAGTTTTCACTCGCCTTTAGCCGGTGTCTGTCACATCAGCGATGTTACGACACCCTCCTGCAGCATGCTTGTCAACACAATGACCATACACATTAACAACATACATTACATTTATATTAAGCCGGCAACTTCTTATTATAATAAAATAAGTCAAATAAATCTAAACAGTTAATATATATAGTATATATATATATATATATATATATATATACAATAAATTCCATATACTTTACAAACACCTATATTTTTTTTATTTTTAACTCATACATATTGTTCGGTACGTTCGAATTACTTTTAAAGGATTTCCGATCATATCTCTTAATATTTTGTAAACAAAAATCTGTACCGTTTTTGTTAATTTCTGAAATTACTCTGTTATTAACAAGAAAATTAAGACTGTTATTATTTGGTGGTCCTTCAGCCATTACCAAGCAACTAACTGTTTCAATTAAATTCATTGTCCCTTTGTCGACTTAATTTCGGATTAGCAAATTACATTCACAGTCCTTTCCGTGGTGAATTAAGTTTGTTAGTCTACCCTGCTTATTTACAAGTTTTAATAATTGCGTGGTCAACTAACTATGTTAAGTTATTATATTTATTGTTGTTATAATAAATTTCTGAAAGCTGTAACATTATCACTAACCCCCAATAATTTTTATAATTAATTTACTATTATTATTATTATAATTAATAATAATGAGTTATGTAGCATTTATTAACTATAAATATCTGAATAACTGTATTAATATCTGCAACATGATTTTTAACAATGTTGGGTTTCTACAGTCTGTAACCGGGGTAGCGAGGTGTTGTTATCTAAGTTGTATAACATTCTTTGACGCCCAACAGTATGCGGTAGTGATTGCTGTTTTGGACGCCGGCATTGTAGGATGGCTGGGTCCTGGCAGTTGGTGCGTGAAGCTGTTTGGAGGAGGTTGTATACCGCGAATACAGCCTCTTCGTACACAAGCTAAAATAGCTTGGAATATGCGCGTGAAACTTGTGTCAATACAACATAAGTGTCGTGAAAATGTGTCAACGGCTGTTATTAATTAAAATCAATAATATTTCTAGACGAACAGTGAGTTTTTCATTTTCAGACTATATCAAAGTACCTCTAAATTTGTTTATCCGAGCTAACGGCTTGTACGTGTTGAGAGAGTGGAACTAGGGCCGATTTCCTCTAAATAACATGCCGTGATCCAATGTCAGGATAGCTTACATATTGCTACAACTTCAGGACAAGCTCACATTTGGCGAATCTGACAGGATAAGCTCAGATTGGGCGATTCCCACCAAGATAGCTTGCAGAGCATACGGGAAGATTAACTGAGATAAATAATAAAAGTGAATTCATATGCTGTCATCGACTTGATAGTGAATTAGATTCCTACCACACCAAGATATTTTCAGGGATTAGGAAGAATGTTTTGATAATAATGTCAATCACCTGGTAACTGGTTTCATCTGCAATCAAGACAGATCAACCAATTAAGCAAGTACATTCACAACCAGTTTTACTGTCACTCTACAATGTTTATAAATCTCATCTGATAACTTCTTTTCTTCGATTTCGACCATTTAAGGATCACAGAAAGTAATCCTGTGTATTCATTTCGATGCTTCCTTTCTTGACTTCATATAGTTCTTCATCCTTTTCTTGGGTCTAGATGTTATTACATTTCCTCTTCTCCTTTTCGTGGAAACCTTCAAATGTTGTATCAATCTTCTAAAAGTTACTCAATTTTGTGTTCTATCATCTGTTATTCCATATCTGTTAAATCTTTCTTTGCTCCTAGAGTCCACTGGTTGCCATTCTTACTGGTGGAAATTTCTTTTGTACGTCGGCTGTTATCCATTCTCTTTACGTAACTTAGTACACAACTCGAAGCTTGGGATGGATCCTTCAGAAGAAGGCATACTAAGCCATAGTGTCAGAGGAAGGACGGTCAGTTCCTTTTCTCTGGGACCTACAGTTTAACGTAACGTGGAATCCGAACCACGGAACGACCTGGCATAGCTCAACTCTAAAAAATTCCTGCACCCACCGGAATTTGAACCCGGGACCGGAGCAGCGAACTTTTGATCGTGCCTGACACCCTTTAATTTTCTTGTTCATTGTATAGATGTCATCTGACATATCGGTGTCAGATTTTGAATTTCTCAAAGCGGGAGTTTTTTTTTTTGGAAAGATCGAATGCAAATAGATGTCAACAACTTGGACATAGTAACGTGATGGTGGTGTTAGGCGTCATTTTGTAACTGCCGCCGGTGTCACGACTCTGATGGTCATTCGAGCCACGACATACAACTAAAAGCCGTCACATAATTTGTCTTGTCCGCTCTGATGTTATGGCAGGTTGGAGACATGGCAGTTAATCTGTCCGAACATAAACAATAGAGCCTGGCGGGGCAATCTTAACGCGTACGAAAGAGGCAGCTCACGAAACGCATTAAGCCCGTGTCACGAACAGAGTCCGTCACCAGCAAATGTCGACATTGTAACATAGACAAAGTGCACGCGACAGTAAACGATACATTCCTTCGATCGCATACGGTCATCGCTGTGAAAATTATTCCAGGGTCCCTGAAAGTTTTAGTCGCTATGTGATTTCTTTCAGGCAATACTCATGCCACATATCGTGGATGCTCATTAAGGTTAAGACCGTAGAGTCTGAGTTCAATTTCCCGGTTGGACAATCAGATTTCGGTTTCTACCCTTTACCCGAATCCCTCCAGTAAACTTTTTGATGGTACCGTGGTAAAAGTTTTCCAGTTACTTATCCACAGTTGCCTACCAGTCACTGTTTTAACTACTTCGCTGTCAAGGAATCTAAAAGACCCGCCATTTTCTGTTTGTTTAATAACAAAGTAGGAAGTAAGTCACACCAGAAGTAATATTCTACTAAAAAAAATGCTGAAAATGACTATCGACACAAAAAAATTAAAATAATTGTGGAAGCCATAATTTTTATTATGATTATCTGTAATCACCCACACTTAAAAAAAATGACAATCAGTGAGAGAGTGCTATTACATTGCTGGTTGATTCTAGAATCGCGAAGTGTACAATTCGAAATAAATGTTCCGACATAGGTGGCGTAAAAAGGTGCACACCGGAACAGAGGAGTGACCAGGAACGAAACTTCACGATTGTACAAAAATTAAATACTTAAAAACATTTTAGGAAATATTTCATCTTCAATTTTTGCCAGGTAGCTGAAATCATAAAGGATTTGCAAATTAAGTTTAATGCGGTTGGCTACACTACCAACTCGTTTACAGAAGTTGACACAACATGCAAGAAACTTATAAATTTTTTACTTATCCAAAACTTACTCTGTCAGTACAAACCTGTTAATAATTTAAGCTTAACAGTAATCGTTCTTCACATTACATTCGCTTATACAACAATATGATCTATTAGATTTTACTTAGAACTCTTCACATCAAATACTGTTTTTTGTAGTTGTGTCATAGAATTTTGGCTCACTGGTCTGTTCGGAATACTAAATGTCTGAATAATCGAAACCCTAAGAGCTCGATAAAGATGAAAAATAGGAGAAAACAAGAGAATCATCATCAGAAGATGGCTCATATTATTCAATAGAAGACAGTGATAAAATTCTCACAGGAGGATCTTGAACATCTAGCTCCAAAAAGCCGTCAGATTTCTAAAGATTTTTCTAGGGAAGACTTCCTAGTAGCTAAAGTATACAGAAAAAAGGTAAATTCTTACAGTCTCTTTGTTACCATAGTTTTGTATCCAAAAATAAGTTAGTTTTTTGCAAAAGGGTCCGTCAAACATAGAAATTTACTAAGACAGATGTAGAGACATTTATCTTTCCTATCGAAAAATGATAGAGCAACCAGTTGCAAAATAAGTAGATGTTATAAATAATAGGATAAAGAGGGATTCTATACAAGAAGATCAGAAGAAATTACAAACTACATAGTAGATCAGATTTTGAGATGTAGGTAGCGTGAGGTGCGAAATGGTAGCTGAGAAATATAGGGACCGATGATGAGCCCAAAATTCAGTAATGTCTTGATAAAACATGTAACGTCATCTAATTGTTCCTCCCGGAATTCTTTATGGACGCAGTAAAGTTATCGCTTTAAGATACAGTAAAAAGTTGTTTTAATTATTATTGTACCTCTGCCAACTTTTTTATTCTCCAAGAAAAGAATAGTTAGTTAGAGGAAATGGAACATACACTTAAAACGGCAACAGCCAATATACTCTGATAGTGTCACAGTAGCTGTAGAGTTCCATTCTTGTCATTATATATATATATATATGGAGCGTATAGGGTTCACCATTTGTTAGGCACATTGTTGGTGTGCTGGCGTATGCGGTAATGAGTCGGTTCATATTTTCCGACATCTTGAAAATGACTATAAACCATACTCCCTTATCCCATACGGTACCCCACTTTTTCCCTAGCGTAAAGCGAATGAATTTTTGTATCTGATAGTTACTTAAAGGACAAATGAATTTTTATTGTTTTTTCATCTATAAACGAAAACCGGATATATTGGTCTTATAAAAACTCAGAACCAACGGATCAGATTTCGATAGGGTTTTCACAGTTTAAAGCTTAGAATGTCAATTCAGTTGTTTGGCATGCCTTATGTTTCAACGTTAAATAACGCAGGAACATTAAATGAAATTCTGAACGTATGATGACAATTCCCAAAGATGGAAGGATTAGATATTGCATACTTCGCACTAAACATACAACTAGAAGATCTCTGATCATAGCCTTGTATGAAAGCAATAAGATAACTTTACAATCATAACTATTTTGCATACTTAAAAAAAAACATGAAGTATTCTTTTCTTTAATTCGAGATATTCAATTTTTAAACGCCATAGATAGCCGTAAAAACATCAGAGATTTTCTTTAAGCACGATCTCTGGACAATGTCTCCGGCCTTCAGCATTAGTCTTCTGTTTACGATAATATTATTTTGGATTCATTTTTGATATTTGTATATAATGCTGAATCTGCGGAGTTAAAGTATCATGCGTTTCGAGCAAAAAGTATATCCATTCACTTCGCAACTGAATCAAATGTGAAGTTCTAACATAACCTAGCGTTGTTCTGTAATACAGTAATGCAATTTCTTAACTAAATTAACGAAGCTTGATATACATGAATCTTTTCGAACGAATGAAAATAGTGTACGTGCAAATAAACTTCAACCCACTCGTTTCTTCGTAGGAGGCGGGTGAATCTAGATTCGCTTTAATTCCGAAAAACTTTGGCGCGAATTTTATGAAACTTTGTACAAATATTTCTCATTGCGGGAATAAAAATAGGGTACTGGTAAATCTACGCCAACTATAACGGGCAACGCCGCGAACTTCGCTAGTTAATAATAATACCGAGCATGCGCCTCTGTAAGAGCTGCCTTAACTTAAAAACATAATCTTACCGAGTACAGTGTATAGTATAACAGACTACTCAGAGAATAATTACTCTTAGGAAAAATCGGTTGTTGTAGAGACCAGAAAAAAAAAAACAAGAGAGTTTTTTTGGCGAGTGACTAGACAAGGTTATTTCGAATTTGGTGATGTGTTGAAATAAAAGTTACTGTCAGCTAAGGACCTGGGTAATTCTTCGGTTTTGTTTAGATCGAAATAAGGCGGAATAAACGTCAACTGAATAATAAGAAAGACTATTATTATTATCATTCGCCACAAGAACTTAAAAATGATTCTGTGCTCCTGACGATATATCAATCCATATTACTTATAAAACAAAAACGAGTTAATAAAACATAACATTGGTGACTAAAATAATAATAACTACAAGTGGACCTTTAGTTTAAGGTAGAATCAGAACCGCGGAAGTGCACTTCACATTACACAACAAGCTATGCCAAAAGTATACGTCAGATTTAGAGCATTTGAAATCACTGCTAAGACGGGGATTTGTATCTCCATAGTTAAAGATTAAGAATGCGTGTAATAAATATTCTCTTTCCTCCAGTAAAGCAGACTTTTGATTATTTTTACTACTTAAATTCATGTCTCATTGAGCTGCGTATTGTTGGGGTTTGATTGCAACAACGTTTCGACCAAAGCCTCCGTTCATCTTTTAGGGCAATGATTCCCAATTAGTTTTTCCCGAGTACCAATTCAAGAAAGAGCTCAACCTCGCGTAAACCTTATGCCTGTGCAGTAGAGCTGTAGTAACGAGTACATCATCTGACTGGTAGTACCGAATCATTACTCACAAATTTGTTTCGTTACTCGCATTTGTAGCTTGGATGTCAGTTTGATTCGATAAACGAACGAATACGACACATCATGCGGGAACTGGAACGGTTCGCCAAGCGGCTAAATGAATCTGAAAGATAGAACGAACATTTGAACATTATGCGTTACGTATTTCTCGGAATTTTGATTCGAATGTCGTTTCGCTACAAAGATAAAATGATTAAAAACATGTAGTGCGTACCTACATTATTTTAATTAATTAATATTATTTATTGTTAAATGTTGGTATTTGTAGCGAGATATGTAATTTTGACAACATAAAAAAGTTATTATGTAGCTAAGCTTTGGTTTAACATTAAAATTTACAGAGTTTAATTTGAAAACAGAAAATTTGGATAGATAAATTTAGATGGTTACTGTTTTTTTGTTGATCATACCTGAGTGAGATTTTGTTGATTTCAAATATTTATGAAATGCTTTTAATCTAAAATATGATATTCTAACTTCTATTTTATTTTTCAGTGCAATTGTCCCTAAACTTACTTACTACATGAGCAATTTACTTAAACTTTACAAAGTACTAACAAAGACATCCCGTAAACCGAACGTGATTCGATGCGATGCTTCATACTATTGCTCGATTCTGCAAAAGTTTCTAGTAAAGAAGCGATACTATAGTAACGAGAGCTATTAGGTTAAGTATCGAATACATGCGGGTACACAATTTCTCGTTACTTTTCCAGCTCTACTGTGCAGCTGCATTCAACCCAGTCTAGTGCTTCGCACAACCACAGCATTACGGTAATATAAATCACACACACAGTTTCATTGTCTTAAGATGTATTTTGGCGATAGTAATATACGCGTAATTTTTTTTCTAGTATCTTTGAGATTACCTTAGCCAAGAGATTTCCGTGCGTGCCCCTTGAAGCAACCTCACGTACCCCTGGCGTACGCTTACTACTAATTGGGAACCACTGTTTTAGTTCAAACTAGATAAACCCGGCCACGCTCGCTGTGGGTCAGTCTTATATGAAATTAAAGAGTCTATCCACTCTAGAACATGTAATTCGCCATGTGAAAGCATTCAGTTTCTAATTGTGGGATGCCGAGGTAAAGAAAAAAAATATTTTTTTACCAAAAAAACATTTTTCATTACAGCATAAATCACTTTCCATATAGTCAAATCACTTCCTAAAAAATTAAATTACTTCAAAGAATTAATTATGCACATAATGAGCTACGAAAAAGTGATGAATTTTTTGAGAAATAAATATCGATATTACCAAATACGGGAACATTAATCAAATGGAAAAATTTAAGTATCATTTTGAAAATCGATTGGACAAAGAAGCTATTCGGGAAAGGATTCGCAAAGTAGAAATAGCCTAACAAACTTTGCGAGAGGTCTACAATAAAAAATGTCTTTCACAAAATATTAAAATACGTCATTATGAATCAGTTCTGAAACCAGTTAGTTTTGTATGCAGCTGAAACGTTGTTCCTTAATGCCGATAAAGGGTTTCTGGGGGAACTGGAGAAAAAAGAGAGAAAAATTATTAAAGGAATTCTGGGTTCCAACTTTAAGAATGGCGTCCATCAAAAGAGATCCAACGAAGAAGTCTACTGAAAAATAGAGAAAATCACCGAAACAATCCGCAAAAGACGGGCTCGATTCTATGGCCACCTCAAACGGATGGAAGAGAACAGACTAACAAAAAAAAATTAATTTATTTGATTCCAGACCCAAAACTATAATGCCCTGGTTCGTAGAAATTAAAGAAAATCTTCTTTTTATGGGGCTAGAACCGGAAGATGCTTTCAACAGAGATATTTTTCGGAAGGAGTTAATGACAAGTGGGATAAGCCGAGACGAACACTCCAACAGAAGACGTGGTACACTCTGGACAGAGGAGCGCAAACAGGCGCATTCAAAACGAATGAAGGAGTTCAGGGCCTAAAGGAAGAAGAAACTCGCTGCCAAATGCACAAAGGCTTAACGTGGTCCTAGTTGGCCTCAACGAATAAATAATATCGCTTTCTTTTTGACAAACCCTCTTCGTGCCGCCACCACATTCTCCCAAAATTTCGAGTTTTGCGAGCAAAAACATGAGCAGGCTGAATATTTATATAGAGAGATGTCGGATTAATCGTGACTTAATATTCTGGCTGTTTCCATTGACAACTAGAAATTCTGTCACGAAAAAAACACAGTTTACCCTAGAAGAAGCACGGAGCCTTTGTGAAACGTTGATGCAATTCAACATCAACAAAACGCAGCTCAGCACCCGAGTTAAGGAACGGTAACCGTTAAATGTCGCCTTGTTTTCATGCAATGTAGTGGACAAGCGTTCCCTGCTGTTAGCTCACTTTCTCCCTCCACTCCTGTCGACTCATCACGTGACCTGTTACACGTCCTCAAATCTCCATAAACACCGCCCTTATTACACCCCCGCTGCAATACGGCCTCTCCAGTCTGGGGAATGCGGGAGAAAGTCTTGTAACGGGGGGAGCTAAAGGGGTGCGTCGGCGTGCAGGCAGTCAATTAGCGTAATTAATGTGACTGGCGAGTTGTAGGGGTGGCAAAAAGCGTCGCGTTTATTACTGGTAGGGGAGGAGGGCATTGTGGTGCGGACAAGCCGTTAAGTAACGAGGCTCGCAGTCCAGCTAATACTGCACACAGCTCAGGGGACCACTTCGACATCTCTACAGCGTTGTAATTGCTGTTCTCCAGAAGTGAATGGCAAACGTTATTTTTCACAGAAGCTAATTATACGGTTTAAGATTGATTACACTCGCGAGGCGAGTCAGATATTTCATACTGATTTTTTTCTTTTGCTGTCGTCAGTCTTTCTACCGGTTTGATGCAATCCTCCATCCCTTACTATCCTGTGCTAACCTCTTCATGTCTACATATCCCTTACAACACATATCCTCAACTATCTATTTCATATATTCTAATCTCTGTCTTCCTCTCCAGTTCTTACCTTCGACTGTTCCCTCCATCAGCAAATTAACCAATCCAGCATGTCTCAAAATATGACCTACCAACTTGTCTCTTCTTTCTTTAAGCTTCTTCAACATACTTCTTTCCTCTCCCATCATTTCCAAAATTCGTTCATTTCTTACTTTGTCTGTCCACTTAATTTTCAGCATTCTTATGTAGCACCACATTTCAAATGCTTCAATTTTCTTTCTTTCAGGAATTCCTAAAGTCCATGTTTCAGTACCATAAAGAGCTGTGCTCCATACATAGAGTTTTAAAAGTTTTTTTTTTTTTTAATTCCTAGATATTTGAAACTAAAAGATTTATCTTTTTCATGAAGACTCTTTTTGATAGTGTTATTCTGCTTTTAACATCATTTCTACTTCTGCCATCGGTTGTAATTTTGCTTCCCAAGAAACAGAATTCACTTACGTCTCCTATTGCATTCGATCTTATTTTGATATTTAATCTACTAGTATTGGTAACATTTCTGCTATATTTCATAACTTTTGTCTTGCTTCGAAAAGACTCTAACAATATCACACCCTACCAATATTTTTTATGCTGTTGTTTATATAGACGGTTTCGTTATATTCTTTGATCGCTATTATAGTGAGAAGAGAAATATTGAATCATGCTTATATTACAATACAGTAAATGTATTAATGCGCCCGCGATATGGTTTTATTGTATTTGTTCGAAGAAGATGGTTTCATTATATGCTCTGGGCGCTGTTATGGTAGGAAAAGAAAACTGGAATTACATTTGTAACGACTGTATTAATGGGAGTGCGATAAAAGCTTTCATTTTCATACAGAAATATTAAGATTAGTCTTTACGACAAAGTGAACGAATTTATTTATATTTGTTGTATGTAGATGGTATTATTATATGTTCCGATTTCTGTTACAGTAACGAAAGAAATTTGGAATCACAGTGATTGTATAATGACTGCGAGATAAAAGCTTTCATTAGTCGCAATTAGTTATTAATGCTCATAAAAAATATTGAAGTTATAAGTCTGAAATCTGCGTTAAACTGGTCATTTTTGTAGGGCATAAAAGCTAGTCATAAACAACATTTTTGCACACTTATACATGATCCAGTAATTTTATTATTATTTTTCTAGTTTTGAGCCAAAAATTGCATTCCCCTCGTATTTTTTGACGGCGTAATGCCCCGGCTACATGCTCCGTCTAGCCCGCGCTCTTATATGCACAAACTAGTTTGCGCAATACAAGACGGACCGCGTGGACGGCAACAAAGAGCGGCTTGTGCAATCGTTGACTTGCTAAAGATTTCACTGCACAGTTATTTTTTCAACAGATATGTTTGAAATGGGTGACGTACGAAATTATTCAAAGGATTTCTTTATAAGCAAATAATAAAATAACTAGACGACCCGTACGAAAATTTCGCGAATAAAATGTGATGAATAGTGAGGTTGAATATAATGTCACCAAGTTCAGTCATTACTCTTCATACTCCTACTTCATTTATCGATTTTGGTTAGAAATCCAGGGAGATAAGTGGCTCGAGACACAAAAAACGCATTTTAGAAAAATTGACATTTTTGCGCTTTATGGGTCGAATTACGAAAAATTCCTTTCTTAAAATATAATGTTACCACGGCGGAGACCTTATTCTTTAATATGATACCTCATTTATCTATATCGGTTAGATATCAAGGGAGATAAATCGCTCGTGACACAAAAATCGGTTATAGAAAAATTTATACTTTTTCTATTAAGGGTTGAATCCAAAAACATTCTGTCTTAAAATATGATTTCACAAAGCTGATACATTACTCCTTATATTCCTACTCCATTTATCGATTTTGGATAGATATCCAGGGAGATAAATGGCTCGAGATACAAAAAACGCATTTTAGAAAAATTGACATTTTTGCGCTTTATGGGTCGAATTACGAAAAATTCCTTTCTTAAAATATAATGTTACTACAGCGGAGACCTTATTCTTTAATATGATACCTCATTTATCTATATCGGTTAGATATCAAGGGAGATAAATCGCCCGTGACACAAAAATCGGTAATTGAAAAATTTATACTTTTTTAAACATTCTTTCTTAAAATATGGTTTCACAAAGCTGAGACATTACACCTAATAATCCTACCTCATTTATTGATTTTTTTAGATATCCAGGGAGATAAATGGCTCGAGATACAAAAAACGCATTTTAGAAAAAAGTGACATTTTTGTCCTATAAGGGTCGAATTACGAAAAATTCCTTTCTTAAAATATAATGTTACCATGGCGGAGACCTTATTCTTTAATATGGTACCTCATTTAACTATATCGGTTAGATATTAAGGGAGATAAATCGCTCGTGACACAAAAATGAGTTATAGAAAAATTTATACTTTTTCCCTTTAAGGGCTTAATTCCAAACACATTCTTTCTTAAAATATGATGTCACAAAGCTGAGACATTACTCCTCATAATCCTACCTCATTTATCGATTTTTGTTAGATATCCAGGGAGATAAATGGCTCGAGATACAAAAAACGCATTTTAGAAAAAGTGACATTTTTGCCCTATAAGGGTCGAATTACGAAAAATTCCTTGCTTAAAATATAATGTTACCATGGCGGAGACCTTATTCTTTAATATGATACCTCATTTATCTATATCGGTTAGATATTAAGGGAGATAAATCGCTCGTGACACAAAAACGCATTGCAAAAATATTGATACTTTTGCCCTTTAAGGGTCGAATTCCGAAAACTTTCTGGCTTAATATATGACGTCACTAAAGCGGAGATCTTAATCTTTAAAACGATACTTCATAAAACGGTTTCAGATAGGTATCCAGGGAGATAACTGACTCGTAACACAGAAAACAGCATTTTAGAAAAATTTACATTTTTGTCCTTTAAGGGTCGAATTCCGAAAACTTTCTTGCTTAAAATACGATTTAACCAAAGTGGAGACTATAAGCTTTAAAATGACACCTCATTCATTGATTTCGGTTAAGTATGAGGGAAGATATAGGATTGTGACAAAAAAATACCTTATAGAAATAATATATATGATGCTTCCATTTAAAAAAAAAAAAAAAAAAAAAAAAAAAGCCTCTTCTGTTGGCCACATCGTCAACAGGCTCACAGCTGTCGACACACTCGGATTGCACAAGGTTACCTGCACCGTGTGGCCACTCTTCCGTGTTCCGTCTTTTGACTGAGCAGTTTTACCTGCACATGAAAGACGGAGCGTGTAGCCGGGGCATTAGAAGTTAGTTATTAACGAAAATTGATTGTAAGCACGGTTCTCAGATAATTTTGTCAAAGATGCTCTCCTATATGAAAACCCGATAAGGCTAATGAAATACTCTTTAAACTAGCGAAATGTGCTTTAATTTTAGTAATTTTCATTTGTTTACGAGAATAACTCGGAAATTCCAGTTTACTGAACAAACACACTCACCGAGCGTGGTGGGTGAGCGGTTAACGTTTTATCCTCGCATTCGGGAAGACGCCGGTTCGAATCCCCGTCCGGGCATCCAGATTTGCGTTTTCCATGACTTCCCCAAATCACCCCAGGCAAAAGCCACGATGCTTCCTTCAAAAGGCCATGGCCGAATTCCTTCCCATTCCTTGTCCACAGTCCCATCCCACTTCTAATGACCTTGGCGAGGGGAATAGCCATAAGTTAAAAAAAACACACACAGAAAGATACAAGAAGTTTCACTTCTTGCGCGTGTACACACTAAAACGCGTACCAGTTTTTTATTATTATTTCTCTTTAATTAGTTGTATGCGTTTATCATTAATTTTACTGATTTCCTTAAATTAATCTGTGTATAGCAGGATTTCCACAGGCCGTAGTATGTGTAGTCTCTCGGGGTAACATAAGTTTAGCAGCATTAGCTTGTGTTAAGAATCTTTGGTGGCGATGGAAAACTGATGAGAACACTTTGTACTGGCGCCATATTTTCGTAACGTACGGCCACGTGTTGGAAGCTCCGTATATGGAGACTAAAATATTTGTAATTTGTGTTGCAGTTATTTCAAGAAGTGCTGTTGTGAATGATTGAATGTTGATTTTGCTAACATATTCAGTGCAAAACTAATCGAATTATTCTTTTGGAAAACAAATGATTAGCATTTCGTCATAACAATAGATCTTATCGTTTTTTTGGTGGATTAGTTTAATTGACAGTGTTTAAATCTCAAAATTAAAAGAGCTTAAATGTGTTCGTCATTAGATGTGCCTTCTCGTCCATAATACGCTGTATTTCCCTATGGTATGGAAATGTTGTTAAAGCATCTTTTTTTTAACTGCTTAACGTCTCTTAACAGTGAGGTCTTTAGAGACGGGAAAGGATGGGGGCAAGGAATGGGAAGGAATTCGGCCATGGCCTTTTTAAGGAAGCATCCCGGCATTCACTTGGAGTGATTTGGGGAAACCATGGAAAACCCAAATCAGGATTCCCGGACGGGGATTCGAACCACCACCCTCCCGAATGCGAGGCCAGAACGCTAACCGTTACACCACCACTCTCGGTGTCAAAGCATCTGATTCTTTGGGAGCTGACCTGATGATTGTCGCCAGCTAACTAACAATACTAATTAAGGAGAGAGAAAGAATACACCAAAGAAACAGCTTCTCCCTGCCATGTCAGTTAACAGGACTGTACGTCAATAGTGAAAATTTATGAATTCTGCAATGATACCCCGAAAATTTACCGACAGCATAATTTTTTAGCTCTCTAAGTAGGGTTGCCAGATGGCCGGGAAATCCGGCAAAGTCCCGGAATTTTGTGTCTTGTCCCGTGTCTAGGAATTAAGCAATACTGTCCCGGAATTCCCGTCTACCAGTTTTTATTTTATTTTTATTTTTACTTTTTTTTCTTAACTTAAGATACCACGGTGGCCATGCCGCGCTCGCAGCGGGAGGTAGAGGAGCGCTCCACCTTACCGACGACCAGAGACAATATATACAAACCGTTCAACTATGACGTAGTAATTTTCAACCAAAGTTGAATTAATATATATGAGTATGTTATAAAGCTTAATCTGTATCTGTATTCTGTATCTGGGAATCCTATCTCTAAGTCAAGCCACAAGAAGATTGGTTTCTGACAGTACTTAACACATGTGGAAAGACACTATAGGTGCTGGAAAACTATGATGATAATGCGCAGTCAACGTCTAAGATGCATATGCTGAAGATGACTTCATTTGTCTAAGTAACGGTTGTGTCTTTTTTTTTATTATTTGTGTTTTGTAAAACATATTATCTAAAAGGAAATGAAATATTAAAAAAAAAACGAAGGCAAAAATTCAAATGATATTTCACTATTTAACGGCAAAATCAGATTTAGTTAAATATTACAAGGAGAAATCACTTAATAAAAGTTTTGATGTGATGTAAACAGTGGGAAGAATGATGTATGTTTTTTTGGACTAAATGTACACTTTAGTTACTACTGTTCAGCAGTAATAAGTGTTACAGCTAAGAATTTTTCAACAATATGCAACAAGGGGTAGCATACAATATATGGACTGTAAATATTAATATGTGGGTTTAAAAATAATATATTTGATTTCTTTAAAAGTTCTTCATTTGAAGTATATCATTTAAAAATCTACTGATGAAAACAGATAGCTAGATACACATGGCTAATTCAGAACGGACATTATTTCAGTTGCAATAATAATAAAAAATCATTTGATCTCAAACGGGAGAGATATACTAATATGCGATATGTTTCTTCATTTCTGAGAATTTCCAGTTTTTCTACTAGAACAATGGGAATATTCGAGAGTAGGACCAATCCCCTCATTATTTCCGAAATATTTCTGATAACTGAGGATAAACGACCTGTGGATAGTCGTTTGGAAAATCGATCCCGTTACCTCTCGGATTATAAGAATAGCAATTCTCCTTTTGAAATGAAAGTTTCAGATTCTAATTAAACATCAGTATGGCAAGATGGAACACTGGTTGTTGTTACATGTGCTGTACAATAACGTAAAGAAATTTTCGGCACACGCCGATTGGTGGCTTAAAACGTTTGTAATCATCACAATTGTTCATATTTTAACGCGCCTCAGGTAATACGTACAGTATACCATATGCATCGCTAACGACCTAAACTAGTTACAGAATCGTTTGGAAGTTGGGAAGTGGATGAAGTTGATGTATAAGAAAACGAGCGATTTAATATGCTGTTGTGCCTATTTCTATCTCTCACTTCTTCCCCGGTGGTTGCCGCAGACGTAACGTATAATTAGTATTTTAGACAGTGTTTTGTGTCGGGTATTTGTTGGGGACCAACAGAGTCGCACAGCTCATTCGCAAGGCAGACACGTAGCGCGTTCGCGTAGGAGTCTGTGTTAACTCGGTTACTGCTTGTTAGCTTGGCCGCTGAGACATCACAATGAGCAGTCCTGGACTCAGGGAGGTGTGCAAACAAGACGACTCAGCCAGACGTGACGTCGTGTGAAGCTCGCTGCGACGCGACGTCTGCCTCCAGCAAACTTAGTAACCAGCTCCTGTACTGCTTCTGCCTCCGTAACACCACCGCACATTCTGGCGAGGGCAGTAGTTAAAGGTTTACTGTTACAAAAGACTAATGGAACTAAGTAATTCACTTCCACAAGGCTCAATTTTCGCACCCATAGTCTTTAACATTTACATTTCTCACTTCTCCTGCTCAAAATCTAAAAACAGTGACTACGCTGGATACTAGGCATTAACTAGTAGGTACTCGAAAATCATAACTGCCACTTGGATGCAATGGAAGAACATTTTCCCGCATGCAAATTTCAATCAAACATTAATGAAATGGAATATCTTTGCTTTCTTTCATCTTAGCAAGAATGTGGAACGTAGTAGAGGCGAAAGGATATGACACCTTAAAAAATCTTTTGAGCTAATCACTCGATTAGTGTGGATTAAATACTTGCTGAAATTGACCAAACAGTTGCCGACGAAACACGTGACTTGTTAAAATTTCTACCAGAGCAATTGCAGAAACAGTGTGCTTTTGGACGAGATAGGCCCAAGCTAATTTCTCAAAACAAGCCAGCTGAACGCTCATTATATTTTACCTTAAAATAATTAACTACTTACTATGGCCAAACAATTGAAAGGTTTTACAATCTTATATATATAAAAATAGACATGTGTTTTCCTATATTTCACTTTTCAGAAACCACAACCTAACACAGATCACTGGTGTTTGTGTGTGGCAGCAGCACAATCACCCGTCGATCACAACGTTGGCCGAATTTCGGTAACTGCAGTAGTGTGGGAAATACGGTGGTTGAAAGAGGCCGATCAAGGGTATTTTCGTATTTCGACCAAAGACATGTGTCTCCGTATATGTCACTCTGCTGCCACAACTACATAGCATAGACCATTGGTGCTTGTATGTGGTAGTGGTATCGTTTCTCCTATCATGTACTATGGTGGTCAGATGTCAGAAGCTATGCGGGAGTTGAAGATATGGTTTTTGATTGTTGTCGACCAGCGGCACTTTCATACTGTATTTCTAAAAAAAATAATAATAATAATAAAAAATAAAAAAAATCGTATCACTTTTCAGCAAAAACTATCTAGCGCAGATCACTGTTGTTTGCGTGTGGTAGTAAACACAGAGTCGTCCGTCGATCACAGCGTTGGCCGAATTTCGGTAACTGTGGTAGTGTGGGAGTTATGGTGGTTGTAATTTGTGTATCAGGGGTATTTTCGTATTTCGACGAAAGACATGTGTGTCCGAATATTTGACTTTGCTGCCTGAACTACATAACTGGCGTTTGTGTGTGGTAATATCATCGAGTCTATCATCGTTCACTATGGTGGTTATATGTCGGTAACTGTCAATCCAGATTCTTTACAAACACGAACGAAGTTGTGAGTACCAGCTAGTTAATTAAAAAAAAAATATAAAAGTGGTTTTGATTGAAATACCACTACATTTACTCACAACTACTTGCATAAACATTTACACACTCGAGATATACTGCAACAGGCTACTACACACTTCGTATCAAATACAAGTTTCAAACTCTCGTCATGCCATGTTTACAACGCAGACGCCCAACGAACGCTCAATGTTGCTCGCCCAGCTCAGCTGGCTAGTCTTAAGATTGCTACACTGCTACTTAAAGATAATAATACTACGCTAACCAGTTTAGTATACAAAATACAGTTTTTGGAAAGCCGACAAAAATATAAATCAAATTACGAATATTAACACAATTCTTCAGGATACTAATAATTAATCAAAGCAAAATAGTTTAGTATTAATAATAACAATAGTTAAACCACTAAAAAAATATTGGGGTATTCTGGAAACGTCACAACCTGCAGCTATTACCAAAACCAGATTTAAAATAATCCCCAAAATATCTAGTTCCCACGAAGTGTATGGCTGTTGTATTGGTGAAAAGGTTACTGAAATCAGGAATTCGGCCATGGCTTTACGAAGAAAATATCCCGGCATTTGTCTGGAGTGATTTCTTGAAACCATGGGAAACCGAAATCTAGATGAACGGACATGGATTCGAACCCTGGCCCTCCTGGGTGCCAGACCAAAGCATTACCTCTCATCCACCACGCTAGGTGGGTAGTTGTAGTTTATGACGTCATTCGTATAGGTTTCAAATATCATACTAGTAAAATTTATTTCGGATTGCGATGTTTCACTTACTGATGTATTTGTACATCAACAGTATCTTTCTACCAAATAAATTTACACTCTGCTTGCTAATCAGTTGAATAAGATCATAATTTTCTCTGTACAACCAATTTCGGCCCTTGTTTCTTGTTCTAATTAGTAAACTCAAGTTACAGTTTAAATTCCAAGCAACATAGGGCTGCATTACGCAGCAAAGAAATCAGATTCAGTTTGTGTCCCTGCGGCCCTAATAAGTAATGGAGAAACGAAAGTCTGTAATGCATCATGTTGATTAAGGCCATTTTCACAGATATTCTAACTGCCGATACTTAAATTGTCATCTCTTTGTTCCAAAACAATTATTTATCTTGGCATTATATTTGATAATAAGCTTAACTGGGCAGGACACATTGGACAGGTGGTAGGAAAAGTTTCAAAATTCTGCACTTGTTGGAGAGAGTGATGAGGGGCTGTACGAGAGAAGTAAAGGAATTGGGTTATAAAACTTTGGTCAGACCATTGCTTGAATGTGGTAGTGTAGTATGGGACCCACATTCTGAGTATCAAATACAGGAGTTGGAGGGGGTGCAAAAAGGGGCTCTAGATTTGTTTCTGGAAATTATCGCAGAATACAATCAGTAACAGATATGATAAATGAGCTGGAATGGGATTCATTGCAAGCAGGAGGAGGGTGAAGAGGGTCATGGGAGTTTACAAGGCGTGTACTGGCAATGAGCCATGGAAAGATATTGGTGTAGGTATGAAAAGTAGTGCATGGAAGGGAAAAGATGATCATGACCACAAGCTGGCACTCGATTTCAGGCCCAAGGGTGTAGAAAGATTTCCTTTTTTAGGGAAGGGTGTCAAGGATTGGAATAAGTTACCAAGGAAAATGAGGAATAATTGACCATAAATGTTGAAAGAATTTAAAGTTAAAATTTGCAGAGGGCAAATGTAGATGGGTGGAGGAAAGGGGGAAGATGGGTGTGTAAGGAAATTGCCACCGGACCGTGCACTCCATTGCAATTAAATTAAATTTACGGATATAACGATGCGACGCACATACCTAAGCTGAAACTGGAAGCATTTACGCAACCTCTATTAGTACAGACCGTCCATTACAAGCCATACGATAAAAAACAAAAACTTGATTTCCTTAGTAGCATTTTGGCTATACCCTGTTCACGCCGAACTGACGGCTTAAGGTCATATTCCACTGGCCCAGGACCTCACCTCACTACCCCCTCCCTTCCTTCTTCTCCGAGATGATTGTTAAGTCCAGTAAGGCAAGTGGTAAATTTCCCCTTCGCATGTAGGGGGGATAGAACAGACTGACCTTGAGCCGCCTCCGCTAAATGAACGGGCTATAGTGCGCTGGCTCCTTGTTCCATAATCATTGATACAATCTTCCTGTTTTTTAATTTCTATGATGTATAACATCTAGACAAGAGCGTACATACAAAAGTTGTAAGAATGCGAACGCATGGATCTGAATGGAAGTTTTAAAAAATATAATTAGTTTTCTTGCATGATTTTTTTTAGAAACACAGTCATGCTCTAATAACAAAAAATGTGGAAACCCTTTTTTTTGTACGTTAATATAATATATATATATATATATATATATATATATATATATATATATATATATATATATATTTGTTTTTTAACAAACGGCAAAACCATTCTCTTTCAAGTTTTCACTTTCATGGTTAGACAGGCGTCGTTAGCGTTTTTGAAGACAGTTTGTTTGCCACCGTGCTGCTGATTGTCGCAGAAAGCGCAGCTAAACAGCATAAGCACCTACGTCTACTCAAATCTGACTCAAAAGTCTCTGTGAATGATGGCATATTGCTTCCTCCATATCAAGTATAAAAGTCATGAACTAGCCTCTCCATTTTTATGTATGCTGAGGTTACTGGGTATATTTATGGAAAACAAAGGACAAAATTTAGAAAACTTATTACTATATAAAACTAATGGTCTGGTACAGTTAAAAAAAAAATAAACATGATAAATTTAATAACAGTGATGCTATTGAAATCATATTCACTTTTTACCGGCCTATACACAAATTATTAAAAATTATTCCATTTTTTAGTTATTTTGTAGGTAATGTAAAGCGCTTATGATGGTACATCTTAATGTTTTTTCTCCTTAGTGAGTTCTTCATTCAACACCTACCAATTATAGTAATAAATCTGAATCACGTGTATAAACTGAAAATTATTTTTTAATTAATAGTGGCAGTATGTATTTTTGTCAATGAAATTATATTAATCCCAGCTTTTTGCCACAATTTATGGTACTGTCGTTCAGAATTTATTATATTCTGATTAGAGTTTGGGAATTCACGCAAAATATTTAAAATTCTCTGCTGTAACTATTATCTTGTTACTAAATTAGTTCTTAATTTTTTTCGTTTTTGTTAGTGGTAAAATAAATCGTTTCTCATTAAAGCGAAATTTCAAGGAAGCTTTGTACTTCGAGGGAAGTGCAGTGGCATCAATGCACCCCACGAAAAATAAATTTTAAGAAAACCACTAATTAACATCTCGTGCTTCTGCTTTTTTCGAGGCAGCTGACTCAAATCCTTCCAGTCCTCTTGTACAATAAATTCCTCCTTTCTGGTTGTCTGCTGGTGCCTGGCCATTTTTCTCTCTCTCCCCTCTCCCTCTTCACGTCTCCTCGGTGCTCCAATTTCATTTCTGGACGCGCCACATCGCGTCAGGCCTATTACTCATCTCGCTACCACCAGAGGGCCGAAATATCCTTCCTGCAGGAAGACAATGTTCTCGGTAGACGGCCCGTGTGCAACAATGGCGTATGACAAAAAGTGGCGGAAGTCATTAACGGGGTGGGATTGCTAACAGTGAGTGCCGTGGGTTAATTAATTCTCTTATCCTGGAGGCGAGGCCGGAGCCCCCTAGCCAGCTCCAGTCAGCCCCTAAGTTATTAAGCCGAGCTGCCTGCACGGCGGAGATAAGGGGTGTTGTGTGGCGCTGGGCAGTCTAACACACAGTGAATGGTGGGCAGCCGCAGCGAAAACAACTGTGATACTGCTTGCTACCAGTCACTGCGTAGGCAGGATCTGCAGGATACTTACACACACCAGGATCTAAGTGAAAACATCGGGTGAAGCTTGTCTATAGCAACCATAAAACATGCTAAGTATGAGGTTTCATCTACGTAAAGGCAAAATGTATCGATAAATCTAAGCATCGATAATTTATCATAAAATAATCGATATTTATCGTCGATATTTTTATTCTCAATATATAAGAGATCGATACTTTATTTGGAGTGTCAATTTTAAGTACCAATTCGATATTTTTTTACGAACGCAATTCATTATCCATTTTCATGTGTTATATATATATGTGTATATTGGACAAAAATACATTCAGTACATATCTGATCAAAAAAACGAATTCGTCGTAATTTAACATTTTTTTCATCAACGATTAACAAGTTATAAAAGATATTAAATTTTAACAGGTTTACGTTGATGTCAAAGTAGTTTATTTTAAGCATATTTGAATGTTAATGGTTATATTATTTTTTTACAAGTTAAAGAATGCTGATTAAGCATCCGTGTTGCGAAGATGATGATTGACGTAAATAAACAGTTTCTGTTTTCAATTGGTTTTTTTCATTGATGAGTAGAAATTAATGATTTGTACGAGGGTTGTTTTTTAAGTAAGGGCCGTTTTTATTTTTAAAAAAAGATACAAATACTTTTGTAAAAAAACTTTTATTTTCTGATTCTACACACTTTTACCTATTTTTCTACATAGTTGCCTTGTTTATTTAAGCACTTGTCGTACCGTACAACTAAGTTTTTAATTCCCTCTTCAAAGAATTCGGCCGCCTGCTCCGACAGCCAAGAGTTCACGGCCGCTTTCACGTCATCGTCGTCATTGAAGCGCTGCCCGCCAAGATGGTGTTTCAGGTACCGGAAAAGGTGAAAATTGCTAGGAGCAAGGTCGGGGCTGTATGGTGGATGGTCCAAAACTTCCCAGCCAAAAGAATCAATCAAATCCCGAGTCTTTTGAGAGGTGTGAGGCCTAGCGTTATCGTGCAGGAGCAAAACTCCTTTTGTCAGCATGCCGCGCCTTTTGTTTTAAATTGCTCTGCGGAGCTTCTTTAGAGTTGCACAGTAGGCATCTGAGTTGATTGTCGTTCCTCGTGGCATAAAGTCCACTAGCAAAACACCGCGCCGGTCCCATAACACAGTTGCCATAATCTTGCGCTTTGACAGCGTCTGTTTGGCTTTGACTTTGACGGGTGAGGTTGTGTGTCGCCATTCTATTGATTTTCGCTTGCTTTCGGGAGTGATATGGGATACCCATGTTTCATCTCCAGTGACAATTTGACTCAACATGTCATCCCCTTCTTCCTCGTAACGAATCAAAAAGTCCAATGAAGTGGCAAATCTCTTCCCTTAATGGTCCTCTGTGAG
This sequence comes from Vandiemenella viatica, assembly GCA_031002005.1. Classification (NCBI taxonomy): domain Eukaryota; kingdom Metazoa; phylum Arthropoda; class Insecta; order Orthoptera; family Morabidae; genus Vandiemenella; species Vandiemenella viatica. The sequence continues at coordinate 88,465,046 of JARYHS010012519.1, forward strand.
GTGTGTGGGTACCCACCGAGAACACAGTTTCTTAAACTTTAGGTTTTCAGACACAATTTTGTACAAAACCGATCTTGAAACTTGTGGAAATTCCAAAGAAAGAGCGGAAGTTGTGAATCTTGTGTCCTCACGAATCTTTGTTTCGACTGCAGCCACCAAATCATCAGTGATCACAGAGGGCCGGCCTGAGCGTTCATCGTCATGGACGTTATGACGGCCATTTTTAAACTCTCTAACCCAGGGGTCTCCAAACTTTTCAGCCTTAGGGCCATACTGATTACTCCAGTAAGTTCCGAGGGCCAAAACCAACATAAAATGAGAAAACTTCAGTAAACTAAACTTAATTTGCTAGGGGGCGTCCGTAAATTACAGTAGAGCTAAAAAAAAAAAAAAAAAAAAAAAAAAAAAGGTCTACAATTCGCCTAGCTCTCCGCGGGCCGGACAAAATCTGTCCGCGGGCCGGATGTGGCCCGCGGGCCGTAGTTTGGAGACCCCTGCTCTAACCCATTGACGCACTTTACCTTCACTCATTGCATTCAAGCCATAAACTTTTGTTAACTGACGATGAATTTCTGCAGCTGATAGGCTTCTCGCAGTCAAAAAACGTATCACTGACCGTATCTCACACGCGGCGGGCGATTCAATAATCGTAAACATTATAAAGTAGCACAGCGATGCGTACACGTCAGCTACAGAGCTGCAACTGGCATCAGTGTGAACGGGAAGGATGCCGGTAAGTGGCGCGGTGGATTGTTGCGGCGTCCGCGCGAACTACGGGACTATACGCGCGAACGGCCCTTACTTTTTTAACAACCCTCGTAGAAGTACCTGATATGCCAAGTCTCTTCTGTGTCGTCCGAAAGAGTGGTACCTGCAGCTAAATTGGCGGCACCGGACAACACAAGTAGATTGGCGGTTGAACATACAGAACAGAGAGTTCTTTTGATGCAGGGGTCCCCAAACTTTTTACCCCATCGACCCCTTGATACGATATTGGCCTTCTTATCTACCCTCACAAATATTTAATAAAAACATTAAATCATTTTTGGCATTTCTGATGCTAAGCAATAAGAAGGCCTGCATAACGACTCAACGAAATAATTTATAAAATCCACCCAATAATATTAACAGAAAAACGAGATACTTTCCACTATTATTATAATCTCAAAAAATAGGAACATAAATTTCAAACAAAGACCTACCAAAAAGAGCAGATGGTTGTTGTACTGTTTTAACTTGTCACATAGCGATGGATCCACCTTCCTAAGGCAGTCTTCAACTCTCAATACTGCAACTATCACCTCTTGAGAACCACCTTACCTCAGTGAGCAAAAGTATTTTGTTGAAAGTTTCATTATTTACTTCACATGACTTCGCAAACAGTCGAGAATTGAGCGGATGAATTTTAATTTTACTTATTGACCAAACTTTTAGTAGAACATTCCTATTTTTTCCTGTACAGTTTAATTGATCCTCTTTAGTATTAATCGACCCCCTTTCGACCCACCTGTATTAATCGACCCCGGGAGATCTTTTATCGACCCCAAGGGGTCGGTATCGACCACTTTGCGGACCCTTGTTTTGATGTCTACATAAGATGACTACTGGTTTAATTGTTTGTAAAAATAGATAAATTAATAAAAGTTTGTATAATTTCCACATGTGTCTTTAATTTTCCAAACTTTCTTAAATATTTTGGGAATATTTTTAGAAAATTACTGGTTTAGGCAAAAAAATCTATATGTAGACATATCGATATACTCATTTGCTCATCTCTAACTTTACTTACCAAATACCAACAATTACTACAAATTTTGAATTATAGATGCTTGACATACATTTGACTTATACATAAAATTTCACAATAATCGGATGCTTTTTAGTTTCCTTTATATTGTAAACCGTAAACTCTTCGACTGCGGGAAACAGCGTAGGTTTCGTTAATCACGATTTTGTTTTTTTTCGATCAACTGAATTCACGGATTATTATGGGCTTTCGAATGATGTTAGTCTATGCTCCGGTGTGGGGGAATTAGAATATGTTTCATTTCAAAGTGAAGTCGGAAAGCTGAGAAAATAAAGACAAAATTTTCCACAAATTAATATACATTTTTCATTGAACGCGATTCAAGCAAGATCTTCTGGTCGGATTTAGCTATCCAAATTCTTATACGATTTCAGCAAAACAGCGGCATCATATCAGATAAAAGGATTTTTATTACATGATTTCTTGTACCCCTGTTAGAGTTCTTTACGTTTAATCCAACTCCAAACAAAATACACAATAATAAAATGTGCTGCCCTGGAAACTGAACGTCTCGTATCTCACTGCATGTTAACGAAACTCCTTGTACAGTAACTAAGCTGTCAACGCCATATTTGTCAACAAAAACCTTTGTAATTGGTATATATTAATTAGAATGTACTAAGTTATATCTGTTCATAATAATCAGTACCGATCTTCACTCAGCATCTTTCGATTTCTATTCAGTATGCAAGATTTCACCAAAATCCTTAGACAAGTTTGTGAGAAATTAATTTTACTTATATATTACAGTTGCTCATATTAGATTGGGTAGGTTAGATATACAGGCAGTAAATATTTTATAAACCTTACTCCACAACCCGAAGGTTGGTTGGATCCTCCATAAGGAGGCATACTAAGCTATTTTATCAGAAGTAGGATGGCAGTTCCTTTCCTCTGGGACCTACAGTTTAACGTAGAATCCAAACCACGGAACGTCGTAGAGTAGCTCGCATGATCAAATACAATACTTAAAAATTCTTGCCCCCTCCAGGATTTGAACCCGGGACTAGAGCCAGAATTTTTTGAGAGCAAGCACCTTAACCACTTATCACATGACCGCTCATTTTTTTTATTTTTTTTTTATTTTTTTTATTTTTTACATTCAATATGTTTCGCAACTACCTATATAAGAAGTGCAGTAGGTTAAATAAAATTCATTAACGCACATCGGTAGGTTTACTGGTACCTCTATAGAGTCATTTCCGAGATACTAAATATAACTTAACTTAGTCCACAACCCGAAGGTTGGTTGGATCCTCCCGAAGGAGGCATACTACGCCATTGTGTCAGAGGTAGGACGGCCAGTTCCTTTCCTCTGGGACCTACAGTTCTACGTGGAATCCGAACCACGGAGCGGCCTGGCGTTGTTCATATGGTCAAACACAACTCTAAAAATTACTACATCTGCCGGGATTCGAACCCGGGACCGGAGCAGCGAATGCTTTGAAAGCAAGCGCCCTAACCACTGAGCTACCAGACCGCTCACACTAAATATAAGAATTGCTACAATAGGTTTTTTTTTCGAGGAAGACACCCATTTAAATGAACTTGAAAATCAATTCGTTATGTATGTATGAAATTTCATCCAAATCGTTAAAGCCGTTTCCGAGATACCAAAGGAATTGGTGCACAGTTGCTTGCATCTATGAGACGCCGCAAGAGCAGTTTCCGGGATATAGAAGATACACAAGATATACAAGAATTGCTCGTTTAAAGATATAATATCGTATATCTTTAATACGTGGCATGGTGAGTGAACGCTTAACTTTCAGGTTTACCATTACATCCGGACATCCAGATTTCGTTTTTCAATTGCAATCAGTCCAACTGAATTAAAGGGTGTCGCCTTCGAAAAGCCATGGCTGAATTCATTCTCGTTTCTTGTTCTCCATAATCTCGCCACTCTGAGAACCTTGACAACAAATTGTACATATACAGGGTGTTACAAAAAGGTACGGCCAAACTTTCAGGAAACATTCCTCACACACAAACAAAGAAAATATGTTATGTGGACATGTGTCCGGAAACGCTTACTTTCCATGTTAGAGCTCATATTGTGGACGGCTGTGATACAATACGCCATTCTCCAGGGCTGCATCAGCGCATCAGGGATTCCATGCGACGGAGGGTGGATGCATGTATCCTCGCTAACGGAGGACATTTTGAACATTTCCTGTAACAAAGTGTTTGAAGTCACACTGGTACGTTCTGTTGCTGTGTGTTTCCATTCCATGTTTAATGTGATTTGAAGAGAAGTAATAAAATGAGCTCTAACATGGAAAGTAAGCGTTTCCGGACACATGTCCACATAACATATTTTCTTTGTTTGTGTGTGAGGAATGTTTCCTGAAAGTTTGGCCGTACCTTTTTGTAACACCCTATATATATATATATATATATATATATATATATGTGTGTGTGTGTGTGTGTGTGTGTGTGTGTGTGTGTGTGTGTGTCAAGTAGTTCCGACAGAAGGCAATATTATTATCAATCAAAGCATATGCTTTCTTTATTGCTGCTCAGTAGTTCATTTCTAACATCCTTGCTGCAGCAATATCGGAGTCTTTATAGAATGCTTTACTACATAGCTCCAGTGACAGAGATACTTGCAATAGCAATCTCTTTTGTGGGAGGACAAATTTCATTCTGCGTTTTATAGCACAGGTGGAGAATACATGCAGACAGGGCAGAAAGGAATGAAATATCACAAAGCTCATGTCACACAACAGCATCCATAACACAAACGTTAATTAAAAAAAAAAGACAATGTGGAGTACTACTACATAGTGTTTAACATTGTATTAGAAATTTAATACAGCGACCGGAATTCAACAATTTCAGAAACAAAGCCTGAATTTTCACTCAAAATTGTTAATATTAAATTCTTGTATTGCTAATTCTGAGTGAATGTAATGCCTCTCACAGATGTTATAGAAACATGGAAGAAAAGACCTTGGAAATAAGAGCTGGAGCAGATTAAGTCTTTCCCTTTATGTAATGCTTAAATATAATACAGTATCCGCTCCTAACTCAAATTTAAAATTTCAGTCTCAAAATAAAAAAATATAAAAAATATCACCTAATAACTACACTATTATGATCAAATCCAATATCTAACACGAACTTCACCGATATTTCTATCCTATCGATTTCCCTGATTTTTACTTCAATTAATACACAAAACAACCTGAAGTATAACATGTCGTGATTATAAAAAGTGATGTAAGAGTCAAATATAAAATAGTGGATGTAAATTTAATGGTATATATATAGACATCAGTCACAGAAACATTACATGTCCAACATTTCTTACGGCACAATGTACTAGGTGGTGTATTATCGACTGAACTCTCGGTGGGTACCAAAGAACCTCACGGACGCCCATAAGCGGCAGCATAGGATAATATGCCTGGCCAACCTGGAACGGTACGCTTAAGCCGATTCGCCTTTTCTTGAAGGTACCGCTATAGATGGTGAGTCGTAGGCGTATCACTACACTTCTGAAATGAACAGCTAGTACGTGGAATGTAAATATCCCGCTTTCCAAGCAAAGAAGAAATTCATGGTAATAATATTTTATCCATGATGGATTAGTGGAACTCAGTGACTGTGATTTAAAATTTCTTGATATTAAAAACAGCAACAAGTCACAGTTTGTTTAATGTTGTATGTTTATTATCCATTACCGGTTTCGAACAAATTGTTCATCATCAGATGGTTTGCATTTATTTTATAATGTAATCAAATATATTAGTTCATATTGCTATAATTTTTTCATAGAACTAAATATTCAATCTAATTTTATCTTTAGTATAATGCAAAACTCTTTGTACATAAACATCTTTGTTAACATCTGTAAATGCAAAAGCAAATTTCTAGCGTGCACATAAGATCTTTTCAGATTCTTATAATGGTGAAATATTTATATTTATTTAATAATACATCATATCCTTTCGCCATCAAGAAAAATTCAGTTTTAAAACATTCAACTATCTAATGTAAGTAATATAATGGAGATTATCTTTATCACACCAAAATTAAATTTGCTCTCATTCAATAAATACTACTTTCTATTGTTATAGGATGCACGCTTGCATTTTGCAACTGCATATTTGATTACATTATAAAATAAATGCAAACCATCTGATGATGAACAATTTGTTCGAAACCGGTAATGGTTAATAAATATACGACATCAAACAAGCTGTGACTGGTTGCTGTTTTTAATATCAAGAAATTCATGGTGACTCTGCAGACAGCGTGCTCTCGACTGAATTATGTGATATGCAGTAGGATTCACTGGAGGATTTTCAGTGCGAACCTCCTGTGAATGCAGCATCGAACGCAAAAGCATTGGTAAAGTTGCCTCATGCGTTTCGTGACAAACCACCTAATTCTAGAAACGTCAGACTCGTTCATCATAATGCGCGACCCCATGTGACTGCTTCTGTAAGCTTGCATGGGAGTTGCTCCAGCATACACGATACATTCGCTTTGGTCCAAAGAAGAAATTCTTGGCCAACGAACAATTCAGTTCCTACCCCGAAGTCAAGTCTGTTGTGCAAATATGGCTCTACTGACAGAAGACGAATATTTGCTAAAGGGTGGTTTACATTAGCGAATAAGTGAGGACAGAGCAAAGAACAAAATCGCTGTACACCTAATGCAATGGGAGTATTCACACTGCTCGGTCCGGTCAGGTCAGGACGAGTCAGGTCAACCTGAAGATCGCGCAGTCAAGACCTGAACTGGGTGAAGCTGACCGCTAGTGTGAACGTACAACAGTCAGATCAGATCAGATCAACATGGACGACGAACGACACATAGCTTGTCCAGAGTTTCAATGTAGTATTGTTTTACTCATAAAAATATTGCGATTCATCCCATAAAACTACATTATGAACAGATATCGTTAAAAAAAACCTACAGTGTAAGCAAATAAAATTGCGCAACACTACGCAATAAATAGAATTATCGCAAAAGGTTGATTCTTATATACAGGGTGATTCACGAAGATATTCAAATATTTTAATATGTTATTCTACAAATAAAACTAAAGAAAAACGTTCATATAAATATAGATCCGAAAATGTTTAGTTACGGAGTTACGGCTAATAAAACATTTTGCCTGAATTTTAGCAACCTCGCTAATATGAAGCCATCGAAAAACTGTGCGAGGTTACAGTAAAGCACGATTTCCATTTATTTTGTTGTTATTGATCTGGAGAATGTAAAGTCCCAGACGTGTATCTGCAGTAGTTTTCCAGAAATTCCAGATAAGCAAAGAAATAATTTGGGAAAGTATGTAAGTTATTAACTACATTCTTAATGTAAAGTAAACAAATTTACTTGTATAATCTCTGGAATTTCTAGAAAACTACTACAGATACACGTCTGGGACTTGTTTTATTACATTCACCAGATCAGTAACAACAAAATAAATGGAAATCGTGCTTTACTGTAACATCGTATAGTTTTGCGATGGCTTCGTATTAGCGAGGTTGCTAAATTTCACGCAAAATCTTTTATTAGCCGTAACTCCGTAACTAAACATTTGCGGAAATATGTTTATATGAACGTTTGTCTTTAGTTTTACTTGTCGAATAACATATTAAAATATTTGCATATCTTCGTGAATCACCCTATATATATATACAATGTTGAGAATTCCATTCATTGTTCTCTTTTGTTTGTTAAGAATCATCTATTTGTTCAAACTGTATGTAAAAACTGTAAGGTTTAATCCTGAATCTTGAGTTGATCTGACTTGTATGAACCGGCCTTTAACTTGTGCCACGATGTGGAAATGTGTTGAGATACTTGGCAACTTTGTCGAAAAATGCCGTAACAACATACCTTTACTTTTTGCATATCTTTGGTGTGTCACCTATTTAACTTTCTGCTACATAAATTTTGTGCGGTTCTTATTATTGATCCCACCTCGTATACAAAAGTAAAAGAAATAAAGGAGCGACTTTTCGCGCGTACTTCTCATAAAGTCATTAAAGTGCCTCGAAGCTTAACGTCCTTATTAGACAAGGTTTTTACCATATACATTGTCATGTGCCCTCATTTTAAACGCACTGTGGAAAGGTTTTTGATTTTAATTCATGCGTTTGGAAGACAATCTTGTTTTTGTGATTTACGGCAGCTGTTACTAAACCATAATGAACGCCTAAGTAAGTATATATTTTTAACTTTCGCTGGAGTTTTACCGCCATGTTTTGGACAGATAGCGAGTGAGATGTCTTCTGAAAGAAGTGCTTACAGCACCAGAATGACAGCAGCTGCTGGGACAAGTGTTTCCGTGAGAGCAGACACTACAGCAGGTACTCAACAGTAGCGCTGCCTGCATACACAGTACAGTTTGCGAACAGAACAACCAAGCCGTGATGTACTATTCCTCTAGCTAAAATACGAATCTCATTTCAGTAACTAAACCCGCTCAGTCTTCCGGTTAGGTTAATTCCAAGTAAAAAGTATATAATTTCGTTTATAAACGTATTTAATGTTTTCCCCCCTTATACTTCGTATTTAGGTAACATTAGTCTTTATAACAATTTTAACATAATAACGAAGTTTTTCTCGGCGTTAATAATTGATGTAGTCTCCCGAGAATACATCAAAAATTTTAACCTCTATGTTTATATCTTGATTTTCTGCACACGAATTTTGAAGATCAAAAAAAATCTTTCATAGTGGTTTAATCTACGTTGTACCGGTTCCTGGTTCGAGTCCAGCCTGGGAAATGGCAGGTTTTAATTAATGTTGTGACCTCCCTGCTGTTTCTATACACTTTTGATTATTAGTAATCCTGGAACAGCATGGTAGCTTGGAAATTCAATAATAAAAACAGAGCGTTGACAGAATATTTGTCAGGTTGTACACTATAAAATTTTTCATATAAAAGAAATCTTTTAAACTTTGGCAACACTGCAGTTATTTCTATGAAATTCGTTTACATCCTTTAACAACGTACAGAGGCAATTATAAAAACGCTTGTGTCTACAACGGTCTGATGTAGTATTGTCACCTTGTAAAATTTTAGTAAAAAAATCAGTTTTCTATCACAACAGATGATAGGCGCGTTACTGCCTACTCGTGCCGCTGTGGGTTTAAAAAGACTCTATCACCGTAATGTCTACAGTTCGTATGCAGCTTTCCGCTATTAACGAACTTTAACGGATTTCTCTAAACACACAACGACAGCAAAGATTTGGCTAATACCTGTTATAATCTACGTCTGTTCGTAAACGAAGAGTAAAAGTATAATTTTGCCCACTAATATTCATTCGGGAGGACATGGATTCGAATCCCAGTCCGACCATCCAGATACCAAATCACTCCAAGCGAATGTTGGAATGGTTCTCTCAAAACGTCATGACCAAATTTCTTTCTATTCCTTGTCCCCTGTCCATTCCCACCTCTAATGACCTCGACGTCGACGAGGCATCATGCCAGAAGGAAAAAAGTTAGTATTCACATTAAGATAGTAATAACAAACTGCTTTCGAGGATCCCGTAATTAAATGAGCCAAAAAAGGTACTTGTAAGCTAGCAAAACTAACTGTCATAAAGTGGTTTTACAAAAATTCAATGTCGACTTTGAATAGATGCTACATAGTAAATCTTTCTGCAGTTTAGTCAAATCTCTGCACAGTATTAAACGAGAAAAAACTTAAAGAATGATACTTAGCACATATCTGTAAACCCGAAACTTTGATTAGATTAATTGTTAGCAGCATGTTATATTGATGTGATTAATAATAGAGATATCGAAATAACCTAAATCTCTCAAACAGAAGCAGGCACTTTTACGTCTCGCAATAAATGGTGAAAACGTCTCGAGGCCTTCGAAAAATGTGAAAGATTCTTTATATATGCCATTAGAGATTTGGGATAGACACCTTCTTACCCAATTATCTCACATGAACGAAGCAATCACTTAGTAGTTCAAGTATACTGAATCACAATATCTCACGAAATCCGTGTTTCTTCCTCATCCAAAGAAGCAATATGGATATGAGGCTTTTAAAATTTTATCCCTACGAATCATCTCTCATGGTCCACTTAGTGACTAACGCTTGATGTGGTTGACTTTGTATAGTTGTATCGATAAAAATCGATGCGTCAGTTTAATAGGCAACACCAGCGATAAGCCCAATCGTATGGTATAATTATATAACCTACATGACAATGTATCTGTTATCGTAACTACCTCTCTACACCTCCACGACCAAACCATTTCGTGCACCATGTTGACGTCACAATTTGATGAAATATACAGGAGGATCTTTGTGAATTGGTAGTCTATATAGTCTAATTTCAATCTGAAGGGAGAATGAATTGAATACATTTAATTTTACCTTGTGGATAATAATAGAAAAAATATTTTGTAATTTCAGAATACTACGTCATACGACCAAGAAATTAAATGTCAAAATCGATACATCAATCAACAGTAGATACAGCAACTCGTGTAAAATCGAAAGACATCTCACAGACTTCGTTGCATACGACCTGTGCCTGTATACAGTATCTTAATGATCGTGTGGGAACGTTTAGCCCCTACGTTAATGTTGCCCTACCGGAGTTGTTTGCTTCTATTTCTGTCAAACATAAGAGCAGGTGGCGAGTGAACGTCGTTCCAGCAAAGTGCCAGAACTGCCACAGCTCCCGCCGCGCTGGAGTTTACCTGCGATGTAATCAGTCACACAGTGGCTCCGTGCTGCGGCGCGGGTGTGACTCACAAAATTGAGCCGTCAAGATGTAATCTGGTGTGTTAATGGTGGCCAGGAGCGCTCGCTTATGCATTTCAGGCTGTTGGATACCGACGGCGCGGGCGATAAGCCAGGCGGCTGGCCTACCTCAGGGGGCACGGCATGTGACGTGACCCTACACCCGTCAGCGCGCGTGACGTCACGCGTCAACACTCGAATCACGCACGGCCCTAGTATTTCGTTTGTCCTGTGCGACGAATTATTCCTACGTAAAATGCTACTGCGGAAAACAAATTGTTGCCATAGGCCATTTTATACTGCATACGTTTTCTAATTGAATACCCGCACCAAAAATAGAGAAAATTATAGAAAAAAACAACACATTATACTCCAATATATAACGGCCTGGTGACGCAATGGTTAAGGCCTCTGATTGGAAATTGAATACCTGTTTCAGTGGAAATTTTTATAGGCCCTTAATCCCACGTTCACCTCTGCCACAGCTTGCTGTGTGTTGACTGATGAGAAATAAGTCAGAAGCCTTGGCGGTTCGGATTCCAAGCCAAACTCTAGGTCCCCCTTACGCGGTAGGACTGCGTTCAATACCTGCAAAAGTATACCTCCTTTGGTAGGTTCCAAGCAACCTTCGGTTGAATAACAAGATCAGCTTAGCTCCACTTTACTACACGTTGAAGAAGTGAATTGTCAGCGTTTTAAGTGTGAGGTAAAATGTATGCATGAACTTTGAGGTGGGGAGTAATAAAATCTAAAATCTAATTCCAAACACCAAAATGTACGAGGTGATCCTAGTTCCAGACCTCTTTGGCTGAGTTGCTAGAATGAAAGTGGTATGGTCAGCTTCGGTGGCTTCATCAATCGACGATAATGATGATAACGTAGCATTCATTTAACAGCAAAATAAAGCCACCCTGCCAAGTCTACATTCCATAAAATCAATTTTTGTAACATTAAAAGGGATTTTACACATTTTATATGTTAAGAACTTGTATCTTTATGTACTTATGTTTCTCCCAAGCAGTTGGTCCATTTGTGTTTCCATTTGCAGCATTCTCGTATTTACGTTATAGGTAGTAAACATATGCTATTTAGGATTGTTACATTTTTTTCTGTAACGTCAGTGAGGGTACCGAACAAGACCGGCGCTGTATAAGGAAGTAAGGTTGGCTTTATCTATACGACGTTTTCAAAATGCAAACCTACTCTAAAACCAACTTGTGAAGCATGGTTTCAACTATATTTATCAGATACTTTAATCCGTTGTATTCTAAAGTGTCATAATTTTGGACGGGATATTATGATCATTTCTAAAGGTAAATTAAGTTCGTGTAACGGTGAAGATTTCACCTCCACTACATGAGGAGTTCGGAGCCCGCTTTCATCACGTTGTTGTTGTTCTTCTTCTGGTCGCTATCCGTTCCGGATGTCGGCAACCATCTTGGCTGTCTCGTCTCTGCTGGCTGATGCTCGGATTAACTCCGTAGTTGTCTGGGAGGTCCATATTCTTAGAATTTTTAACCAATAAGTTCATCTTCTACCAGCACTTCTCATTCATTATATTTTCCCCTGGAGAACAGATTGCAGGAGTTCATAACGGCTATTATTCCTCATGATGTGGCCAAGGTACTGAACCTTTCGTATTTTTATGGTGGTCAGTATTTCCATGTATTTTTTTTCATTTTTCAGAATACTTCAGCATTTGTGGTGTTGTCTGTCCACGATATTATCAACATCCTTCGATATAGCCACATTTCAAAAGCTTCTAGCCTTTTACTGATAGTTTCTGTTAATGTCCACGTTACAACGCCATACAGGAGGACAGAGAACACATAGCAGTGCAGGATTCTCATCTTCGTGGTAATTGATAAATTACGACTATTAAGAAGGTTATTCACTTTATTGAAAGTAGCCCTGGCTTTACCAATACGTGACTTTATGTCATCAGATGGATCCCTTTGGCTGTTTACAGTGGTACCAAGATACGTATACCTTGATACACATTCAATGATCTTCTGGTTAATCATAATATGGCATTGGGAGTTGTTGTTTTTGCCAATGACCATTACTTTTGTCTTATTTATATTAATGTCAAGTCCGTATTCGTGGCTGCATTGTGATACTCTATCTATAAGATATTGTAAACTTTCCTGACTGTCTGCAAAAATGACTGTGTCATCTGCGTAGCGAATGTTGTTTATCCAGGTTTCCATTCAACAGCACTCCAATCTCCACATCACTCAACACCTCCCCAAAGATAATAATTATCTTCGGATAATAATAGCAGTATGCAGAACATTTTATTATTGGTTGGTTGTTATCTACGAAGTTTTGAAGAGCAATGCAGGCAGTTTTTTCTGTGAAATGTGTAGTATTAATCCTTGTCGTTCCAAGAATTATAGGAGCCATGTACTACCAGCCAGGTTTCCGAGAAGACTTTATCAATATATATATATATATATATTGATAATCTCCGCTTTAGAATCTCAAAGACTTTACTGAATGAAGCTGCAATTGAAGATGTAGAGAGTAACAGAAATCATTTTAGACTAGCTGTAAGTGAACGTGGTGGGTGAGCGGTAACGCTCTGGCCTCGCACTAGGGAGGACGCTGGTTCGAATCCCCGCCCCTGCATCCAGATTTTCGTTTCCATAGTTTTGGTAAATCATCCCAGGCGAATGCCGGGATGCTTCCTTCAGAAGGCCATGCCCAAATTCCTTCCCGTTCGTTTTTCCCAGTTATTTACCCCCTCCAACGACCTGCCGGGATGCTTCCTTCAAAACGGCCATGGCTGAATTCCTTCCCGTTCCTAATCCCCTGTCCCATCCCGCCTATAATGGCCTCGACGTCGACGAGGTGTAAAGCTATAGGAAAAAAATACATAGTGACCTCTACGTCAGCGAGGCGCGAAACCGGAAGGAAAAAAAAAGACTAACTGTACCTCAGTTTGAAGAGCTGCTGTCAATTATTTCTGCCGATATATAAAATAAGTGACACCGTTATGAGGCAATTTTTTTTATCATCAGCATGTCTAAACCCCTTGTTATAATAATTTTAATTCTTAAAATTCCACAGAATTTCTTTACTTTCATGCAGTTCTAAAAATTTTAATCCTGCTGTACTCCGCTTACTCGACTTGTTAGTTGTCGTCATCTTGTTTGTTGAACTCGTATGCCAAAAGTTGATCATGAACCGAGTCCGCTGTTTTCAATCATCTGTCTTGAGCCTGTTGACACGAGGAGAGTGACAATCAAGTGCTGTGCGCGCAACCAAGACGGTACACTCGTTCCACCCAACTCGCATCGCGTGAACGCGGCCTGAGTTAAAAGGTTCAAAACTAATTAGGGTGTGATAGTCGAATGGGTGGGCAAAAGGACGAATCCATAATGGTTCCAATAAATGAGTAGACTTCCGCAGTAGTGTCCTACCCGGAGTACCAAGAAAACCATTAAAGGTTTGCCACTCAAACGATACAGAACCGGAAAAAGTTGAGAAATCATATTACGTAGGCCGTATAGATTTCTTCGAAAGCAATGATAAACTGACAGTTTATGCCATACGCTATTTTAGCTATTGAAAAATTATTTTCGATCCTGAAGTCCCCTTGTGCCGAATCCTTCGTTGAATATTGGTATGAGGTTGATTTGAGTGTGCTTGAGGTGCAAGAGAACTTTGAGATGGAAGTTAATTAACCTTTGGGATCTTGGCTGCTGCTTTTAATCCTCTGTCTTGCAGCGTCTTGGTCTTGCGGATTTAAGCAATAATTTGTGGGTTACGTAACAGTGTTATTCGTCACGTAATGTGACACCACTCCATAATTACGTTGTGAAACGCTTGGGAGGAAAAGGTCTAGGGCGTATTGGTTACCTAGCTGAGAATCTACATAATAAATGGCCTTTTGTTGGTCACTGAGAACTGTGTGCAATGTGATCTGCAAGGATAACCACCTATAGCCTTTATAAATAATAGCTGATATGATGCGACGAGATGGATGAGCGCCATAAAACGTGGAAATAGTTAGGGAAATAAATGAACGCAATAAGAGTGCGAATAATTAGGAACTGTAAGATTTAGAGTTAAGTAGGTAATAAGATATTAATTACGAAATCTAATTTTGCTCTAGCGGGAGTGAGGTTGAGCACATTTCAGGACCATAAGGAATATTTTATTATTAATTTAAGGGCACAGCTGAATAGCAGCCATTAAACGCGAGAAAGGGACGCTTAAGTATCATGCACCTCAGTTCCCTGCGCCTGGCTGGCAAGAACAGGTTCCTCCCAACCAACCCCACGGAAACAAAAAGTTAACCTGTCGGAGGGGTATTATCCTAGGAACCCTGTATATTCTTTCCTAAGTCAGAGAGGTTGACAATAACAATATAAATTCAAGAAGTTAGAGTTTTGCAGCTTCACCCATAGGATGACAGAAGACCACACGAAAGGTATTTAATCTCCACCACACACAACAGGAGCCCTCAGTGTTGATCTATCGCAGGTACTGACATCGTCGAGAAGGGACTTGGCACAAAAATGAAGCACGTCCATTTCTCCCTCTCTCTCTATGCCTCTCTACAAGTGTGCTCACTCACACTACATGATTATGCGAATGAAACCGATTACACTAAGATAATTTGTTTACGCTTTGGAAGAAGGGTCTAATAACTTTCAATGAACATTGTCATCTGTGGATTAAATAGGTAAATTTCCAGTTCATTAAAGGTGATTGGATCATAATTAATTATTATTGTAAATGTTCCTGCCATTTACCTTACGATCAATAAATTATGTTACAGAGAATGCATTGTATCTTTAGTACGAAATTCGATTGGTGTTATTAATAAGAATTATTAAGGAAGAGGGTAGGAATCTTACACTAAACTAATTTTATATACGCGTAAATTAGAATACTAGAACATGTTATTCTATTAATTGAGTGGCGAACCGACATAACAGAACCAAGGCAGTGAGGGAAGCTAAACAAGACACAGCTTACCTAATAATTAACCCATATTGACAGGCTGGTATCATTGACGATGTGAGGTCTTACCTGCTGTGGCCATACAGCATATCGATTTTACGTCACTGATCGGGTGCAACAACTTCTGTGTTGCTTGTAAGCATTCGATATGTAAACAACTCTTAATGAGGTTTGCGCATGCAAAACTAATCTCACTTGAAGCTCTAACATCACAAATACTACATGTAACTAAAATTTCTAATTCCTTTTCAACAAACATAAATTGTCCAAAACGACATTTACAGGTCTACTACCATATACGGAAAGTAAACAAAAATTGTTAATTTTATATTTTGGCTTCAAAAATCAAGTAAGAATCATTTTCATCAACCCAAATATATCGATATATATAAAGATGAATGTATGTATGTTTGTTTGTTCTTCATACAAATACACAGTTTTAATCTTATCTTGATGAAACGTTGCACAAATATCCTTTGAAACAAGGAGGAAAATACTATCTACATTTGGCTGAAAAATTATCTGTATAAATAATACATGTTGTCTTATAATTTCGAAAAATTACTGAACGGTGATAGACAGACGCGTTGGATATGGAGGTCTCTGTACTGTTTTTCCGGGTAGCGGTCAGGTAGCTCAGTGGTTAAAGCGCTTGCTTACAAATGTTTGAGTCGTGGCCTCCGGTTCGAATCTCCGTGGAGGCATAAATTTTTTTAAATTGTTATTGATCGTAAGAGTCCCGCCTGGGCCGTAGATTATTCGGATTGAATGTTAAACTGTAGATATCACAAAGTGAAGGGTGCAATGCGAGGCAAATCGTAGGCAGTCTTTCAATGCTGTAGGTGTACTCTTTTTTACTTTATATTTATCCCTCAGGGGTGATTCGCAGTCAGTGTGTGTGTGTGATTTGCAGTAATACTATAAATGTGGAAGTAAGTCTCTGACTTTTGTTACGTTTTGAAGACTAAATGCCTACACCGATGTTGACGGTATTTGACAAAGAATCTGTAGGGAGGGCACAGGACATTTTTTTTCTCTATGATTAACAGCTGTAGTCACGAAATTTTGAGAACTTATCGAATGGCGACAGAGAGACGGATGTGTGTGTTAGTCTGTAATGTTACGTCGCTTGTTCAAGCTGTGCTTCTTCGCATTATGTTAGTGTATAATTTGTTAATAAATTTCGTTTAGAGAAAAAAACGTGTTACTTAGTATAGATGTCGATTTTCTGTGTCCTATTACTTTATGTCTACTTAAATGTTTCTGACACCAGTTTATTTTGCCTTCTTTTTTGACATGCCTTGAAGGCGTAAACTGGCCTAAGTTGTAGCTCTAGCAGAGTACGAGCAGCTAAAGTTATTAGAACCCAAGAATCGGACGCTCATGCTGAAGAAAGAAGAAAAGACCAATCTGAAATAAACTTGCCCTTAGTTAACACCCCCGCCCCCACATCCCCTCACTTTTGTTTGTTTTGCTGTTTTTAAATATGTTGGAAATTGATTCTCTTCAAGAGACAGGTTCGATGGTAGAATGATATAGTGATGTCTTTCCTGTCATATTATGCCGACTCGGTGTTGTTTGGGACCAATCCTTCGTTACCAAGAATTTTCTATATTCAATTCTGGCAAAGAAATTCTTAATCTACGCGTACGAAGTAGCGAGTATCAGCTAGTATTAAATAAACACCGACATTTAAGCTGTTCATATTGTGGATTAAAAACTTCAAGGTAAAGACATTAAATTCTTTTCATATTTCTGAGACGACAGTATTAAGACACAACAGTAAAACATTTCATGTTTAATTTTGTTCTGTAATTTCGTGCATTGAAACTGAGTACAGAATACTGAACACTTGAAAATATAAATCGACAAGATAGAATTTTGCTAATTTTTTAGGAATAAAAACAAATTTATTAATGTCTAATGGAACAAAAAAAACTAATTACAATGGTAAATCCTAACCAATAATGAGTGCAGTAGATTCTGCGAAGGACAAAACACCCGTTTTTAAAACTCAGCAATTAGAAAATATACCAAAATTTCACTTTATGGTTATTCAAATATAGAAATCTAGTTTTGTTATAAACCTAGCTTCAAAAATTAGAAATAGAAGTCCTAAGCAAAATAATTTAAAAAATTGTATATATAATTAATGTGCATTCTTCTCTATTAATTAAAACATTTGTATCGAATAATTCAAATTAATTTAAAATATACTACATGTTAAGAAGTAATTATAAGAAAATTTGTATTGATTTTCAGTAAATCTAGCACGGAGGAAAGGAAAACTAGCTTTTTTGTCATAAGTTATGCTAATATGTTTAGCTCAGTTATACATCATTTTAATTTTTAATGCAATCTTTGTATCTGACAGATTTTCTACTCTTGTCTTAACGTTTCAATATTCTGTTTTTTTAATGTAATACCTGCCGGCCTGGAAAATGCGATCCATATTTTAATGAGATTGTTGTGTAATATTTCTGACGTCATGAAGTTGAAACTGACTAGCTTCCTCCCGATATTGTGAGATGTAGCGCTTAGTTAGCTGTTGGGTGACTTTTTTTTATGATATCCAGAGATCACCTCTCCATGCCTATTTCGTTGATTTCAGTTATAGCTGCAAGAGTAGACAGTGCTGTTAAAGTGTGCTGATAAACATGGCATTTACGATGGAATGGCTTAATTAGTCACACGCGCTAACTACTGCAATTAATACACGTTTCTGTTCTGATAAGTATCGGCTTCCTTCTCGCCGCAGAATATTCGTGCCTGGGGACCATTAAGATGTGTGATAGCGGACACCTAACACGGCGCCAGTAGATCTCCGTCCTCGTTTCGCCGATCCATTCCTCTTTCTTTCCGAGTACGTGTCCCGTTGAGTACAAACCAAGACGGATCGCAAGCAGAGTTGGATTTAATTAAGTTGGGTGTGCGCGGTGGGATAACGGAGAATAACGCAACCAGGTAGCTGCAGAGCACAGCGGCAGTTAAGAGAGAACGAGCGAGTCTTAGGTGCGCATCTGGGAGCCGAGGAGGCGACAAGACAGCTTAATGGTGCTGTAAATTTCAGCAGGTCGGCGGCTTTCCTTTCAGCAGGCGGGCGAACGGGAGAGCGATGGTCCCGCGGGAAGCAGTGGGAGCTACCACTGAGCTATCTCACCCAGTAACACCGCTCCTGGCGGAATTTAAAAAGGTCAGGAAATAAACAAAGACTTTAGGTTCAATGTTGGTTTTATTCGTGACCTAAATAACTTTGCTTGAAACTCAACATCTTTTTAAGGTGAAAGATCTTTACGCCTCGATGTTATTGTGACACTTTGCCTGCAACTGTTGTAACTACCTTCCCTGCCTTTCGAAGATGTTATACGACACAGACAGGGCCGGCGTTAGGGGGGATAAATTGGTCAAATGTACCGGGGCCCACCCGTCTGGGAGGAGAGGGGGGACCCAGCCACCAGCTGTAGGGGCCCTCCGCTCGACAAGTTGTAGACCTAAACAAAACAAAAATGTGAATTGGCCAATGGTCCCCAACTGGTTACGTCACTGCTTACCCCGGGCCCCAAAATCCTAGCGCCGGCCCTGGACACAGACACTAAAATCACTGCAGTAAAAAAAGGTTGCGACGTCACGTGATATTACGTAATAACACTTGACGTGCTGGAAGTGTGCGACATTGTTTAGAATGGTTGTCTTATGAGTCAGGTGCACGCTGCTGTCACGTCACGTGTATCACGTCACGTTACGGACCTCACGCGTGAGTTCACGCTTTTGTTTTCTGGAGCCACGTGAAGTCACGGTTCGTTCTCTTCCATTGTTCACTGACTTAGTTTTAACAATGGTCGAGTTGGTTGTAGGAAAAATGAGTGAACATGACTGTTTAAACAACGATAGATCACCAGCTTATCGGTGTCAATTCATGTGAACACGTACAAGGTAACTGGAAATTGAGTTACAAAATGTTGATCAGACCATTGTTTGAATATGGTAGTGTAGTATGGTACTACGGGGCCCACATTCTGGGTATCAAAGTTGGGTTGATAAACATGGGATGAAGACAACTGCAAAGAAGAGTCAGCTTATTAAATACACAAATGAAAAACTAAAGGTTTATTATGATTATAAGGTGGGCAGAGAATTGCTTATTGAAGACTTGAAATCTAAATATCTTGGCATTACATTTGATAACAAGCTTAACTGGGCAGATCACATTGGACAGGTAGTAGGAAAAGGTTTCAAAATTCTGCATTTGTTGGAGACGGCGATGAGAGGATGTACGAGAGAAGCAAAGGAATTGGGTTACAAAACTGTGGTCAGTTCATTGCTCGAATATGGTAGTGTAGTATGGGACCCACATTTTGAGTATCAAATACAGGAGTTGGAAAAGGTGCAAAGAAGGGCTGCTAGATTTGATTCTGGAAATTATCGCAGAACGCAATCAGTAACAGATATGATAAAAGAGCTGAAATGAGACTATTTGGAAGACAGAAAGAGGGTGAAGAGGGTAGTGGGAGTTTACAAGGCATGGAAAGATATTGGTGTAAGAATTGAAAGTAATGCATGGAAGGGAAAAGATGACCATGAACACAAGCTGGCACTCGATTTCAGGCACAATGGTGTAGGAAGATTCTCTTTTTTAGGTAAGGTTATCAGAGATTGGAATAAGTTACCAAGAGAAATGATGAAAAATTTAGCAAAAAGTCTAAAAGGATTTAAAGTTGAAATTAGTTAAGGGGAAAAGAAGGAAGGGGTAAAAATGGGTGTGTAGGGAAATTTCCAATGGAGCACACCCCACAATTAAATTAAATATATCGTTTAATTGAATTCCTTTTATTTTATCCGTCGATGCTATTGAGTTAGTTTCAAGTTGGTATTAAACGGTTAGAATATTTCTGATACAGATAATGCTAATTTTGGTGTTTTGGAAGGTAACGATCTGGTAATTTAAAAACGTAAAATAGACTAAATATTTTTATTGTTATATATATTTTTCATTTTCAAAGCAAGACATACAATGAAAGCCTTCTTCATTAGTAACAGCTCTTGTCGTTGAGTCTTCTGTCTTTATGTCATTTCTAATAAGGACGTGTAATATATCAAATTGTCCCTTGATCATCCTGTAATACATATGAAAACGTCGCGAATCTTTTCGTAACTGTGGCACCAAATGATGAAATTTACCCAACTATACTCTCTTTTAATAAGTGTCATGTATCAAAAAACTACGAGATTTTTCCTTACTTGAGTGTAACAAAACAAGATGCAGTTCCCATTCAAGAAGTTATGTGAGCTAACAGAGTCCATCTTTGGAAACATACGAAAAATTGCAAAAAAAGTTACGTGACTCAAGTGACGTTAGTGTAAGTTGCATCCATTTGTTGTTTACCATTCGATACATCGGATTAATTCGATGTTTTGACAAGGAATTTTTCTATTCGATGCATCGATTTTTTAAATAAAAACATCGAATCAATAAAAAATACTAACTCCGGCTAGTAATTACAAAAATAATTGATAGCAATAAATGTTAAGATTACTCAATTCAATCAAGATTAAATTAAATTATTTCAATTTAAAGTAACTGTATTAACAGGTGGTGATATCTGTGAGCAATAAGCGGGACATTTCTCTTGTGGTTGGCTATCCTGTCCGTATGAGAGAATGAATAAAATCAATTTCTTAGGTTCACTCCTACTGTTTGCTGTGAACCGAAATAAGATATTATTACTCTAAAACAACTTAGTGTAACTTGATACTACTCATTATTTAGATATAAACCGGGTTGGCGCAACATCTGATTGACTGTTGTCGGGACTTCTGTTGCATCCGAACGTTTATTTTCGAAGGCTGTTCAGATAGTCAGTCAACAAAGGAACAGAATGAAAGGAAAACGATTAAGTAAACTTTGGTTTCTACAAAGTTTGCCCAAACACCATTGGTATTAAATGGTTAAAAAGACTTAAAATTAATATTTATTAGGCAGATTTAGACTTTAGTGTTTAATGTCTGGTTTTTATTGTTATGATCTGGTATCGTAATATTCGGGAGGACGCGGGTTCGAATCCCCGTTCCGGAATCCACATTTGAGTTTTCCGATGCTTCCCCAAAACACTCCAGGTGAATGCTTCAAAAGGCCTTGGCCAAATTCCTTCCAGTTCCTTGCCCACTCCTTTCCCGCCTTTAATGACCTCGATGTCGACCAGGCTTAAATACATGTTAAAAAGGAAACCACATCATTACAGCTACTGCACTACACTGCTGGTATGGTGTTACTGTGTGTTCACACGGACCAAACAAAAGACAATGAACAATCTGCGTTTAACTAGAAATGGTGAATATCAAACAAGTGTCACATTTTCTCTTGGCGATTTTAAAGGAACAGGTAAGAGATAAAGGAAACGACATTTGTCATTTGTCGACGAATATTGTTGGTTTGTATTTGTAGAGCTAAGAAAAACATAAAAGTATTCGGTGTTGAAAAAATATCGATGTTTTTGAGCGATGCATCGAAAAACATCGATGCAGGGTTCTGACGTTTTACATCGAATAAAAACATCGATATACTTTCTAAGTGGACACCCTTAGTGTAAGTGTAGTACTGCTTTTATTCGCGTCATATGTCATGTCTATACAGATATTTGAAAATAACGTTTCCGTGTTTCATACTTATACTCTTTGTTGTTATAATACTAGGCATTCATTCATGTTTGTTGGTTTAGCAAAATTTTAAGTACAATACTCAGTTTCGTATCATGGAAACAGGAATCACGTTCAGATTTGGAGTTTGAAACTTATTTCGTTTACGAGCTCGAGAAATGAGAAGCACGTACAGATGCTTTTTTTTTTTTTTTTTCAGTATTGAACCCTAGAAAGCTGAGAAGTTTTTAGATTACATGCGTACATCTGTTTAAAATACGGTAACAATGTAACGTGTATTGACACGAGTAGACGTCCTGTCCCGTCGTTCGTCGCTAACCTACCAGCCGCCTGCAAGGTTCCTTTGCGTTTCGCCTGGAGTTGGTCCCGAATGCAAACCTAATTTCCGCACGTTCAGTTCGACCCGAGGCACATCCAGTGTGGCCAGTGTCTCCACAGCGCTCAGGAACCAATCAAGTTCCTCGTTCGGCAAAGCTATCGGCGGCCAACGCAGCCGCAGGTCTTTGATCAGCGTCCGCTTTGCACGACCTACAGACTGCACGCCGAGCTAAGCTCATCATCGCACGTCCGTATTCACACAGTTGGCAGCACTGGCGCACAGTGTTTCAGCTCTCCGGCTCCAGCTTCGTGACTACGTAGGTCGGGGAATGCTCCTCGTTAACGACGCAACCGAGACACTTGCGCAGACGGTTAAAACTTGCGAACTTCAGAGACAAACGCTGCATGCGTGGCCGGAAACATTAATACGTACCAGCAGTAATGTCTAGTTGACAGGCGTAACCTTTAATGTGCTTTAATAAATATATAGTAGCTAGCCTCTAAGCTCGTCAGAAATGACAGTTTAACGGAGAGTTCTGGCAAGACATTTGGTCCCTAGTTGCTTAACCAAATAGAACTTTTTTAAAATAACTGTCAATGCAATTACTCGTGCCTTAACTGTTACAAAAAGTTTCAATTGTCATCCTGGTCCAGGATGCATTTCTATAAACCATAATTTGAAATAAAGACGTTATTAATATGACTTCAGTGAAAGTAATGTTTTCAGTACTATGGTGCTAATTGCACCAACTTAATTTTTTTATATAAAAAACTTAAATTACTCATGGCCTCTGCAATAACTTTAAATGCCTGTTTTAATGAGACTAAGGCTAAATTTCAATCTAATCATAGGTGTTGCTAACATTGGTGCACAAAAATTAAAGTTTTATCTCACATCTCTATGGGAAAAATAACTCAACGAAAAACATTTGCATCGAAAAAATATAAATAAATTAAAGCAACTAATAATTAATATGTTAATTTAAAAACAATAAGCACAGTGTTTTACTCGTTCATTTATTCGTGGATGTTATCTAAATAGAACTGTTATTAAGTAACACTGATAACCTCTTCTAAGTAGTAACCTCTCTGGTTTTCCGTTGACCAAGCTCAGCCTTTTATTAGTTTTGATGATTGTAGGAGTTTATGAAGTTATTAACGCGGATTTTTCAACATAGAACCTGTGACTATGATTATTTCACGGAAGGATAGAATGTTTTTTAAATTACTTATGTTTTTCGCCGTCAGGTATCAGCGTTTGCAGTATTATAGCTAATCGAGAAAAATTGTTTCGCACTCTCGATTAATTAAACTTAAGTCTCTTATCTATATCCAACGTTACTGTCATACAGGATTTGGAAAGGATCCACCATCCGACAATTGCTTGTAGTACGTTTGCACGCGGTATACACGATTTGTGGAAACCGCACGTTTGTGTGAAGGAAAAAGCAGTGGGCGTCCTATTGAGTAGGACGCGAACCCGGAACAGTTAAGAGAAGCCTTCCAACATAGACCGAGAAAATCGACTGCATAATCTAGAAGGAAACTGGGCATACCACAACACAGTCTGGAAAATGACGAAAGCGGTTAATAATATAATCTTGTGGCTTACGACTGCGTCAAGCTTTGATTCTTGACTACCACTACCAACATATGGTTTTCTGGGGGGTTATGCTTAGATCAAGTCTTCATACACCATCTACCTAAA
The DNA here is from genome assembly GCA_031002005.1 of Vandiemenella viatica. Classification (NCBI taxonomy): domain Eukaryota; kingdom Metazoa; phylum Arthropoda; class Insecta; order Orthoptera; family Morabidae; genus Vandiemenella; species Vandiemenella viatica. The sequence continues at coordinate 88,489,244 of JARYHS010012519.1, forward strand.
GGTGGTTTCTCACAGTCCAGCAACCAACTGTGGGCCGTGGGAAGGGTCTATCCTGTGCTAGCAGGGTTGGCACGCCTCTAGTCGTAAACATCAAACGCCCGGGTAGATGAAACTACACTAGGCAACATAGTGGGGAGGTGGGGAGGGCTAGCCTATGGCGCATGCTGATCCTAACAATTCGGCTGCATGGTGCGGCCTACAATACCACGCTGATATGCTGCATCGTGTGTGGGAAGAAATGGACTACCGTATAGAAGCATGCAAAGGAACAAAGGGTGCTTATATCGATGATTTGTAGTACGTGAAATAACACTTTGGGAGTTTTACGTTCATGTTCTTCCTCTATTATCAGGACGTCCTTCAGTTCGGTAACATTCCAAGACAAAAATACCAGAAACAACAGCCCGACGCTGAATATTAATAGGTCAACAGGGAATTTATTAGTGTTAATTTCTTCCTCCAGATTCACTATACGAAGTCAGCAATTACTTTGTTTATTTGACCCTGTACAAACATGTTGGAATACGCACTAACCAGAATTCGTTTTATCCCAGTTGTTATGATCATCAGCCAGTTCAGCATTAAATGAGGTGGCCTCTTAGATTTATGGGTTCTGATAGACCTTGAACAGTAAAGTCGAACGAACTCTGCCAGCTAATTCCAGCAACCCTGCGTATGTCCTTGTTTCATCAGGCAGGTGGTTTTCCTCTCCGTCTGTTCGTCTTCCTCTCGGTCTGTGGTGATCTCTTGGATTCCACCCTAAAACTGTTTTTGTCCATCTTTCGTCTTCCCTTCGAACAACGCTACCACTTCAAGGAGGCTGTATTATACTCGTACAAGATGTCTGCGACCCTTTGACTGTTGTTTGATCACTTTTTTTCTTTTCTATTTACACCTAGTATTCATTCCAGTAGGAGCCCATTATGTCATAAGTTTTTTTTCTTTCCTACTTCAGCTAACAAAATATAAATGCAAATCACGTAAAAGCCGTTTAAAACGTCTAAGTCGTTTAATAGCATTTGGGTGCTGGGACGTTTACTCTGTTCCAGAAATATTAAAAACAAACTATAACGTAAATTTTGTCAAAAAGGTATTTTACGAAAACACTTCTTACCATTTTATTCAATGTAATGACACATGCTATTGTTTTACAAGACAATGTCATGAAACGTATTGGAAATTAACTTGTTTGTTCTAAGGTAAACGAAGAAAGAAAAATCCATGCCAATTTTTTGTGTTATTTTATGTCCTTTATTGTAAAGTTTTGCCCCGCAGCACAGCCTTCCAAATCCCAAATGAACACCTTTCCACGACTGATCTGCTGCGGAAAACTTTATATTCTCTCTCTGCACTGCAGGCTGTATCTGTAGAGTGCGGCAATATGGTATAAATATTTATGAATCGAAAATGGAAGACAAATATATGCGCCAGCTGTATCTCGTGCCAAACTTTTGGCAGTCGTCTGCCTTTCGAAAGAATTGCGAACCGAAACTTTAGTGACAAGCTTCACTGCGTATGTGCTATCTCTGCTCCATTCTGAATGTTATAAATTAAGGTTTGGTTGTGTCTAGGATTGAAACGACCGGCACTTAACCCATGAAACTATAATTCATCTTTATTTTAGGCTAAGCAGTTTTTTATTATCTCTGAGCATATAAAGGAACAAAGCGAGAAACTGAAATTTATTTGAAGAAACCAGAATGACGTCAAACATTGGCCACACTAACTCTTCATTAGATAATTGAAGTATCCAAATGTTTATACTGATTTAAAGTTAGACGTTACGCAGAAAAACATCAACACGAACATTCCATCCTTGGGGTAGACGCTCTTCAGATCTAATTTATCTGATTATAACTATGGAGGGGCCTCCTCTTCTCTCTCCCATCTCCTCCTCGTCGATTCACACTACCTGTAAAATCAGGTACCTAGTGTACACATACCATTATGTCAGATGTAGGATTGCCAGTTCCTTTCTTATGCGACCAACAGGTTAGAGTCGATACTGAAGCACGGAGCTCCACTGCTAGTTTCACACTAGTTTGCGAGAGAAAAAAATTCGTATTTAAGGCCTGTGTAAATTCCTGCTGCTACCTGGAACTTGTAGAGTAACAGCTTACACCTCACCAAAATTCTCAGTGAAGATGTGTAACTAATTGTGCTTCTGTTTTGATACGAGTTATTCCAGAGAGTCCGCTAACAGCCGGGAATAAAGAGAAAAAGCAACAACATTGGTTAATGATGCAGAGGTAAAATGTACGACAGGGAGATAAGCTGAAATTAAGAATAATCATACTGATATTATATACGGGACGTGACAAGTCAGTTTCTTTGTAAAGCAATATTATAGTTTTTGTGAGAATGAAAGAATTTGCTGACAAATCGAAAGTTATTTGAAATAAAAGAAAAATTTAGTGTAGAATTGTGTACCTGGAGAGTATTTATTGACGTAATTTTATTTATTTCAGTACAGAAAAATCTAAGCCCCATTCTCCTAAAGAGTATAGGTCGACTCTGTTCTTATGGCTTTACGCTTCGTCGATGTCGAGGTCATTAGAGATTGGAGAATACTTGGGGAACTGGAAGGAATTCGGCCATAACCTTTAGAAATAACCATCCCGGCATTCGCCTGGAGTGATTTCGCGAGATCATGGAATTTCGAAATCTGGAAGACCGTACTGGGATTTGAAGCCGCGTCCTCCAGATTGCGAGGCCCGAATGTTATCGTTCACCCCCCATGCTCATAGTCCGAGAGCTGGTAAACATTTCTGGGTAGGTATTTAAGGCACCGTGATAATTTGTGTAACACTTCTTTCGTAATGTACCAAATCGAAGAACTGGATGACGGGAAGGAGGGCGTAGCCGAATTATTAATTTTTCAAAATATTATTTTCTTTCAAAATTGTGTTTCATAAATTTCGAAATAATATATTTGAGCTATGCTGAGGTTTACCCAGAATAATATTTACACACAGAAAAAATATTTTTGATAAGACAGGTCATTTTGATGGGACTTTTTGGATGTTATACCTGAGCGCTAGTGAGCGGTATGCTCAGCCAACAGCCGAGCAGGTCGCCTTATACTACTCACTAGCGCTCAGGTATAATATTGCTAGTGATTTAATGAGTGACTTAAGAGAAGAACCATCCGACAGATTTGAAAACTTTTGCCGAATGTCAGCAATTATTTCAAATTTTTACTGAGTAAAATCAAACCATTTAAAGCGAGACGAGATACAACAAAAGTATCTTTATTTAAGAGAGACACACACAACGTATTTCCTGACAAAAGAAAACACACACACACACACACACACAATGTACAAAAGTATGTTAGAAGGGGTGCACGAGCTGTGCTGAGATTGAGGCTTGTCATCAGTTGAACCACAAGCCTTTTAAGTCTGAAAATTTATTGATATTTCACGGGAACGGCTGAGACACCTAGGGTTACAGGGAGAAACAAATAGTTTTACTGTTCCTACGGCGCACAGTGGTTCGGGATTGGAAAATAGTGGACATTCGAACTAAAGTCATAATATCGATCCAAAAAAAAATTGATTTAGATAGCATTTGTTGTGCTGATCAAAACTTGTTATCTTCAATTTTTGACAAAAATGAGTCTTTCACCCTTAAAAAAAAAAAAAAATTATAAGAAAATGTATAGGTGAAAATCTATTTTATTTTATTGTCATGGCCATATATCAAAGTGTTAAAGTGAAACCTTATGCAATTGTAAGTACCTATCCTTCTTAATATTACAACATAATACTTTCTTGCATATCCTTGCCGCTTTGACTACAGGGTGTAAAAGAATTTCTGCGATTATAATCTAGTGGACATTCGAACTAAAGTCGTAATATTGATCCCAAAAAAATCGATTTAGATAGCATTTGTTGTGCTGATCAAAACTTGAAGAATGGCAGCGAAGCTGCCTCGCGCGCGCTGGCTGCGTGCGGGGCGGGGTGGTGACTATAGCAAGCTATCAGTGTAATTTTTCCGTTTCCCGTTTCCGTTGTGGTTAGATATTAAGTTATATATATGAGTGATAATTGTAAACACTTCCAGTTTTACGATGGTATGCCTGCAATAAAGACGTGGACGACCAAGTCAGGTCAACGAAAATCCGTATCTTGGAAACAAATAGCTATTATTAATAAAAAACGAAAGGCAGCTAAGAAAGCAAATTTGGACGAACAACGTGATCAAAATCAACTACATGATCTTCAAGACGAAGATTGGGATGAAATTTTAGCTGAATTTGACAATCATCAAAAACCTTTGCATACAACAGAAGGTACTTCGATATATGATAATCCTCAACCTTCAACTTCTGGAATAAATCTTCGTTCGGGGAAAAACTCCAACCTGTGCAAACCATGCAAGAGGATCCTTCAGACACTACAATTGAAGGTGAAGAAGCTGTTGGAAATCGTGAGAAGAGATCCTTGGCATATGGTGCCGGAGCTGGAAGCCATGGTTCTGGTGGTGGTGGTGCAACAGGTGGAGGCAGTGACTTTATGATGTGGAAAAGTGTTACAAAAGTAAGAGCTAATAAAATAGTATTTCGTAATACTCATTTAGTAATGACTTGGCGATATGGACATAAATGGTTTAAAGTTCAAAGTTCTACTGCTACTGCACCAGGTGCAAAAAGGTATGTTACTTCAGCTGGACAATTTGCCACTAATCATGTAAGTCAATTTTTATCACCTGCACAATATCAATCATTACCACAATTTTGTTTTGTTGGAAAACTTAAAATATGGTTACAAGTTGTTGGTTTAGAAGCTTCTTTTAGTACTTTAAATACTTTATCAGGTTCAGTTAGTATAACTCATGTTCCATTTTTAATATATAACAAAGGTGGTAATCTTGCTTTAGCTCATGAAACTGTACAAATAAGTAGTGACACTGCTAATCCAATGCAAACAACTGGTGTTGCTAAACGAGCTGATCCCGGAAAAATATATTACTTGTTATCTTCAATGAACATTTAGATGATATTGAAGCTCTTCTTGCGCCTGTAATACAGACTGGTATGAGGGGTGTGAATTTAGATGATACTCATGAAAGAATTTTAACATCTGATTGTACTAGAGGGTTTCGCCCTTTTGATATCAAATCACTGAATTATGATGATTTAATTTTGTATACACATTTAAGAGATGTGAATCTTTGTATTTGAAAGAATTTATTACCAGTAGACGAACAATTCATTTCTTTTTTTGATTGGTCAAAACATGCATACAGAAGATTTGATCATTTTATGCGTTTCATGAGATTAAAGCCTATTAATGAGTTCAAATGGTTAGCTTATGAAAAACATTCACCAAAGATAAAATGGCAAATTCAAATTTTAAATGTGTGTTATAAAGTTATAGGTTTAAATGTTTCACATACTCTCAAAAAAAGGAATGTTGGTTCATCAACTAAATTATTGAGAGCACCAATGTTAAAAGGTGTATATTGTGTTCATTGTTTTCATTTATATGTAATTAATATTCATGATGACATTGCTCTTAAAAATATGGAAGAAAGTTTTCTTCCTGAAAATGCTGGTTACAGACGTCAATTTGATTTTGTAACAGAATTACTTCATTTTGGTCATTATAGTTTTGATGAGAAAATTATCTATTGCAAGTATTTTAATAATTATTTAAGTACGGTATATTCAATGAGTAATTATTTGTTTTGTAATTGTTGTTTGAAAGCATGTTTTTCCGAAAGAATTTTCGGACCAAACACTGCTAATTTGTTCTTAAATCTGGTAATGGTAATATTGTTTCAGATTGCTAAAGAAATTAAACAATCCTGTTTATCGTAAACCATCAAAGGAAGACGTGTATAAATTTTTTTAAATTATGCCTTCACCAGATGTTTCCAGTTCAGATTTTAATCTCTGTCTCCATCTACAATTTGTATCTTCGACTGTTCGATCTACCAACAAATTAACAAATGCTGAATGTTTCAAAACACGAGCCACTCCCCCCCTCCCCCACCCAGTCTCTTCTTTCTGTTCGACTATTCCACAAACTTCTTTCCTCATCCATCATTTCCAAAACACGTTCGTTTCGTACTTTATCTGCGCACTTAATTTTCAGCATCCTTCTACAGCATCACATTTCATATGATACAATTTTAATTATTTCTGGTATTTCTAAAATCCATGGTTCGCTATCATAAGTGCTGTACTTCACACATAGAATTTTAAAAATTTGTTTCTGAGTCCTAGGTCAAACGTATGAAACAATAAGACTTCTCTTTTTTTAATGAAGGCTCTTTCCGCAAGTGCTATCCTGCTTTTAACGACACTCTTGCTTCGACCCTCAGTTGTAATTTTACTTTCTAAGTAGCAAAATTCACTGACTTCACCTATTGCCCCATAGGATTTTAAAGACTATTTTAGTTCCCAGACTTTCACCTCCGTAAGTCCCTTATTTACTTCGGTCCTGGCTGCAAATTCTACATATTCCTCTTCTAAAACCGTTGACAGTTCGGAACTGAGAACATACAGAAACTTGGAGCCATCTGTTCCTCTGTGTGTGACCGGAAGATGGCAGTCTGTTTGTTCTGTGAAGGTTTTTCTCGTCTGTCCAACCAGGCCGGGTGTGGAGTCACTGAGTGTTGATGGCATAGAGCTGCATACAACCTAAAAACTGGAGCAAAAAGTTCACAGTGGATCTCTTGATATCCTCCCGGCGTGTGTGATGTGAGGAAATACTCCCGTCAACGCGCACCAGCAAACTGACGAGTAAAACGAGAGATACGCTGTTCATTGTACATAACTTTGTTTACGTTATTACATAAAACACAAGGCACTGTGACATTTCTTTACATGAAAACATGTGTCAGACAGAACGATGTGTAGCTAAACAACCTCCTGCATGTTAGATATTGGTACTGTGATATCATTTTCATTTTTCCTTCAACGTATTTATCTGTAATCAACTAACACTAAAATATTCTTCTTTGAGTGATGTAGTTTGAGGTTACCGGGTAATGAAATCTATGCAGCTTGCTCCTTTTATTATGGATCATAATACCTCATAGTTGTGATCAGTTCTCGTTAAAATTTTACCAAAGGACTGAACACTCAGAGAAGAATGAAACTGGTGTCTGTATACTTAGTAGGTGGAAAGACTGTATTTCCCAGCCGTTTACATCATGTCTCTACCATCACCAGAACATAATTACACCGACCACGTCTTGTTTTTATGACATTTAAACATAAAATAGCAATTTGCTAATTTCGATTGATCTCCACGATTTGTGGCTCCCCGAAGGCTGTTTAGATTATTTTTGACAAAATTTCTTCCTGTGACACAATTTTCTTAATACGATCACACGAATAGCAATCAACTTTACTAAAATTTCGTGTAAATGCTTCCAGATTTTAGTTTATCTTACTTTGATTAAACTTTTATATTTTGTTCCAATCCTTTTGTATGATAAATGGTAAATGCATTCAAACTCTATGACACTTATCTGTAAGGAAGTGTTACGTTTCCTAACAATTCAAACAGTCATTAAAGTCATCCAATGATAAAGCACTGAGAACGCTGTAATTTCAATGAGACTGGCGCAATTTTGTGTTTAGTCGTTTCTTCTGGATATGACTAATCCAGATTAAACAAATACTGTCATAAATGTAAGCTACTTTTACTTCTATCAGAGTAATAGGATGTAAGTAGTATCGTCATTAGAGGCGGGATGGGACTGGGGACAAGGAACGGGAATGAATTCGGCCATGGCTTTGTTGAAGGAAGGATCCCGGCATTCGCCTGGAGTGATTTGGGGAAACCATGGAAAACCCAAATCTGGATGCCCGGACGGCGATTCAAACCGGCGCCCTCCCGAATGGTCATACTTGTTAACCCAAAGATATAAGTAAGACAACCGTCATGTTAAACATGAAATTCTTTATCTGTTATAGTCTAAGTTCCTTAAATAATGAGACTGGCCCCTGAAACACATAACTGTTTCGCCTATGCTATATTTTCATTTCTAGTACATTTTGGAAGACTAATAAAAATTTATAAGCAAAGAGGTCTAACCAAACATATGCGTGAGAGTTGAAAAAAAAATTATGCGAAATTACATCTGAACTGTATATCTGAAACCCACACAAATACATATTCTTAGTTTTTCGAAACATCCGAAACTAGATCGAGATGTTGTCAGAGACGTGAGCAAGAGATTTTCGCCCTATAAGAATCATCCACAGTATGGTCATCTCCGCCGGCACATACTCCGTGAAAACGTTATTAAAACGATATCAGCTGACCCCAGTGAATGTATGAAATCTTCAGTAGCCTGAAGTATTCCACAAGTTTTACACTTTATAGGTAAGTTTAATAATTTTCCCGTTGGTAGTAACCCCAGAAATCTCCGCCCTATAAGGCTCATCCACAGTATGGTTATCTCCGCCAGCACATACTCCGTGAAAACGTTATTAAAACGGTACCACCTAACCCCAGTGAATGTATGAAATCTCCAGTAGCCTGAGGTATTCCACAAGTTTTATACTTTATAGGTAAGTTTAATAATTTTCCCGTTGGTAGTAAGCACAGAAATCTCCTATTTTTCAAATCTTGCCCCAAGTATAGGGTATCATATGGGATATACAACCTTGTTTCTAGTCACCATCACAATATATAAACCAACTCATCATTATCAAATGCGTCAGCACGGCTACAAATATTCCAAATTTTCACATGCCTGAAGATTGGTGCATCCTTAACAAAATTCCCAGTACAGTAAACGAACTCTAAAAAACCTGTGTCAGTATTAGAGCGAACTGACTTCTGCTATATAAGGGAATTTGGATATTTCTTCTTATTCACCGTCCTTTACTTGTTGTACAAGACAGTTGAACAAGTAACGATTTTTACTTACTGTATTTTAATGTGTACTGCCGTGGTCGTTAATGTTGTAACGCTGGAGAAGTTTGGAAAGATACCATCAGACGAATTAGTGTAAATTCGGTATAGAACCGGCCCCACGCTTATCCTGCAACACCGTCTTGTTTCATCTTCCACTAATTTCGTTATTTTATTTCTTTATTATTTGAACAATTAAATAGTTTGTTTTCTGGTGGGTAGAAAAAACTTTCATCATAGATTTTTATTTTCGCATTTCTCAGTTACTGATTTGATAGCACGCTTACGTTTTCTAAAATTTGCTTCTACGGTGGCAGAAATTAGTCCTAACCATTTTTCCTAACTACTGTCCAGCCAAACTAAACAATCAACTTTCCAATTTGTTAATATCTAATCGTTTATATAAAAACTAGAGATTGATGGTGACTTCGTATACATACATGTACCAGATCTGTTGGTGAATCAGTCAAAATATATACAAATAAAATACTAACCATAAACTTTTTTTCTAACAATGTGTTCGTATTTTATACTTATTCAAGTATAAGGTATGTTTTCCGGCTCAACAAGACTGCGGCATGATATAAATAACTTCCAGAGCTTGCTGTAACTGAACCAGTGAATTTAAAAATTGGCTTTGTTTAACGACTAACATTAACGTTACCGACGGATGTCAGATGCTAACTTCAGTTGTGATGCCGTTCATACTCCTCGGTGTTGAATACACAGTTATCATGAAGAAATTATCTCCAATTCATCATTATCATCAATGTTCTGCCCTATTTCAGGTTTTCACATGACTGCTCTCCTTCACATGAAGAACCATTTCATGCACTACCAGGTAAATATTAATGTGGTAGTATCCCCTTACTTTCCACATATTTTGGAAGGATGTTGTGCTGTCATATGTCTGCGAATTTGTAACTATGTTCTGTTAGTGGTAACTGTATTTTTGTTCACGAAGCGTGCAGCTTATGAGGTGAAGTCTGGGGGCCGTCCCAGCGTTCGCCTTGATAATCGAGGACAAGTATTGCAATCTGAACTGCTATACGTGGATACTATTCCCGTTTCACCTCTTCAATCCAGTGTTTTAGCGTCCTAACGCATGTACCAATACTGGCGCGTACAATTTCTAATTACTGTTAAAAAACAACAACAACGAAAAAGACAACTACGACGACGACAACGACGACGACAACGACGACAATGACGACAACGACGACAGTGACAACGACGAAAAACAATGACAGTGATGATGACGACGACAACGACATCAACAACGACGATAACGACAACGAAGATAATGACACTACAACGATGACGACGACGACAATGACGACGACGACAATGATGACAACGACGACAGTGACAATCACGACAACAATGACAGTGATGATGACGGGGACAACGGCAACGGCAACGACGACAACGACATCAATAACGACGATAACGACGATAAATACGACGACAATGATGACGAGGACAGTAATGACAGTGACAATGACGACGACGACGATGACAACGGCAACGACGACAGCGACGACAACGACAGCGACGACAACGACAACGACAGCGACAACAACGACGATCACGACAACGACAACGACAATGACAACGACGACAACGATGACAACGACGATGACAGTGACAACGGCAATGGCAACGACGGCAACGACATCGGCAACGACGGCAACAATAACGACAACGACGGCAACAATAACGACAACGACACCGACGACGATGACGAAGACGAAGGCGACGACGACGACAAAATAGTTTCCTAATTTCTACTCTCGTTTCTGCTCCTTCGAAAGAATGTCCAGCTAGACACATTCTCTCAGTAATTCGCTTCATTTTATATCTTCTCTGAGAATCCGACTACGGTTGTTACTGTTCTGATTGGATATTAATTTTTTCTACGTTCCCAGTTAAGGTAATGTGATGGTGTACATCTCAAATTTTCTGCCAAACCATTCGGTTTCAAACTATGAAAACCCTATCAACATAACTGCAGTAGTTCTAAAGTTGCACTAGATTTTAGGTAAAAGTTTATGATCGCAGGAGATATTTTAAATTCTTGATCAGACACCAATTTGAGTGGCGTAATGAGACATTTCTCGGGTCATAAATCAGAATCGCATGTTCTCAAGGCTTCTAAATTGGCTTAGTGGTTTTCAGGTTAAGCCAGATTATAAGAAAAAAATAGTTTGAAATTCATAGAAGATTTTAATTTTTAATTTAGCATCGTAAACCATACAAGTTTTGAGTGCGAAATTAAGCTTTAAAATTGTTAATTCCATCAAATACGTACAGTAGTTCATGAATGATGCCGTAAAGACAAAGCCTGTTACTATTTTATAAAAATGTCTATATACGAGGAATTAAATCAGATTCTGAAGTTCTTTGCTTGCAGTAAGTTGAAATAAATATCATTTGTTAAAAAAATAGGAATAGTACTATAATGCACTGTTATGAAATAAACAAAAATATTTCAGCAACATAATAACAGATATGTTGCGAACACTGCGATAGAAAATAATATGTAACTAGCTATACATTCTACTACCTTTATTTCTTTAAGAACAAAATATAAAAAGCATAATCGAATACGGACTCATATGAAAGTTGCAGGTTTTAGTCACGTGCACAACAATAGGGAAAACTCCTAAAAAGAAACCATCATGTTTACAGTCACGACAGTGGCGGAATACGGGAAAATTCGAGACCCTGCCAACATATCGCGAGGCTATACGATGCTACTACTACTGTACGTAGAAATAAAACATGCAAGAATGTTTATTCTATTAATATACCATCCTCCCGACATAGATACAAAAATTTAAGGTGGTGTATCATAACAAGCTGGAAAATACGTCTGGGAAAAAATTCTTTAGTGGATTCTTTATACGTAATATACATCGCAGAGAAACCGAAAACTCTGAACAAGTCTGCTCCCTATCCCTATCATGAAGATGACCATGACCACAAGCTGGCACTCGATTTCAGGCCCAAGGGTGTGGGAAGATTCTCTTTTTTAGGTAAGGGTGTCAGGGATTGGAATGAGTTACCAAGAGAAATGATGAATAATTTACCGAAAACTTTGAAGGAATTTAAAGATAAAATTTGTAGAGGGCAAATGTAGGTGGGTGCAGGATAGGGGGAAGATGGGTGTGTAGGGAAATTGCCACCGGAGCCTGTGCTCCATTGCAATTATATTAAATTAAATTAAATTAAATTAAACAAACGAGTATATAAAAATTTGAATTGTATAATGCGAGAAAGGTTTAAGATTTCGATAGTCTTGATATTTGTGTTGTTTCCAAAAACATCAAGAGTATAATAATTCAATTAAAATAGGTAAACAGGATAATACTTTATCGATATGAAGCTGGGTCATTGGAACAGAAGAAAAAAGAACATAGAAATAATTGGAAAAGTCTTTTCGAAAAATTGAAAACAAACTGGGTAGTTAACAACAGTAATGACGGGAAGGAAGAGATATTTGAAAAAATATAGTAAAGTGAAGAGATAAATTTATTGAACATATCATGTGGTATAATGGAATTATAACGAATGCTGCATTGAAGTTAAACGATAGAAATGACGCTCAGGACTCTGGGATATGAAACAATTAATCACTGACATTAAAAGTAGTAAATATGAACAAATGAAGGAAACGCAACAATGTACCAACGGATAGCTGCCACATATTAGGCAACTTCACAGCACACCCAGTTACGGGCTGGCAACGAAAGAAGAAAACGACTCCAGATAAAGTTAATCTGTATTAGAGTAATTGTTATGTTTAACTGCTGTTAAGATACAAATTATTGTAATTATTTTCCAAAATATGTTACGAAATCACGAAGGGTTTGTTATATTTGGTAAAGATTTCCAATATGTGTCGAATTGTGTTTAATATTTCAGGTAACCGACACAGCAAAGACTCTCCTACCCCTCGATATTGAAACTTAATTATTAATAAATCTGAATGTCTAATCGACGGTACAAACTCCGTTCCTGGAAGTGCGTAGTTACAAAATTGAAACAAGGATACATTTAATGCGAGAGCTCTTAGCTAGCAACTGGAAATTATTAATTACATCTTCCGTAATAACGGGTTAGGATGAAAGGTTTGTTTGACCTATGGCAGTGCATTAAGAGACACTAATTGCAGGATGTTTCCTTCTGAGTTGTCAAACTCTTTGTACCTTTGTCCATTATTTTTATCTCTGCCGGTTTTAAGTAGCGAGGTGTATGCACGGGTACCCGGCAATTAAAGTTAGAGAAGGTGAAGTTTTGATTTTAAAATTCACGAAGCCATCTTCTTTAAATACATGCTGTAGATTGAATTACGCGCAGATCTGAAATATGAAATATATCATGTTACTCTAAAAAGTGTTGCAAATATTAGGTACTGTTGAGACAAAAGAAATTAAAAAAAAATAGTTTGTCAGGCAGTTTAAATCATCATCTAACCCTTGCACTTAAGTATTTGCTTCAGGGTTTCTTTCACGAATGGATATATACTGTGCAAGATCTAAACCAATGGTAAGCACAAAGGTGATTATTATAAATTCTACTGATGGTCAAAAGATACTGGTACATGAGTTTTTATTTATTACGTATAAAACATTATCTGAAATCGTATACTATTTGATATATCAATAATGAAATAACAAACTACTGCTGCTACATTTGCTCATATTATTGTTTCTATTGTCTCTTTCACATAATAAGATACAGAATGACAACAATAATAGTTTCCTTTACTTTTCTACCTTTTCCGAAGCCATGATACAATACTTGTTACGCTTAATATATCCGTGTCTGCTTTTTGAATGGGGGAGGGAATTTTTTCTTTCCATCCTACAAAAATTTCTAATAACGGATATATTTATCTTGTACTTTTTATTTTGTGATTCGGTTGTCATTCAGGAATTCAAAAAGACCAGATCTGATACAAAAATGACATTCGTAACATTGGTGCCATTCTCGCAGTCGAAAATGTTAACCGAGTGGTAATAGTTTCCTCAAATCACTCCAGGCTGGGATGATACCTTCAAATATCAAATTCGGTTTCGTTCCTTGACCTCAATCGACAAAACGTAAAGCTTGGGGACAGAATTTACTTTATTATTTATCAATTTTTGCGATATATTTAAAGTAACAGCCATCTGATCTATTTAATATTTCGTAGTCTAATCCCTCCATATATAAAATTAAAGATTTTATATCGATGGTAGAAGGTCTGATACGTAATTTATACATGGAAATTATAGTTTCAGGAGAGTTTTAATTAAAAGCATTTAATTTAATATTAAATCTGATGTTGCTTTTGCCTGAACTCAGCTGTTTTTAATTCACTTTTGATATGCTGTCCGAGGTGTTATTCTTGAAGATGTTTATAATCGGACATTATCGTTAATATCACAAAAGGTGAATAGAAAACAAGTTTTATGACTGTGCTTGAAGAATGTCAAGTAATAGTTTTGTTACTATGCACATCACTCTTACTTTCGCTAGTGTTTAATGTACGAAGCTGGAAAAGAATAACGAAGAACATTTTTTCCTGATTTCGTCATGATTACCATACTGATAATTGAATTTTAACTTTTGAAGTCCAGACTCATGGCTTGAAATGAACGATTAACGATTAATGAATGTTGTGTGGTGCGAAGGTAACGTCATTCGACTTGTTTTAGTGATTTGGAAAGAACTAAAATTTTAAATTCTCGATTAAGAAACCATTTCACAGAAAGAAAATTTAAGTCTGAAGATGTAATCACATCTTTTACAGTTCGCTTTTACAAGATTCGGTAAAAGTTACCAAAAGTCACGATTTTATAGGAATAAACAGCGAAAACATGACGAGTCATTAATTCTCAAACACCATAAATCACTGTTACAAGTAAAGATGTGCATTATTTGAAATACAAATGCAAAATACCTACTTTCATTTTGTATTTAAAATACTTTGATACAAAAAGCATTTTGTATTTTATTTAAAATACTTTTTCAGGCACTTGTATGTTGTGATATTTTTTTTTTAATGCCAGTTTTTTTTTCATTGATGGATGTAAGTTATTACAATGTGAGTAAAACAGCAAAAATAAGTTTTTAATTACTACTGCACATCATAGAATAGACATCTTGTTCCTAATATAAAATTAAATTTCCACTTTAATCACCTGTGTCGTACGATGTTAGATTAATTCTTGCGGATTCGTCAGATTACAATTTTAATAGTTTTCACTGCTTTTTTGGGACGACAGCAAAAACATTCCATTTATATTGAAACATTGTTTAAAGATATGAAAAATGTCTATTTATAAGATACGTCCAAAATTCTTAAAGGAAACGTTACTGCTACTACAAACTTTTTGAACCATATAATAAGAATTCAATTTATTTGCTATTTTGTTTTGAGTACCAGTACCAAAAGTTAAGTGCCCAGGACCGGTGCTAGGATTCTCAGGCACCGGGCAAGCGTTCTTAGCAGTGACGTAACCAATGGGGGCCCCGGCATACTTTTCCCGCTTACCCTCCCCCCCCCCATTTTCCACACACACACACACGTACCCAACTCCGCCTCAAGTACCTACTTAGAAATCTTTTTGTTTGTTTTTAATGCAGTTGTCTTGGTAGTAAGACAAGAAGTAAAATGCCCCGACTTGACAAATAAATCCCGATTCAAGTTTCGGCACAAGTACCCAAGTGTGAACGCAGCTTAAGAAAAGACATATTATGTATTTATTTTGGAGAAAAGATGATTGTGAACTTTAAGAGGAGTGCTAAAAATTCAAACCTCAAAATACAAACTAAGAATTGTGTTACCGAAGTGAATTAATTGTGACAAGTTAGTTGTGAATTTTGCAGATGACACTCTGCCACCAGTATGGACTGTAGAAAATGATTCAATTAGGGCTCTAATTGCAGATGTTATTCAGTAAATATCAAACCCACCAAAAATTATGCGCCGTCACACTTGTAATAATAAAATTACTGCAGAATTTATGGAATACAAGGAAAACACAAAACTAGCTTTAAAAGCGATTGATTGTGCACGCACCATGACAGATATTTGTTCTTCATCTATCTGGGTATGACAGATTATTGCATCGATCATAATATATCTGAAAGAAAAAGTGCTACACTTCAAAATATATATAATCCAACTTGGAAACAAATTAAAAGACTGTATCTTATTATATATTTGTAGAGTGCTCAGATTCTTCTGTAGTCAGGGTCAGTGCAAACTCTGCCTTAGACCTAAAAACACTGTAGTATATAAAGGATAATGATACTAGTTTAGATTGCTTAAATAAAATTCCAACAGTAAAAAATAATACTAGTTTTTCTAGTTCTGTTCCAGTAGAACTTTATAATAAAAATGTCTCATAGACTAATCATGAAGGATGATTTGTATGAACAAGAAGTAGTGTTAAAATCAATTAATTTAGTAAAATAAATAGCATGGATAATAAGTGAACAAAAAAGTATTTTATTTTAATAAAAGTATTTTAAAAATACCTATTTTATATTTTGTATTTAAATACCAACATTTCAAACCATTTTATATTTTGTATATGAAATAGAAAAACAAAAAAGTATTTGCATTTTGTATTTAAATGCTTTTGGAAAACTATTTTGTACATCTCTGGTTTACAAGTAACTGCGATCACTCAAATGTCACGTTTCACAAATTGGTGCCCATCAACAAATACAATTACGAAATTCGTCTAGGCTGTAGAAAGGGATACTTTTTAATACCTTTTGAGATTTATATTTCTTCTCAGATGTATACGTCAATTACATCACGTGATCTATTGTGATTTACACGGACATTTCCACCTAACCGTTAGAAACAAGGAAAAATTTTCAACAATGAACATAACGACATTTAGTTTTTTTTGGTTTTTTTTTGTGAAGATATATGACATTACGGATGGTACCATTTGGATTAAACACGGGACATTCGGTACACAGAGGTAAATTTAGAATCCATTACGGCCTGAGCTGCTGTATACAAACATTTTACCCCCTATCCTAATGCTCTGTGTTGAAACGACGCTTTGAGTTAGAGCCATTAAAAACCAGAGCTGTTTACTCGGGATAGTGTAAATGACGGCTACAAAAAGTAGAGTGACTTCAAAGTGAATTAGTCGCCTGCCTCAAGTAAAACTTCGAAATTCCGCCAGGGGCGACAGGAGGGTACGATACGCCTTCACGAGAAGAATACAGCAGCAGGGATTTGGCTACAATGATCTGTTCTTTGTGATGTCTTGTTTACCATCAAGAGAACAAAACGCTTCTTCTCAGACTCATTTTGACGGTAACGAATTTCCTCAAGGGGAAGTGGTTACATCTCGTTCATATCACGAAACCTCAGCCTCCAGCATAGTCTGACTTGTGTAGGACAAGCCATGCATAGCAGTTCTGTTGATTCTTGCCACAGATGGATGAAGTTTGGTATCAGATAGCAAAATGTTATCGCAGTGGTAAATGCGGAATCGGTTGGCCGTAGCTTCGAGTCAGCTACTGCCATGAACGTTTCAAAACGTCTCGTGTAAGTATAGATACTGCTGTTTGGTTCAAACATGTTTTACAGTGACTCAATTTACTGTAATTAATTAATCATTCAACATTAGTGGCGATTTTAATTTGGCCTGGAAGATTTTTTTGTTCATATCAAATGTATTATCATAATCTATACTAATATTATAAATGCGAAAGAAACTCTGCCTCTCTGTCTTGACAAGAAGATCCTATTTGCCGATACATTTTCTCTGTATAATCAGTACATACTGTCATTATTGAAAAATTACTGAACGGTGATAGATAGACGCATAGGATGTGTAAGTCTCTGTAGTACCTCCTAGTTTAGCGGTCAGGTAGCTCAGTGGTAAAAAAAAAAAAAAAAAAAAAAAAAAAAAAAAAAAAAAAAAAAAAAAAACGTCGAAAAACGTATGTGAAAGTAGCGCACTCGTTCAAAAACGAAGTGCAGGAATAAATACTCAAAGGCAGGAGAGTGTAGTGCGCAGCAAAATATCAAAATAATTTTAAATTAAACAAGAAAAACCGACGGTGTTCTTATATTAATTCAAGGAAACTGGCATGTAAGAAAATAGTTCTAGTGAAATCATCACTATATTCAAATCTTCATTCTGAACGAGTAAGGAACAGTCCCCATAATTATTTTAATTGATGAAATTTATTGCGGTAAATAAATATTTATACGATTATATTACTATAGAAATACCTACAGCTATCAAACAGTGTGATCATTATTACAGTTCCCTAAAAAATTGCAGTCAGGTACGCAATTCGACCAGTATTTTATTTTTACTGCCTAATAAGTAAATTAGTGGAACATTATTCTTTATGTTTGTGAATTATACAATATCTTATGAGTATTGTATAAATATTTATTTAAATATTTATAACGAGTACCCATGGCATATTTCTGGTGTTCAGGAACCGAATCTTGTTGAGCTAAACACGAACCAAATGCGAACCCTACCGAAAGCAAGCACCAATCCTTTCGCCCATCATTTTCTATAGCTGTGGTTGAAAGGAGCGTCAAAATCTCGACCATTACCATATTTGTAACAGATATAGTATAAAGTTTTTCACGCCAAATGAAAAGCTTTAGTTCACAGAGAATGTTTTTGTGAAGCTCTTTGGTTTTAAAGAATTTAGAAATAATTCAAATTCAGCGTACAGTTTTTACCAGGCACTCAATCAAGTAAATGGCTAATACCACCAAACAAATCTTTATACTAAAAAAAACGTTAAGTTATCAACAGTGGACCAGTTGATTCGGGTCTGTTGGTGGGATCCAAGAATAGAACAATCTATGATTCTGCCTAAGAGCAGACATTTTGGCACGTGAGATATGTTCTGCGCGAATTCTAATCCTTCCACTGAAAAATGGCTGTCCCGATTACGATTTACCCTAATTTTGTGGGATGGTCTATTTTTCTGCCTCACAGAATTGGGATAAATGTTGGAGCAAAGCTGCGGCGAGACTCAGGCAGATGTAAAAGTTTGCTGCCTTTTCTGAAATAATACCATAGTTAAAGACTCTTGGAATCTGTTCCTCTGCGGTTCGAATGATACATTATTTATCGTAAACTAATTCTTAAAATTAAGTTAAAAAGTAACAAGTATAAAAGTGAATAGATTGGTGTAATCACTGTATCAATAGTAACCACACAATAGTAGTTTCTATAGGAATAATGCAAACTTTTTAATATCGATTCATTCATGACATGACTGCAATTTTGCGTTCTTATATTAATTCAAGAAAACTGGCATGTAAGAAAATATTTCTATTGAAATCATCAGTATATTCAAATCTTCATTCTGAACGAGTAAGGAACAGTCCCCATAACTGAAAAATCCGAGTCATACACTAATTTCTATTCAAAGCTGCATTCTTTTGAGTATTCAGAGATAAAATGAATCAAGTATTGTTCCCGAAAATTAAGTATGGACGTTCGTATCCAAACAAGAGCTACCAATGCTTAGTCCAAGCCCCATAATACTGGTTTCATAAATGTAGGAACATGATTCAAACCGATCCGGAAATCGTTGATTTCTCCCACAAATAAACTGAAATCCTATATATGTTTTGTTTTACAGAAAGATTGACAGCAGAATATCCAAGGAATGTTTGTGCTGCATAGTCTTGGCAGTCACCGATCGACTGGCATAACTACAGAAAATGCCAACAAGGGATTGTGACAAATGCTCTACATTAAAACTTTGTGCTCCTCCCAAAAAATTCTTAGGATGAATCGCCATGTTATTGCTTCCATGTTCCCAGAATACAATTAAGAGGAGCCAGCTTCAATTTCATATTCTCCGGCATCCCTTTACTCCGTGTGACTTTTTTTCTTAATAGTAATGTTAGAAATTAATAAACAATCGATATATATCATTTACTAATAACGATCTCGAAATATTTTTCATCTAGTAATATTTTAACCAAATAAAAATTTTTCGATTCCTAACTATTGTAAATACGTATTTTGTTTTTGATCCGTTGAGGGTAGTAGCAGTACATATGAAAATTCATCTGCTAAGTTAAAAAGTCAAAGAAATAAGGATGCAAAATTTAAATGTGCTACTCTTTGCATTTTCATACTTATTAAAAACAATAAATAACGTTTTTTGCGCAAAAATGGTAAAATTCATTCATATTTAATTGTGAAAATAGGATCCCATTGTTGAAAGTAAATAAGTGTTGTTCCCCAGCTGCCAGAGAACACTAATCAAGCGATATAATCACGTATAATCGATCCGTATGCACTTCAACTTATTTTGTTTATCGAACAAATAAAAAGCCTGTAAACGAGATATTAAGCCAGTAATTTTTGCCAGCAACTCTAGCGTCGTGTAAATAAATTATGTGTTGCTATTCTGCCATTAGAGTTATATCCATTCACCTCGATACTAAGCAAAAATGAGATTAGTAGATACTTGTAGAAATAGAGTAAAAAAAACAATTTAGCTAAAATATTTCTTGAAGCAGTCTCACTTTTCTATCGAAACATTTCACAACTATCTAAAATTTAATCATTAAAAAGGAAAATTAAATTACGCAATTAGCTTCATTTATTTCCTCTAATGCAGTCAGTAAATTTAAACTTTTTTGCAGATAAAAACTCAAAGATATGTTATGATAATTAAGGACAAACAAGCATAAAAAGTAACATAACATGCTGTAGGCTACCGTAGGTATATAAAATTGAAACAGATTGTTACCAACAACCGCAAGAAATCTGTGGAGAGAAGTCTAGACGTTGGTTTTAAGTACTCTTCCAATTTTCTGCGCTCGAAGTTATAATTAAGTAGTTCACAATAATTTACATCTGAAATGTGATACAACCTAAACTCTGCCTCAAACAATAAAATTTAAATTCAAACACGCGAGACAGGTGCCTTGTTCTGGGTAACAGCCGTCTGGGGGAAAAAATAAATGAAAAGATATCTTGTCTTTTGGTCTGTATACGACAAGCATGTAGGGTCAGGCACGCTTTCCTTCGGCTGCATGCGATTTCCCGTGTTTCTCCCAGTGTTTGTCTTTACCACACAACCGCCATAAATAGACCCATGGCTAGCGCATAAACCACAAGGTATTGATTGATTCTTAATTGAGCAAAAATCGAGTCTGGAAGGTGAAAAAAACGACGTTTAACATAGATCAGCAGCCTGTCAACTAAACAAACCTCGCAGCCGAGGTCATTACTGCTCATGATGATGTTAACGTAGCTGTCAATATATCATTTTTATGGTTCAATTTAGCATATTTTCAAGTTATTCAGCATGAAAAAATTGAATTTAGCATATGACACATGTTTTTCTTTTTTCCCCTGATAAGACAATGGTTTTATTGTAGTGATAAAATTTTAGTATTGTTCATATAATTGTTAGAATAATCTATCATAATGAACTGTTATTAATTATTGTTGATTTTAAGTTGATTGTTATGTATATTTTACATTAAACCAAAGCATCTCCATAAAGCAATTTAACAAAAAAATTAACAACTTTAAATAACTATATTGTTATAAAACATTAAACATGTATTGTTTATTCTTATTTTTAAATAAAATATATATTTAAATTTGTTTTAGATGATTTTCAAGATAAATTTACACATGTTTTGCTGACGCTATTAAATGTTTTGTGCTCTTTTCATTGCATGAAACATAGACAAGTTTGGTTTTCCTGATAGGGTTAAATTATGGTAGAGTTATTGTTTCGTAGGTTTAGAAAATAGTATGAATTACCGTAAGATAAGTTATTTTGTATAAAGTTGTTTGAGGGTATAGAATTATTCTGGTAAAGTTTTATTTTTGTCGGTTTACCATTTAGTTGACATGTTTATAGTAGGCTTGTGAATGGCAGAGAGTAAAAGTGGTAGATATTGCATTTTGAAGAGGTTCTTGTGGTAGAGATGTTTCGTTAATGATAGAGATGTTGATAGCTAAAAATAAAATTTTGACAGATTTGTTTATTGGTATAATTATTTTTGGTAGGATTCCATTTTTATAGAAGTGTTGAATGGTAATGAAACAAAACAAAAATAGTTTGGATATAAGGAAGAAGAAAAAAGAAAAAGGATAAAGAATTCTTGGAGTAAAGAAAAGAATAGAAGGCATCATATTTTTTTACCATAATTTACGAAGTCGAAAATAAGAATAACAAATAATAAGAACACGCACTACGGTTCGCTGCTAAGAGTTGTGAAGACGTAGAAAACATTGTTAGCATTATTGATTCAATATTGAAAGATGATTTTAACATAAAAAGACGATAAGCAAAATTCTAACATCCTAATACATAGCAGGAATTGAAAAAATCAAGTAAGAATAAAAATCGGAAATCCAAGCAGTACAGGAATTCAGGTATTCAGGAAAGAAGTTTAAGAGAAACGACCCACTCTCTGAAAATCAAATTTGTATATTTAACCAAGTTAATTACGTACTTAGTTGAAAGAAAATGATATTTACATCGAAGAATGTCAGCTTGATAATAAGAAACAACTTGATAAACATCTGTGTGTGGAACGTTGCAGCATGTGTAAGTGAACCAAGGAGAATAGAATAAGGAGAAGGGAAAAGACTGCCAGGGTTTTGAGTCCTGATGTTACAGAAGAATGCTGAAGATTAGCTGAGATGAAAAAGTTACTGAAGAAGAGGTTTTCATAAAAGCAGAAGAATTCGCGACCTTCTCAAAGCAGTTCTTTCATACTGACTTTGTACATCGGAACCGTTCGAGGAGGGAAAGAACTGGGGGCAAGGAAGGAGAAAATATTCGGCTATGGCCTTTTGAAGGAACCATTCTGGCATTCATTTGGAGTGATTTCGGGAAACCATGGTGAAACAAAAACTGGATGGCCGCTCGAAAATTTAACCAGCATCATCTCGAGTGCGAGGATAAAATGTCGTAGTTAAGAGAAGAAGGAATTTTCCGCACTATAGTCATTTTGATCCAACCTTTTAAATGTGACAGTATACAATTACTTAATAATTAACAATAATGTTACTATTAAAATGCTTAATACATATTGACAAAAAGTAAAGTATCTGATATCAGACTTAATTAACGATACAAACGGAATTTTTCACTGCGAAATCCTCAGTCTGTGACCAATAAATTAAAATCGATAGTATTGAAAGTGTGGCTGTCAATGTTCAATATCGAAAACAATTAACAAAAGTTTCTTACGTTAAAAAGGTATTGTCAGTTGTTGGAATGTGTCTTCAACACGTAACGTGAAAAAAAGAGTGAAAAAGCATTTTGCGCAGCAGCAATCAAATGAAAATGAATATAAAAGTTAGGAATAATTTTCATGATACTCAATGCTTATCAAAATTAGTAAAACAAATTAAGAGAAATAAAAAGAGCGAAATATAGAAATATAGAAAACTTGAACAACGAAACTGCGAGCAAACACAACGAAGAATAAATTAAAATTGAAGAACTAAATTTTATTATTTTGTTTTCAGAATAATCTGTTTAACATTTCGTATGATTTACAACACTGAAGATTGTTTCTAACAATATTGGAAACAGTGTGAAGGACTACCCTATTCGTACAGGCAAGCAACTACATCAATTTTTTGAGTGCCGTAGGAATAGCGTAATCTAATAAAATCTTTCATCTAGCCGTCAGAGATAAAAAAGATGAGATAACGGTGAATGGGGGAGTGTTGTTTGTTTAGGTCCAGTAGACGGTGGGGTCTGATCCCACGCTTCCAGATGTTGCTTGCTGAGCGCCTGATGACCCATAAATGGCTACTGTCTCAGTATCCAGTAGACAGAAATACAGCTACTGGATGAATAATCGCTGCTAACAGCAGAGAGAACAGGGATCACAGTTGGCAGTAAAACTCTTTAACAAATTGGCTTCCGTCGTAGGCGAAATCATTCGAAGAGTTACACTGCCTGAGTCCAGAATTTCAGTTCAGTTTCTTGTATCATGAGACATAATACACACTACATTCAATTATTTATTTATGAATGCAACCGTAATGTGATTTTAGTTCACGATTCTAAATAGTTGTTAGGTTTCTTGTAAGCCTTGTAAGCACCAAACGACGGTCCACTTGTATTAATCAACAACCATTGCTACAGTTACCTATTATTACTTCTATTCTGTAAGTAGCCGGCAGCACTGGAGGATGTAACCCTCCATCAAAGAAAGAACAACAGGGATGGTTGCCCGTGACATTTCACAATATGTGTTCGTATGTGTAATTTTTTTTTCTTAGGGCTTTACGCCTCGTCGACTTCGGGTCATTAGAGGCGTGATGGGACTGGGGACAAGGAACTTGAAGGAATGCGGCCATGGCCTTTTGAAGGAACCATCCAGACATTCTTCTGGAGTGAAGAGGAAACCATGGAAAATCCTAATCTGGATGCGTGGACGGGTATTCGAACCGGCGTCCTCCCGAATGCGAGGCCAGAGCGTTAACCGCTCACCCACCACGCTTGGTGTATGTGTATTGTATGTGTTACTGTAAGTATGAATGGAAGCGATAGTGTGTGGAATGTTATTTGTGTTGTATGAAATGAGAGATGACGAAGGAAGACGATGAAATCCGGAGCCGGCCCGTTCAGGCCTACTCTTCCGAAATATATCCCAGGAGGAGCAGGATTAATGTCCCCATTCGACGGACAAATCAACAGTGCCGTATGCCCTCACTCCATTAAGTACAGCTGAGAAGTTTGGAATTTAAACCAGGACTTTGGTGCACAATCTGGTGATTATGTATTGTGTACCATCACAACCAGAAATTAAACCAACTAACCCCCTGTCAGCGCCGGATACCAGCACGGTGTGGCAACAAATTGAGACAAAGGGGAGGGCATGAACTCTTACTCCAAAGTAAAAATGTTAATTTTGCGATACCACTAAGAACATTTTGAAACAACCTTGAGAGGAAGGTCACATTTTTGACGCAATTGATCTATATATTCGTTATAAATTTTGCAACACTGCTACAAGCCTTAGGTAGCTGTAACTCCGAATCTCATCATCTTAACTTCATGCAAGGTGTCCATAGCAAAAGTACAACCTGCCTCTAATGACTGCCAGTATACTCTGGGATAGGATAGGGGCTGTCGTACGTTGTGTAGGTGATGAATATTTAAACTAC
This sequence comes from Vandiemenella viatica, assembly GCA_031002005.1. Lineage (NCBI taxonomy): Eukaryota > Metazoa > Arthropoda > Insecta > Orthoptera > Morabidae > Vandiemenella > Vandiemenella viatica. The sequence continues at coordinate 88,514,298 of JARYHS010012519.1, forward strand.
TCTCACATACGTAAGCATTAAAAATGCTTTAAAATGATATATGCAAGCACGTATGTGCCAATTGCCTATAAACGAACCTAATAATTTTGTAACCAAGCATACATTAAACGCCCACGACTGATAGTAAAAGAAAATGTTATAATTCATAAAACAATTATTAAAATTTCAAAAATAGTGTCCATATAGCATATTTCAAAACGCCTGTCTTCCCTCTGCAAAAAGATATAAACAGTAGAAAGAAAAAGCGCTTAATTCGCTAACCATTAATACGTTATAATTCATTCATTGTTAAATTTGAATTAGAAAATGTTATTGGCCAACAACATAATTTCTTCCTTTAAAACACATAGTAATAATAATACTCGAATAACGAAAATCTCCCATATTTGCTGTTTTTATGCGTTCTTCCTTTGCCTGTTTGATGGAAATGAATGAAAACATGTAAACGACATTTTACTGAAATTTACGGAATGTGGGTATCAGATGACATCCTCCTTTTACAGAATCAACTCGCATTTTGATACCCTAAAGTTTTTCCCCCTCTCCACTGTTGAAGTTGAAATCTCAAAACAAAATATAGATTTACGGAAAAGTCTTAAGATGTAATAACTTTGCTCTAATTAATGAATGTTTATACACAGTTCAAGTGTTTGGTTTTCGGAACAAGCTAATACATATAAGCGTTTCAAATGACTTGGATGAACATAGTTCATTTCAAGTCCTCGTAAAACTTTTAGAAGACTGATAACCGTACTAATCAGATACAATAAAATAATAATGAAAATCCACTGCACAACTTTTTGGTATGTCCGTATGTAGTTGTCAGAGCACAAGTATTTAAAAATAGGCTATTAGCATCAAATATCTGTCATACGAAAACAGAACTTAAGATCTGCATGCAATCATTTTTTTTTGTCACTGACCTATAAGAGAAACCCATTTCGTGAAATTAAAAAAAAAAAATTAAAAATTTTAACAGATTTATTGATTATACTCATTACGAATATTTATAGTATGAAGGACGATTTACAACAGATGAGAGAATGAAGTGGAATTAAAAGTCAGTGTGTATGGAATTACCGACAAATTCCTGAGTTCTGTGGGACCCAACATAATTTGCATTTCAGACGTTGAGTTCAGTCCTTAAGTTTGCTACCCACTGTGTTCACACCCTCCTACTTGAATTATTCCTCTCCTTCCGTTTCATCCTTTTTCGTCCATTTTCTTATTGTCCGCCAGAGTAAGTTTACTCGAACCAAAATTCTTGTGAGTTCCTCGGCAGAATGTCAGCCGAAGATTACATCATCTTTCAACTATTGTACCATCAATAATGGGGCACGTCGCTCTGTCCACATCGGAGTTGGCTAGCAGCTCGACTTAAGATATTAAAGTGCTGTCACAATGAACTTGAAGAGGTACTGCCTGTGATCGACGTGCAAGCTTCCCCAATTACTGTCTTTTGAAAGTTTGTCGTAACTTCATAAATAAGTATTGGTATTGCCCTCACAATTATATTCAAAATACTTTTGTTAATAAACTCTTACGAATCTCTCTGATACAATTGTTTCATGGTGCACAATAGACAATAGTCTCTTCCCTTCTTAACAATAGATCGTCCTTCTAAACCATATTCTGAGGGCAATACGTAGCCCCTAACATTTCTTTATAAAAAGTCTGCATCGTCATTTTATTTTAATCATCTTCTCAGGAGATGTACGGGAGAAGTAAAGGAATTGGGTTACAAAACTTTGGTGAGACCATTGCTCGAATATGGTAGTGTAGTATGGGACCCTCATTTTACGTATCAAATACAGGAGTTGGAGAGGGTGCAAAGAAGGGCTGCTAGATTTGTTTCTGGAGATTATCACAGAATGCAATCAGTGACGGATATGATAAAGGAGTTGGAATGGGATTCATTGCAAGACAGGAGGAGGATGAGGAGGGTCATGGGAGTGTACAGGGCATATACAGGCGATGAGGCATGGAAAGATATTGCTATAGGTATGAAAAGTAGTGCATGGAAGGGAAAAGATTACCATGACCACAAGCTGGCACTCGATTTCAGGCACAAGGGTGTGGGAAGATTATCTTTTTTAGGTAAGGGTGTCAGGGATTTGAATGAGTTACCAAGAGAAATGATGAATAATTTACCGAAAACGTTGAAAGAATTAAAATATAAAATTTGTAGAGGGCAAATGTAGGTGGGTGCAGGATAGGGGGAAGATGGGTGTGTAGGGAAATTGCCACCGGAGCCTGTGCAATTAAATTAAATTAAATTAAAGGACTTCAGTAGACAAACACATTCCTCAGTTGTCACTTTAATCTACATAAATGAAGTGGCGAAAATGTATTATTGTCCACAATTGTCACTTCCTACGTGCTGTTACTAACCATCAACAGTTTCACACAGCTTATAACATTTAGTGACGTTGTTATCAGCAGATTTCGAACTCAGAACATAGTACAGTAACATTAATATATTAAAATAGCCAAAAGCGTAAATTTTCTCAGGTTTTATGAAGCCACAAATGAGTAAAACGATGATAGCAACATTATTTGCTTAGCAATTAAACAAACACTCTGCAGATTTTTGGAAAGAGTCAAAATTTAGTTCACTGGATTGTCAAATCATTCCAGTTTGAAAATATAATAATGGTTACGCTACCACATATTAAGGCGCCTATTTTACTACATTTATTGGAAGTGGTGACCCTGTATGCAGTCTAACGTAAATATCAATGTGATTTTATCAATGTCTGACATCTAGAAGTATGTTTCCTTTGCTCAATGCAGGTGTTCCTCTTCTTACTCATAAAACAGTAAAACACAGTAGAGTGACAGGCAATATTAACGCTTTAATCCTCCTACTAATAACTAACAAATTATCGGCTTTTGCATTTACTCGTAGTTCTTTGTGAGCGCAGGAAACTATTATCATATGTCTCTAAGAAAAACAACATAGTTGTCTCCGATATACAGTTAGTAGTTACATCATAACTTCCTTACTGTCTGAAAAAAATGTTACTGTCACAGTAATATATCTACTTCATTCAAATCAGAATAAATACTTCAGGTTTTACCAGACCACGATAAAAAAAACAGCTTCAAATTTCTACACCATTGAATTTAACGTGTTAATTATAAAATGCTATTTTTATCCGAATTTTCACGTCCTCATAGTCTATCATTGACTGTAATTAAGCGTAACATCGAAATTTAACTTATCGGTTAGAAGTCATCAAACCTAAAGCTACTATCGAGGTTATCGACCAATATTTGAACACAGGTCGTTAGATTCCTAACAATATATACCCTATTAAAAGCGCAATTAGAACATCTCATGAGGGAAAAACTGTAACTCAGGCAGCTTTACTAAAAATGTATGGAAATATGTATGTTTAATGAATTATTTCATTTGACTCTATCGATCAAGTTTTTAACGTGTTCTTTGAGAACAGCTGGGCTGAACTAACCAAATTATCTCCAATTTACAGCAAAATAATTAATGTGTGGTATGTAACTATAATAATGTCTGTAATTTTTTTAAAAAAATCGTCTATATGTACATCTACATCTATACTCTGCAATTCACAATTACTGTTGGTGGCAGAGGGTGCTAAGCACCAATCCTAATTCAGTGCATTCCAATCCCAAACAGAACGTGGAAAGAAGGAATACATAAATGTATCAGTACGGCATCTTATTTCTCGAATCTTATCCCTCCTGTCATTGCGACCTAAATAGGTTGGCGGAAGAAGTATTTCGTTTCACTAGTAAATTAAAGATTTTCGCATATTCTCCAACAAATTCAAACGAAAACGACGTCGTCTGTCCGCCAAACAATCCCAGCCCAACCCATGTATCAGCTCTGTGACACTTACGTAAGGACTGTAACTAGCAGTCACGAATCGAGCGGCTCTCCTCTGTACTTTCTCAATGTCAATCAATCCCTTGCGATACGGATACCAAATTCCACAACAGTATTCCAAATGCGGACGCACTAGTGTTTTGTACGCTATCTCCTTTGTATGACCATTACAACTTCTCAAAATTCGACCTATAAATCGTAGTTTAGAATTAGCTTTGCCTACGACGGAAGTTATGTGGAAGTCCCATTTCATGTTGCTTTGTACTGTTACGCCTAGATACTTCAGGGAATCCGCCTCTGTCAACAACTGAATTGTTAACTTTGTACTCGTAAGCAAACGGGGTCTTTTTATTACTTATTTGCATTGCCTTGCACTTTTTGCAGTTAAGTGTAAGCTGCCATTTACGGCACCATTCCGAAATAACATCCAGATCGCGCTGAAAATCTAAGCAATCGTCAGAGCACCTCACTTCCCTATAGACAAGTGCATCATCAGTAAAAAATCGCATCCTGCAATTAACGTTGTGACAGAGATCGTTTATAAAAATTAAGAAAAGAAGTGGTCCTATTACACTTCCTTGAGGAACGCCCGAAGTAACATCTAGTTTAGAGGAGGCTTCCCCGTCTACAACGACATACTGTGACCGACCAGTTAGAAAATCGCGTATCCATTCGCAAATCTGATCAGATATATCGAACGCTCGAATCTTCGCCAAAAGCCGGTTGTGTGGTACAGAGTCAAAAGCTTTCTGGAAATCCAAGAAAATAGCATCAACTTGTGATCCTGCATCGATAACCTTCATTACGTCATGCGAAATTGGCGCAAGTTGCGTTTCACACGATCGGTTCTTCCGAAATCCGTGTTGGTTCGCTGTAATTAACTCGTTTCCATCTAGAGTTTTCATAACGTTAGAGTATATGACATGCTCAAGAATTCTACTGCAAACAGATGTTAGAGGTATGGGTCGATAATTCCTAGGATCTCTCCGATCTCCTTTCTTGAAAGCGGGAATCACCTGCGCTATTTTCCAGTCGGAAGGTACTTTCCTTTCTTCTAAAGATTTACGAAATATATCTGACAGACATGGTTCTATTTCTTCCGCGTATTCCGAAAATACTCTTACTGGTATACCATCAGGACCCGGTTTCCTCCACCACTTCAGGAGCTTTAATTGCTTTATGATACCTAAACTATCAATTTGAACTGGATCCATCTCAAATTCTACACGCCGTGCAAAAGTGGGAATGTTTTCCATGTTTTCGTCTGTGAAAGAAATTTTAAATTCGGTGTTAAATACGGTTGCCTTGTCGCGGCTGTCAACTTCCCGACCGTCTTGTAGTAGAACTGACATATTGTTGTCACTACCACTAACTTTTTTTACATACGACCAAAATTTCAATGGGTTTTAGTTGAGACTCTTGGATAGTGAGTTGCTTCTAAAGTCATTAAAGGCCTAGCACATAGCGTTCGTAACATGTTCTCTTGTCTCAGCTAACTTTTCTAAATCACTCCTAAATCCGTCTTCCTGAGCGTGCATGTATTTTCCTTTGATTTTTAAGTAACCTTTTAACTTCACGCGTATACCACGGGGGATCGTTCCCATACCTGATCGTCCTTTTCGGTATATATAAGTTCAAACCTTCCATGACTATACGCATGAATCTCTTCAACCGAAAAAAAATAAAAAAATAAAATAAAAACTAGCGTTACCAACGTTGGTGCTCTACTTGATAGTTCTGAATGAGTATAAACATTTTATTCCTAGTTTACTAAATAATAATGAAAATTACATGAAGTATCAAAGAGTGGGGCGTGATCGTATGTGACAAGGATGCACGAAACCAAACTGAGTTTCAACAAAATTTAAATGTAAATCAGATAGATAGATGTGAATGTCTAACAGTACCCACAAAAAATGTCAGACCAACCTAGAGCCAGTATGAAGGGATTGGTTCGCGGTCTAAAGCATGTCATGAGGCCCTTTGACCCTAGCACGTAGCCTTTCCAGTAAAATGCTGGACTTTTAAATCTCATCAATCACCTCTTTTTTTTCTTGCTTATGGCTTTACGCTTCGTCAAGGTCCTTAGAGGCGGGAAAGGATGGGGGAAAGGAACGGGAAGGAATTCTTCCATGGCTTTTTGAAGGAATCAACTGAGCATTCGCCTGGAGTGATTTGGGGAAGCCATGGAAAACCCAAATTTCGATGCCCGGATGGGGATTCGAACCCACGTCCTCCCGAATCCTATCATCAGTCACCACATGTTAAATGTATCCTAACAACTTGAGATTATTATCAAAAGATATATACATCTTCAAAAATCAATTCCTTCACCTCATAATCATGCCAAGCCTTTATTTATATTTTTATCTTACATCGTTTTGATTGCATTTATACTGAGAAGCCAGGAAGCATATGTTTAAGATACGACGATACTCTAGGATAACTGGATTTGGTAATATTTGAGACTTTTCTTCTAATGCTGAAAGAACGCTTTTGTTTGGTATTCAGTCCAATTTAAAATTGGTATAGTACTATGCATAAACAAAATGATACTGGCTTCAAGATCCAAATTATCGAAGTAGCGTAGTGCTAGCAAACGGCTGGATATCCCTACTTAAGACGAAATTAAATATTTATAACAGGTGTGAGACAATCTTTATATATAAAGATGAATGTATGTTTGTTTGTTTGTTGGTTTGTTTGTTCTTCATACAAATCCACAGTTTTTATCCGTTCTCGATGAAACTTTGCACACTTATCCTTTGAAACAAGGAGAAAAATACTGTCTACATTTGGTTGAAAAATTATCTGTATAAATAACACATTTGTCTCATAACTTCGAAATACGGTGGTAGACAGACATTTTGGATGTGGACGACTGCGTACCGAGATTCCGCGTAGTGGCCTGGCAGCTAAGTGGCTAAAGCGCTGGCATACGAACGGCGTGGTCTCCGGTTCGAATCTCCGTCGGGGATAAGATTTTTAAAAATTGTTTTTCATCGTAAGAGTCAGGCCTGGGCCGTAGGTTATTCGGATTGAATGTTAAACCGTAGATATTATAAAGTTAGGGGTGCAATGCGAGGCAAATCGTAGGTATTCTTGCAATGTTGTAGGTGTATACTCTTTTACGTTATAATGATCCCTCAGGTTTTGTTCGCAGTCAGTGTGTAAGTGTGAACCACAGTAATATTATTATAATTAGGGATGTAAGTCTCTGTCTTTTTGATACGTTATGACTCCCAATTGGCTATATCGTTGTGATGGAATTTTATAAGGAAATCTGTATGAAGGGCACACGATATTGTTTGCAGTGTGATTAACAGTTGTAGTCACGAAATTTTGAGACCTTATCGAATGGTGACAGAAATATGTTGGCAATTGATTCTCATAACTTGGAAATACGGCGATAGACAGACACGTTGGATATGCACGTCTTCAGACCGTGTTTCCGTGTAGTGAGCTGGAAGCTCAGTGGCTAAAGAGCTTGCTTACGAACGTCGTGGTCTCTGGTTGAAATCTCCGTCGGGGATCAGATTTTTAAAAAAAAATTTTCATCGTAAGAGTCAGGCCTGGGTCGTAGGTTATTCGGATTGAATGTTAAACTGTAGATATTAGAAAGTTAGGGGCGCAATGCGAGGCAAATCGTAGGTAGTCTTGCAATGTTGTAGGTGTACACTCTTTTACGTTATAATGATCTCTCAGGTGTTGTTCACAGTCAGTGTGTGAGTGTGAACCACAGTAATATTATTATAAATACGGAAGCAGGTCTCTGTCTTTTTGTTACGTTTTGACGACTAAATGGCTATATCGTTGTGATGTAATTTTATAAGGAAATGTGTATGAAGGGCACAGGATATTTTTTCCAGTATGATTAACAGTTGTAGTCACGAAATTTTGAGATCTTATCGAATAGTGACAGAAATATGTTGGAAATTAATTCTCTTCAAGAGGCAGGTTCGACGGTAGAATGATATAGCGATAGCTTTCCTGTCATATTATACCGACTCGATATTGTTTGGGACTAATCCTTCGTTACCAACAACTTACTATATTTAATTCTGGCCAAAAAATTCTTAATCCACGCGTACGAAGTCGCGGGTACGAGGCTAGTTTAACTATAAAATGATTTTATAGATAGATCAAAGTGATTTGATCACCAGAGGCAACTCACAGATGTCAATAACGTTTCCCTTAAAACAGTATAAACAACCACGTTTCGTTAACAATAGGACAAAATTGGACGTTATTAATGACGATTTGAGTTTTACTCCAAGCTGATACATGACAGCAATATCAATCAAACATTCGATCAAGCTTCTGCCTCTATTATGTTACGAAATATTGCCTATACTGTTCTGTAAATGTGAATATGAATGACAAGTCTCGTTAATGAGTAAGTCTGGTCTGAACCGTCAAGCCTACATCGGTAGTTTTCAACGATTGACAATCAAATCGACAGGATGAAATTATGACGGAAGTTGTGAAATAATTGACATCACTGAGTAGTACATCTCTTGCAGACTTTCGTCCCATATTTATTCCTTAATTAAGAGCCGAACTTATTGCTCTTTCCATCTTTCCCTCACTCATTGTTTGTCGGACATTGTGTTCCTACATGCAACGAAATATCACTTAATTTGATATGTAGATTCCCTTCTTACTTGTATTTTCTCTTTGCATTTTTTTTTAGTAACTTTGCCCCCTGTCATCGTACATCCGAATCACTGGCTCTCACAATTTCGAGATTTAAAATTAGTGTCAAACCAATTTCTTCTCTTAATCTTTTAAGCTCTAATCTGTTTGTCCTATTCTTTACCATCATTCCTTCAGTATTCTTGTTACTGTTACCTCAAATTTCTTTCCTCATACTTTCCCTGTAAGCTATAAATAAATAGTTAGTGATCCACTGCCATGTGGAAGGTTTACTGTGATTTCTCTAGTTCTCAGCAATAAAATGACCCACATATTCGTTCAAATACCGAACATATAACACTGGAAAAATAGTGTAGAAGAGTGGAAAAAAAGAGGTTGAAATCTCTAAATGAATATTTGAGAAGTCTGCAGTATTTTATCTGCACAAGCAGAGATAGTAGAAAGAATACTTTGCTATGAATTGTACTTGTGGTAGATGTTCTATTGGTTAATTCACTTATGACAAGCTTATCGCAGTTGTTATTTTTGTGCTTGTTATGTTGTTGGCAATGCTGTTGTATGGAGAATTCTGTTACGTTCCCATTACTGAATTTTATTTTTCGTTGGTCGAGGTGCAAACCGTTAGGACAGTATCGAGTGTTGGGTAAATACTGGCGCCGAATTAGAGTCCGGAAAGCAATTAAGTTGGGCCAACAGAATCTCGTCATGTAAGTGGATCTGTGATGTCGGTTCTTTCCCAGAGGACGAAAGTCGATCGTTCGACCAATAAAACGTCAGACGGAATGAGTTGGCCGGCGCAAACATCCAGTCCAAACGTCAGAAGTGGACTAAGGCGGTTCTGCGTTGGAGGATACTGTCGAAAGAGATCTCCATATCATCCATCACATACGCTACCTTAACTGCCATGAAACGCTATTTGTTTGTAACCAAAGCTGGAAATTGTGTGTAATTTTGGGATAGTAAGTAATTAGTCTATATAATCATGCTGAAAAGTACGGAATGAAGAACGAATTTTTTAAAGAGGTGGTTGACATCGAGTTTGTTAGGTGAGTGAGAATGATGTACCCTGACATTCTAAGGATGCGGGTTCGCATTCCATCCAGATTAGAGGTTTCCATAGTTTATCCAAATCAGTCCAGGCTCACTCGGGATGCTTCCTTCAAAAGGCCATGGCCGAATTCCTTCGCGTTCCTTGCTCCATATCCTTTTTCGCAACTGATGACCGTGACTATTGCTATTACTATTACTCTGCAATTCACTAAAAGTGTGTGGCAGAGGGTGCATTGCACCCATCCGAAAGGATAATAGTTTGGAAGGGATATACGGGATATAGTACCAGGCACCCATGGGCTACTGTGAGGAACCATCCCAGCATTCGCGTGGAATGATCTGGGAAAACCATGGAAAACCCAGATCAGGATGGCCGGAGAGTTTTATCGAAAGCTACTCCTGTCGGATTTTAGGTTTACTCGCCCGGTAAATCCTTTCTATTCCATTCCCTAATCACCGAGCGGGACGGTGTAACGGTTAGCGTTCTCGCCTCGCATTCGGGAGGACGGCGGTTCGAATCCCCGTCCGGGCATCCAGATTTGGGTTTTCCATGGTTTCCCCAAATCTCTCCAGGCAAATGCCGGGATGCTTCCTTCAAAAGGCCATGGCTGAATTCCTTCCCATTCCTTGCCCCCATCCTTTCCCGTCTCTAAAGACCTCGATGTTAAAAAGAGACGTAAAGCAGTTACAAAAAAAAAATCCCTAATCGCTTGGGGAAAAAATGAATACAGAAAAGAATTGGTTCGTGTACTGATTTCTCTTATCTTATTTTCACAGTCATTCCGAGATACGAATGTTGCTGGTAGCAATATTTCTTTGCTGTCATTCTGAAATATGTCAGTCGTGAATTTTTCAATTAGCTTCCACCGAAAGCAACGCCTTCAGTGTTCCAGGTCTTCCCAACCTAACTCCTTCAGCATCGCACTTACGCTTTCCCTCCAACTATATATACCTGTCACGAATCGGACGGCCCTTCTCTGGACCGTCTCTAATGCCTCCATTAACCCCTTTTGATGGAGACCCCATACAGAACAACAATATTCCAAGTGAGGACGCACTAGTGACTTATATGCAATCGGTTTAACTTCAGGAGTGCATTGTTTTAAATTACGACCTAGAAATCGTAAGGTCAGAAGCAAAATTAAAGAAGGGTTGGTCACAATCTAAGACAAGAGATCAGTGGAGGGTCAAATATTATAGGAAGTTGATATTTGATAACGTAACTCGTAATGGGTATAACAAGAAGAAGAGTTTAGCTTCAGATAGGAAGGGAGAGAGCTTTATTTCAAGCCAGTGAGGAGTCTGATGTCTCAAAAGAAGGAATAAGTCTGCAATATTTAGTTGGCAATTTTTATTTTTTATGCCTCGTCGACGCCGAGGTCATCATAGGCGGGAAAGAACTAGAGACAAGTAACGGGAATGAATTCAACTATTTCGGCTATGACATTTTAAAGGAACCATCCCGGCATTCACGTGGAGTGATTTTGGGAACCAGTGACAAACCCAAATCCGAATGGCCAAACGAAGATTCGAACCTGCGTCCTCCCGAATGAGAGGCCACAGCGTTACCGCTCACCCAACACGATCGATTTGACAATATTGTTGGTGTTAGAATTATTAATTCTGTTCCACATTGCCGTATGGTTACTCCCCTCGCATCATAGCTAACATAATTAATAATTATAATAAAGTACACCTACAATATTGCAGGACTACCTACGATTTGCCTCGCATTGCACCCCTAACTTTCTAATATCTACAGTTTAACATTCAATCCGAATAACCTACGGCCCAGGCCTGACTCTTACAATGAAAAACTTTTTTAAAAAAATCTTGGCCTCTACGGAGATTTGAACCGGAGACCACGACGTTCGTAAGCACCCGCTTTAACCACTGAGCTGCCAGTCCACTACACGGAAACACCGTACGGAGACGTCCATATCCAACGTGTCTGTCTATCGCCGTATTTCGAAGTTATGAAACAACATGTGTTATTTATACAGATAATTTTTCAACCAAATGTAGACAGTATTTTTCTCCTTGTTTCAAACGATAAGTGTGCAAAGTTTCATCGAGATCGGATGAAAACTGTGGATTTGTATGAAGAACAAACAAACATACATTCATCTTTATATATAAAGATGAATGTTTGTTTGTTTGTTCTTCATACAAATCCACAGTTTCCATCTGATCTTGATGCAACTTTGCACACTTATCCTTTGAAACAAGGAGAAAAATACTGTCTACATTTGGTTGGAAAATTATCTGTATAAATAACACATTTTGTCTCATAACTTCGAAATACGGCGATAGACAGACACGTTGGATATGGACGTCTCCGTACGATGTTTCCGTAAAGTGGGCGGGTAGCTCAGTGGCTAAAGCGCTTGCTTATTAACGTCGTGGTCTCCGGTTCAAATCTCCGTTGGGGATAAGATTTTTAAAAATTGTTTTTCATCGTAAGAGTCAGGCCTGGGCTGTAGGTTATTCGGATTGAATGTTAAACTGTAGATATTAGAAAGTTAGGGGTGCGATACGAGGCAAATCGTAGGTAGTCTTGCAATGTTGTAGGTGTACACTTTCTTACGTTATAATGATCCCTCAGATGTTGTTCGCAGTCAGTGTGTGAGTGTGAACCACAGTAATATTATTTATAAATACGGAAGTAAGTCTCTGTCATTTTGTTACGTTTTGACGACTAAATGGGTATATCGTTGTGATGGAATATTATAAGGAAATTGGTATGAAGGGCACAGGATATTTATTCTCGTATGATTAACAGTTGTAGTCACGAAATTTTGAGACCTTATCGAATGGTGACAGAAATATGTTGGAAATTGATTCTCTTCAAGAGTCAGGTTCGATGGTACAATGATATAGTGTTAGCTTTCCTGTCATATTATTCCGACTCGATATTGTTTGGGACCAATCCTTCGTTACCAACAACTTTCTAAATTTAATTCTGGCAAAAAAAAAAAGTCTTAATCCACGCGTACGAAGTCGCGGGTACTGGCTAGTTATATATAAAGATAAAGAAATATTTTTGTATCATTTCACACTTTTTCTTTTAAAGAATGGGGAATTTTTTTAAACTAAATTTGCACAAATATTTTTAGTTCATCGTTTGCAAACTAAACATTTCTTCTGTGGCAGAAACCAAAGATTGTCACCGAATAGTTTTTCTAGATCATTTTCCTTCTTGATTTTGCGAGGGACAACTGAGTGCGTTTTTGTACACTCTCTGTGCTTCGGAGTTCAGATTGAGCGAGATGCCCAAAACTTAATTAAATGCAGATAGTCCCATCTCTAAGCGGGTATCCGTCTAGTGAGGGTGCTAACCCGTACAGCAGTGGCTGCCGAAAGACGTTCGACGTTAAAGTGGAACAGCTGCGGTGATAAAAGTTGAGAGCGCCAGAATATAGAGAGGCTGATGTGAGGTCCCCTTTAACGGCTGTGACCTAATAACGGAAAACGATGTAGAGCTTGTGGAGAGCAGTGGGTGCCATCACGTGTTATGGCTGCAAGAACGTGGCCTGCCGGGATAATCAAGCCAGGCATGCATTATCGGATAGCTGGTAGGTATCTGTCCGCTGCTCATATCTGGCGCCGTGGCCGCTTCGGTCACATCTGTGATTTAACGCTGATACTATTCCAATCATAAAGTGACTGTGAAGCCGAATTTATTTCCATTAAAATTAAACGGATGTGAGCTGAAACCATAGCAGTGATGCTAATGTGTATGCGGCTATGGTTCCTCAGCCCTTGGGTGCAAGCGAACTTTTAGATTACACAAAAGTGATTAATACGTGAAAATTTTCTATTCAGGGCCTTCAGAGCCACTTTTTGCATTATAGCCTCTGACAGAATTACAGTAATCGACTAATCTAAAAAAAAAAAGTCGCAGTAGAATTATGAGCTGTTAACATGATTCAATTTCTTCTGTCTGAATTCAGAAACGGAAGAAGATACAAGAAATAACCAAAATAAACATAAACATTTAAAGAAAGAAAATACAAAGCTGTCTTGGATTTAAAAAAAAAAAGGCTTTATGCTTTGTCGAGGTTGAGTTCATTAGAGACGGGAAAGGACTGACCTTTTAAAGGAAACATCGCCTATTCGCCTGGTATGATTTGTGGAAACCATGGAAAACCCAAATCTGGATACCCAGCTGGGGATTCGAACCCGCGTCTTCCCGAATGCGAAGCCAGAGGGATACCACTCACCCATCAAGCTCGGTTTTTGCAAAAAGAGACAATTAGAGAAAATAAAACTGGTGAATAAGGAATCCTTGGTCAAATTTTTGGAGACTAGAATATTTACGCTGTTACATTTTAACAAATGACAGAAAACAGAATTTGGAAGACAATAAGTAAAAACTTGAAACATGCATAAATACATTCAAAGAAGAATAGAGAGAAATCAGGTTTGAAGCATGCCGGGAAACCTACGAGACAAACATAAGGAAAAATTACAATCAGTACAAAAGACATAAAAAAAGAAATGATACAATCATGCCGACAGCCTAGGAAAAAACATATAACTGAAAATTTTCCGAAACAGCAAGGAAAATTGTAGCAGCAATTATTAAAAATGCTACAAATAGGTTTCAGAGAGTTGCTTTAAATAAATAAATAAATAAAGTCTGTTAACACTGGATGTCCGAAATGAGAATGTTAAGATAAAGATATTTAGTCTCCAATCTTGTCTCGTATCTTGTCGTAGTGCTTGAAAGAAAGAAGAAGAAGTTAAATTAGATCTTTCATTCCGTAATATTTCTTTTTCAGTTTTTGAGAAAAATCGTAAAATCCACTTAACAATTATTATCTCTAAATGAGGCATGTGACTTTTACCTCGCTGCTACTTATCCTTGAGCAGTAATTATACTTGAAATTGTACAGCATTTTAAGTTACATTCAGGTATATACAGAATATTGAGTTCACAAGAGTACGAAGTAATTGGCCATTTTTAGGCGAAAAAAAAATTACGTTAACTATTTATAGGAAGCGGAATAAATAAAGGAAACAGATTTTTTGTAAAAAATTACAAAAATGCTAAAAGTAAATATTTTTAAAGGAATTAAACGTTGTGTTTGTGTGCTCTATACTCTGTGGTTGATTACCGCAAGATTTCGGCTGAGTTAACTATCAGCAGCATTGTCGATAGAACCGACTGTGGACCTCTGGTTCAGAGCCGAGTCGAGGGTCTAAACCAGAGACTGCGGCGTTTCTGCTATAATCATGGATGCAGATCTTCGCTCTGGTGTCGAGTCGTGTAGGGTTCCTTTGGAAAGATCAGGTGTGCACTACACACGTGAATCGGCTACACGTGTAGCACTCCACGAGTGCGTTGGGGGAATTTTTAGGCTGAGGGAGGAAGACCCGAAACTGGGATTACAGTTACGAGCAGCCTAATCAAATTCGGCACCATATGTTAGGAGTAGCGTAAATCAGTCTCGACCGTTAAATGTACTCGTTATTAACTGTAGAAGTGTTTGTAATAAGCAGCCTGAGCTTGAAAGTATTATTAGAATCACAGAAGCAGATATTGTAGTAGGTACTGAAAGCTGATTAAAGCCGGATATAAGTTCAGCAGAAATTTTTAACGATAGCATGAATGTTTTCCGTAAGGATAGGTTACATTCAAATGGAGGTGGTGTATTTATAGCTGTTAGTAAACACCTGTCGTGTAACGAAATAAATATCGATACGGTCTTTGAAATCCTATGGATTAGACTAAACGTAGCTAGAAAAAAACTTGTAATGGGGTCTTTCTATCGTCCACCAGAGGCAGATGTCGCTATTGCTGAGGCCTTAAGAACTAATGTAAGTAATACAGCTCGTCAATTTCCGGATCATGCAATAATACTAGGTGGTGACTTCAACTTTCCGTATATCGACTGGAATAATTATGTCCACGTTACTGGTGGCAGGGATAAAACATCCTGTGGAATTATTCTTGACCTATTCTCAGATCTAAATCTTGAGCAGCTCGTCACTGAACCAACGCGGTGCCACAACGATAACGAAAACATTTTAGATATTTACTTATTTTATTTACTCGTATTTAAAGGTTTATTTAGCCTGGCAAGATTAGGGCTGTCAAGCCCTCTCTTACATCATACCAGGTGTTTACAATAAATAATATACACCTTACACAAACTAACAGTATACAACACTAATGTAACATTTGGCCTAAATCAAATTCAAGAGAAATACTAACAAACAAAAAAACTTAATAATATTTATGAATAAAATACTAACTTAGAACTTAATAGTATTCGTGTTTTACTAGTTAATAATTTAATGGTATAAACTAATGCAAGTGGAAGTTAAAAAAGTAAACGGTACAAACTTAATACTAGTAGGATGAAGAAATAAGACACAAACTAATAATAGGGAAGGCAGAATAAAGAGGTGGACACTGTATACATCAATATTATTCAAATCTAAAAATTAAGTTATGCATGGAAGGAGATATCTTTCAGCTAGTGCTCCAATAAATAATGCTTTCCCAAAAGAGTTTTAAATGGACCGATTTTTTGGGCAGTTCTAATTTTTAGGGGAAGATCATTCCACAGTCTAGCCGCTGAAATGAAGAAGGAATTGGCTAGGGTTTCCGAGCTGTGGGAGTGGATGGTTAGTATGTTTGAGTTCAGGGATCTGGTGATAATATTAAGGGAAAGTCCTAGGTATGAGATATTGGAACAAAGGTATGCGGGAGTTTTCAGATGTATGAGGCGGTGAAGGAGACATAGAGTGTGGAATCGTCGTCGATCCCAAACGCGCAACCACTGCAAGCGGTCGTATGAAGGTGAGACATGGTCGTACAGTCGTAGGTCACAGATGAACCTTACACAGGAGTTCATAACAAGTTCAGGTTTCCTTATGTCTGCCGAACTCAAATTTTGCTGAACAACGTCACAGTAATCGAGATGTGGTAGCACCAGAGCATGCACCAATTGCTTTTTCAAATGAGTGGGGAAGAATTTTTTACATTTATACAGAGCATGAAGAGAAGAGAAGGCTTTGCGACATACTGAAACAGGGTTTTCAGACCAGTTTAAATTATTTTCTACTAGGACTCCAAGATCCTTTACAGATTCGCTATAGTTTAACTCTGTTCCCTGAAGTTTTATTTTTGGGAGGTTTGATGTGAAGTTGCTGCCTATCAGTTTTGGACTAGCAATAACAACAGCCTGAGTTTTAGAGGGTTTTATTTTCAATCCAAGTCTCTTTGCCCAATCACAAAGATTATTAAGGTCTGAATTTTTTTTCTGTATTATCGTGAGTATATCATTTGGTGATGCACTAAGGTATAGTTGTAGGTCGTCAGCGTACAGATGGTAATAACAGTAACGTAAGATACTAGCCACATCGTTGACATATATAGAAAAAAGAAGTGGCCCCAGGACTGAGCCCTGGGGGACACCACTGTTTGCAGTTTCCCATGGCGATATTCTCGTTACGAATAGGCCAGATTTATTCACAGACATTTCTACCACCATGGGAATAAGTGATCATAAAGCTGTAATTGCTACAGTAAAATTAGTAGCCGCGTGCAAAATGAAAAATGAAAGGGCCGTTTACAGGTTCGAAAAGGCTCCAAAGGAGAGTTTAAGAACGTTTTTGAGGAATAATTACATGGAAATCAATCTGCAACATGCTTAAAAATACTAACAAACTAAAAGGGGAAAGGGATAAGTTAACTGTGGAAGACTACCTTTGTTTGTGGTTTAAAAATATGTCACTTTCTGGGAACATCTTGTGTCAATACCATTTTGTACTGGTTTTGCTGCCCTTTGCTAAAATGTATAGATTTTGGGTGTTCGCAACCCGTGAGCATATAACTCCCCATGGGAAAAGTACGTCTTTTTTAAATGCTACTTTCAGTGTCTGTACCTGGACTTTACTGATGCTCATTGTAAAGGCTAATTTTCGTTGGCTGCGTCCTATGTGTGACTTACGCCTGGGAGGCATATCAAACAAAAAGATAAAATGTAATGATGCCAAATTCTTTTAACAGTCACGAGTAGCACATATCCACATCCAAACTACATAATAAGTTGTGTCTGTACATGAAATTCATAAACTCATCGTACATAAACTGGCTGCGAGTAAAACAAAGTCTGAGATACCGATATAACGCTATAGAGACTTCGCATGCTATTCGTCTGCCCACCATCGTTCGGATAGTTTTCAAAAATTCGTGACAAAATATGTTATTTATACCAAAAAAAGTCTTCCATGTACTTGTTAATGATACATAGTATTTCGTTGACAAATTATATCAAGCCGTTTAGTTGTGAAAACGTAACATACAGAAGGAAAGAATTACCTTCGCATTCAGTGGCGGATCCAAGGGGGGGGGTCATAGGGGGCTGAAGCCCCCCCCCCCAAAAGCACCAAGGTCACCCCTAACGACATGTATTTTGGGGACCTTTTTATTTCTCTACAGTTTTAATAAGGGGGCAATTTGGAATAATGAGATTTCTGTCGGTGAACCCCTCCTTCCCCGAGTCAAGCCCCCCCCACAACCAAATCCTAGCCCCCCCCCCAAAACCAAATCCTGGCCACCCCCCCAAAAAAACAAAATCCGGGATCCGCCACTGTTCGCATTTATAATGTTAGTGTAGATAATATTTTACTTTTATTTTCGCCTGAAAGTATTTAGTTGAAACGATACTTAAATTTAAGCTTATAGTTTAAGGACATACAATGTTGTTTCTTTCAAAATTAAAACGTAATAATTTAAAAGCAGTACTAATTTCCCAACAAGGGCATCGTAGAAAACAGCAAAATTCTGTGCAGACTGAACTCTTGCATTTTCTAAGAACTTTTTTTTTTTTACTTACTTAAAAATAAACGATTTTTAATTTTTTTACTGGACCAAGAGTAAGTTATTATTGGAGGCCCCAGAAAATGAGTGGCAGAAATTCCCCTCTCCTCTTCTTCCGCAGCTCAAATCACATACAGGCTACACTGACCAACAACAACAAAAAAAGTTATATAAAATATCTCTGACATTTCGGTGACAACTGAGCGGGAAGCGCTGCTTTATTCTAGTGAAATATCATCGACCAAAGTTGGCAGCCCGTCCGGCGTGCCGATACTCTCCTGCTA
This sequence comes from Vandiemenella viatica, assembly GCA_031002005.1. Lineage (NCBI taxonomy): Eukaryota > Metazoa > Arthropoda > Insecta > Orthoptera > Morabidae > Vandiemenella > Vandiemenella viatica. The sequence continues at coordinate 88,532,992 of JARYHS010012519.1, forward strand.
GCTGCAGTTTACGAGCGACAAAAGGGCTGCAGCCGGCCAATCGTAACGTTCGTTATTCATCGCCTCGGCAGTAAAACAGCGACGGACGCGGCTGTTTGTCGGGATGATAGATGGCAGCACTGGTTGTCAAGCCGTGTAGAACAACAGGCGTGCCAACCCCTGCAGTTGTAATTGTCCCCCTGGTTTGCATTCCATTCGGAAAGTAGCGATGTATAAGCACGCAATGATTGGGGCGATACGAAAGAATTTACTGTCAGACATTTTTCAACGCTACTAAATTCTCGCAGAGGCAGTAAATTGTGAAGTGATCGTGGGCCTAACAACTTGACGGGGAGGTTTAATTAAACTCCACCGGGGAACAAAGCACAAACTGTAAATTTGTTTCTATACGACAGTCTATATAAAGCTCAGTTTGCGTGGAAATTTTCGATTTCGAAATTTTAGCGCGTCTTCACTGTTTTGTCTCCCTTGTGAAATGTTTTTCAGGGTATTCAGTATTATAGCTTTGTTTCTGTGATTGAATTTTGTGAAAACGAAAAGTATCATATCTGAAGCATTGTATTTTCTGGGTGTGATTGTATTTGATTTTGTGTGTATGTCTGCTTTAACTCCTTTTATTTACCAGCTTTGAAATGGAATTTTTATTGAATACGTCTTCTTAGAACTGGTGAATCAATGCAACCCTCTTGATACCTTCATTTATCCGTCTACTAATCAATACGTCCCTCCGTCTTCCACACCTATACAGCTTTTGAACATTTTACCTTAGATTTTTATAATTGCTCTCTTCTTTAGTTTTACCAAATTTAATACGGCTATAACATAAAATTTCGAACAATTATTAGTGAGGGAAAATAATTATAGAAGATTTAGTGAAGGGCTCAAGAAAATGTATCTTTAATATAATCTTCAAGGGTATCTAAAGCTTTTGCCGAAAAAGAACGGGGCAATAAGTAAGTCATGATTTTTTAAATCTTTCCAAGGCTGAAACAATTTTTTCAGATGAATTTGTTTTGTGTTTCATTTGTATGTATTATGTGGAAGACAGTTGAACTAACTTATAATGAACTCTATTTAAAAATAACTTATTATTGAATTTTATGGGAATTATTAAAATATTTTTAGTAAATTAAATTTAACAAAATAATAAAAAATAATAAATTCAAGGGACCTTCAGTGTGCGAGAGTAACTCACATTTTACAATGCTATCATTCCTAAAACTATAAATGAGAAAGTAACTCTGTTTCTTCCGTTTCCACGGCTAAACCGAGCTTGATGAAATTCGACAGTGAAATATTATGTGTCATTAAGAAGGACATAGATTACTTTTTCGGGATAAATAATACATTTTTCAGGAAATTTTGAAAGCTGACCCAACGGTGACAGATGAATATCGTGTGTAAATCTGTATAATTTCAATAGTGTTGCCCAAATGCAAGAACAAGACCAGACTTGGCCGGTCTTGGTCTTGCATCAATACACCTGGTCTTGGTCTTGGTCTTGCAAAAATGCAAGACCAAGACCGATTTTGGGCAACACTAGTGTTGCCCAAATGCAAGAACAAGACCAGACTTGGCCGGTCTTGGTCTTGCATCAATACACCTGGTCTTGGTCTTGGTCTTGCAAAAATGCAAGACCAAGACCGATTTTGGGCAACACTAATTTCATATCGGTAGCTAAGGCTTTGGATCTCTCATTGTCAGCTTGTATATAATCTTTTTTTTTTCCCTACTGCTTTACGCCTCGTCGACGTCGAGGTCATTAGAGGCGGGATGGGACTGGGGACAAGGAACGAGAAGGAATTCGGCCATGGCCTTTTGAAGGAAGCATCCCGGCATTCGCCTCGAGTGATTTGGGAAAAACTAGGAAAACCCAAATGTGGATGCCCGGACGGGGATTCGAACCCGCGTCCTCCCGAATGCGAGACCAGAACGTTAACCGTTCAACCACCACGCTCGGTTCTTATGATCTCATCATGTACGGACACAACTTATTATATATTACAGATGTTGATTTGCAATACACCAGAATTGTTTTGTGCTTATTTATCTCTAGATCACCGGTTTCAAACTCCTAAATGCTATATATCTTAGCAAAGAACATAAAAACTAAAAACCTTGTGTAAAAAACGGTATTTGCATAAGATGTCAACAGAACGTGACAAAATTTTAAACCACAATAAAAAATCAGCCAGAGCAACTGTGGTTGATAGTCTCCCACAGATAAACCCACTTAGTTTGTTGCTTTTCTAAAACATGTTGCGAATGGTTCTCTTCAAGAGACAGGTTCATTGGTAGAATACCTTTTACGTAACTTACAGCTTTCTATATTCCAGTTCTAATAATAAAATTCTAAGTCCACGAGTACAGCTAGTTTCTTAATAATTAAATTAATGTTTAAAATGTAAGGAGTTCTCTGGGAAACCTGCAACAAAAATCTTCTCGTTTCACTGGCCTCATTCCTATTTTATTTTTTGTTGCTTCATTATGGCGATAGTATGTTTGAAACTGTGTTATGTTTACATCTCCGAGAGTTGCTGGTGAGCGGTAATGCTCTGGCCTCGCATCCGGGAGGACGTGGGTTCCAACCCTCTTCCAGCCATCCAGATTTCGGCTTTCCATAGTTTCCTAAAATCACGTCAGACGAATGCCCGGATGGCTCCTTCAAAAACGCGATGGCTGAATTCCTACCCGTTCCTTGCTCCCAGACCTTTCTCGCCTCTAATTACCAGGAAGTCAACGAGGCGTATAATCATAAGGGAAATAAAATTTTTTCATCTTTACTGTTTAATTTCTGATTTTCTTTACAATCAATCCTTGTATATATTCAGGACGTGAGTGTGTAGGTAAAACTGTTAACTGTATAGAACATTCGATGTTCCGAGAAACATTATCAATTTCAACTAGTTTGATTATTCCGATTGGCTGGAGGTTTGATGAACTTTGTAAATATAAAACCTGAACGTTCAGCGTCTGGTAAACATATTGTCAAGTTGATTCAGGTCTGGTTGTAGTTATCATCTACTCTACCGTATCTTTGAAGATATGGATTAGGAACATCGTGAGTACATCAGTAGCCAACAAAGGTGGTAGGTATTATAGGCAACAATAGTTGAATTAAACGGTTTATTACACATGCTAAACATAACATTTTATTTATTTGTATTTTAGAAACTAAAAAGGACAGAATTGCTTGAATTCTGCCTCTATATCGAGAACGTAAAAATCGATATAACTTCGAAATAATAATTCAAAACGTTATGCGAGTTGTAGGTTAGTAAATGAATAAAACAATAATGTTCCAGTGACACGCAGCAGGTGTTCTATTTTGAGGCATACAGTATTGACACATTTCTTAATGTAGTGTGCATCTCCAATTTATGTTCCAACTATAATATCAGGATTTGACTGTGGAACGCTACAGTGAGGATCACACAGCACGAACACAAAATTTAAATAAAACTACTAATTCTAGAGGCCGGACTCGAACCGGTGATTCTTACAATAACAGACCATCGTGTTAGCCACTACGCTACCTAGGCTCGTCCTGGAAAAAATAAGACTGTATAATATAGCAGTTATATTTAGATAGGAGACTGTCCCAGTACCCAAAGAAATGAAGAGAAAATGAGAGAGTAATGACCAAAACACAGAAAGTGTAATTTGGTATAGAGATAAACAGATAGCGGATGATGTTACAAGTCGTCAGACTGAGACCATATTCCTTGTTGATCTCTTCAGTCTGTTTATTATACCTCTCCCTACCATATGGAACTTCCGTTCACACATGGTCTCCCCCCCCCCTCCTCCGAAGCTTCCCGTAGCCGTTTTACGTCTAAAAGTCTTATGTTGGTGCCTGATCTACTTATAACACATTACCGGCTTGAACTGCAGAATGACTTGAAATTCAGGAGCTGTTGATAAAGTTACGATTTACAAGTTTTCTGTGGTATTGATCCACGTCACTAAATCATCTGAATAATAGTCTGGATCGAATGGAGCAGAGCAAGCGAAACCGTACATTTTCCTGTGTTCCTAACGTTGCAGTTCACACACTAAGTTGCGGAATGTAAGAGACGAGTTAGGGTACTCAAGAAGTGCTAAAGAAGATTATCAACTGTCAGTTTAAATAGGCGGTTATTAATTTTAAATGAGTATTAGGATTAAATGTGGAAGAAATTATAGACGGTAAAAATTGGTTCTTTTTTTATTTATCAGCTTGGTGTGTCTTAGAGCCGAATGGTTTCCTTTTTTCTAAGTCGCATTGAATGGCAGAGTTCCATGTTTGGAAACGTTCAATCATTATTATTGGTGTTAATTAATTAATTCTCTGGCACCCTGTAATTTCCAATTAAATCATAATACATGATGTGTCTTGTAATCATTATAAATACAACAATCGCTCTCTATAAGTCTAAAAGAGTGTTGATTCAGTCGCGTATGAGATTTGTATTGTAAAGTTTAGCCATGTACACACTTTGACAATAAATTTGGCCGTCGCTGAAAACTTCTATCACTCTTATTTTGCAAAACATGACATCAATGTTATCCTAAGAAACAGTAACGCAGTACTAGCTTACCAGTATTGCATTACTGTTTATTGGGATGACATTGATGTCATATTTTGCAAAATAAGAGTGATAGAAGTTTTCGACGGCGGGCAAATTTATTGACAGTGTGTACATGTATTGCACTATCTTGGTTTCAAGTCACAGTAAATGTTTGTTTGTCATTTTGTAACTGTAAGACTAAGTATTGCGTTGATTCAATTTTGAACAGACAGATGTTAAGACTAAAGATAAATATGCCCCTGTCTGTAAGCATTTTTCAGTATTGAATAAATCACAATTTTAGGGCCGTTTTAAAATGCTAGATGTAATGATTTCACTTCTGTTTCCAGAAATTTAATATATATGTTTCTCAGAATTTAGTGGAAGCTGATAATTTTAAGTTATGCAAGGTAAGTAATATATCTTTCCCCAGCCGACCACCTCACAACTATTTGAAATATGATGCTATAGTATAGAGGAACGCTGAAAATTAAGTGGACAGATAAAGTACGAAATATAATAATATAATTCCCTGTGGTCGTAATGACCTAGTGACAGGGTTTCTATTGCTTGCGCATTCCGCCCCTGTCGAAGCCGCCTTAACCTAACCCGGCAAACCTACCGAGTATAGGAGATCAACAGTTCAATGTGGAATCCGAAGCACGGAAGCGTTCTGGAGTACTTCACATTACACATTACGCTGTGTCAGAGATGAAGGTCGTGTAACAGCCCTCAGGCCTGAACTGTAAATAGAATTGTATTGTATGAAGTATTTTTCAGTGAGCTTAAGTTTGCTTGAATGTGATCTGGTATGTTTGCTTTGTAAATCAGTGTATATAGACTTTGTTTTATGAAAGAAAATTATTTAAAGTCCATTAAATATGTTTAAGAACAGAATTGTGAAAAAGAATTGCTTAAATGTTTGTAATTGCAAGTATTAATGCAAGTTAAGATGTCTACAGGACAATTTTCTACAGTTTGAATTGATTCATATAAATAATTTTGTGTTTAAATATCTTTAATTTCCATTTCTGACTGTTTTGTAATGATGTTAAGTAATTATTTATTAATTCCGATTGTTTTTAATATGTTTAATTGTTTTAGTAATTGTTAATGTTCGAGAAATATCGGGCGGAAGCTTTTGAAGAATTCCATAAATTTCGATAGAGCCTATATAAACAAATCGGCAGAAGGACAGAGTTAATTTTATAGTTAGTTTTACAGTAGTTAACAGTTGAGTTTACAGTCAGTTTATATAAAGATTCACTTTGCATCTGCCAAAGACTGCGCTAGTATCTCTGGATTGTATCTTTGCTTGTGACAAATATCGCTGACTTGTTATTTTTTAAAAATAAACAAACATCTTCAACATAACCTTCTGGTGGAATATTGTAATTAATCAGTATATTAAAAAAACCACCGAAGACCCTAATAGTCGGTTTAAGTGCCTATGAAAATCTCCGCCGAGACATTCGAACCGGGGACCTTTCGATCTCCAGTCAACGCCTTAACGATTGAGCCACCAGACCGTTCAAGTAGGAAATGAACGTGTTTTGGATGGGTGAGGGGAGATGGCTGTGGAAAAGTCTTACGGAAAGAAGAGACAGGATGGTGGGTTTAAGCCATGCGGGATTGGTTTATTTGTTAGTGAAGGGAACAGTCGAAGGAAAGAACTGTAGAGGTAGAAAGGGATTAAAATATGTGAAGCAGATATTTAAAGACGTAAGTTGTAAGAGGTCGGTTGAGATTAAGAGGTTAGCGCAAGATAGGAAGAGATCGAGGATTGCATCAAACCAGTTGAGAGACTGATGACGCAAAAAAATAGTGTACCATTGAGTACATTACAAGGAGCTGTTGGCGAGGCTGGAAGTGCACTGCCAGTGGCGCTGTGTGGTATTCTGAGACATGCTCCAAGGTAACATCCACTGAGGAACAGCTGCGGGCGGGTGCAGCAGCTGTGGCCGCAGCAGACTGCCCCAGCTCACCTTGAATATTCATGCGCACGGACATGTCGGGCGGAGCGAGAGTTGTGGCGCACCGCACCTCCGCAACTACTGGCACACCGCAGTCACGTGACTGACACGCCAAACCAAGATGATGTGCCAACGAGCTCCAAATACCATCCTCCGCAGGGGGAAGCACTCACCCCATAAAACTTCAAAGCTGTCGCTGACGAAAATTCATGACTTCTTCAAAAACGGCAGTACACTTCCACATTTTTTGGAACTCACCAAAATTTGTTCTATTACACATCTCAATATGTAATAAAACAGCCGGAATACAAAATTTAAAAAAAAAATCATCACCAGCAAAAACAAACTTAGCCAAGATACGACTTTTCTTCAGAAAGAAAATTCTTGGGCAGTTCCCTGCCTGTATATTCCAGGACGTAAGCCTTCAAATGTCTTTCTCATACCAGTCTGGGTTTTTCCCTATTGGTCTCTGACGGAGTCCTAATCTACACTACAATTTATTTATTTACTTCGTGTCAGAAACAAAAATATTCACATACTAACAAGCATCAAATTGTTATAGAACAAAACTTAGCCACTTCGAGTGCATTTTTCGTCTCACATAAGTAAAATTCCGTACAGGACGTTGGACACAGCCGACACTGGAACATGTGTTGCACAGTATGGACATTTCCAGTCACACTTGATATTCTCTAGCTCAGCGTAACCCCATCTTGCTAGGTTTAACTTTGATCTGTCCACTCCTGATCTTAGTCTATTCAGATACTTCCATATCAGCCATCCCTTGTCATAGCCAGCAGGTAAAGTTTCAGACATTCTCTAGCCAGAGAAAGACACAGCTTCCCACAATTATAACCTGGTTTTTTAACTACTTTTTTCCCTTTAGGCTTAACGTTCAGGCCGACATCAAGGCTATTAATGCCAGGAAAGTGTTAAAGTCAAGGACCAGGAAGGAATTCGGTCAGAACCTTTTGCAGGAACCATCTTTTCATTCGCCTGTAGTGATTTCAGGAAACGATGGAAAATCGAAATCTGGATCTTTCCTTATTTATGTTTGTGATAATTTTGATGTGGAACATAACAAATTGTTGAAAAAGTAATTTCGTGATGGTCGGATTAGCATTATAGGGGTATCATTTAGCTGTTATCATAGAAAATAATGTCCCAAGTTATTGCAGGATTTGTGGAGGTAGGGCTCCATATTACCACTTTGACCTGCCGCTCTAGGAGCCACACGATGCCATCGGCACCACGGTTATGGCCTTCCTTACCCCTCCGTGTATGTAACGTCTCGAAATCAATTGGACTGCAGACTGAATGGGCTTGAGTCGCCGTTCAGCTTCGAGAAAAAAAATCATTATTTCGTCGGAAATCGAGTACGAGTCGTCTGTACCGCGGACAATCCCTATACTGACTGAGCCACGTGTTCTATTACGCAATGTAACGAACCACAGTTTTTGTTATTCCTGTTATTTTTCTATTAGCTCTTACACTGTTGAAGCAGCTTACATTACTATGTTCCTTGTTTGAATGAAATTCAGAACTAAAACAGCCCATTTACGTTCGAAACTGATGGCTTGCACTAGGTGACGTTCAGCTGTATTGAGCTTCTCTTAAAGACACATTTCTACATCTACAGCCATACTCTGCAAGCTGAAAAATATTGTGGCTGTTTTACACCAACACTAATCTTTACTCTATGAATTCCAATCCCGAATAGCACTGGACAAGAAATAATAAATATAAGCAACAGTAAGGCATTTTATTTCTTATAACTTCTGTCATTGTGACCCAAATAGGTTGGTGGACGATGTGTTTCATTACACTCGTAAATGACAGTACATCGAAAATAACTCGATACTGATCGCTAAGCTATGTTCACACTGCTTCATCTCTTTTCTATCAGCTTTCTTTCACTGCCCTTTTAAGTCTCTGAAAGTATTTGCTTTGATTTGAAAGTTTCATTGTTTATGAGCAACAAAAAATTGTTCACATGGAGGAGGTTAACCAAGGACTGTAACACAATTCAGATGTAGTTATTAAATACATCTGAATATCAGCTACTGTGGTTCCAGAAATAATCACCAATTCAAGGAAGTGGTGTCCAGCTGGAAGATGTTCGTTTCTACATTACTAAGTTAATTTATTAAATACTTTTTATCAGTCTAGCAGGTCGTATTTAATATGAAGCTGGTAATTGCTTGGCAATATTGGAAGCTGTGAACCCTAATCTTACAGACTCGTTGTTCACGATTGTGGAGATGTTTTTTTTTTTTTAACGTATAGTGTTGTACCAGTATTTTGTTAAAGAGTTATCGCTGTTTTAAAGTCCTTTAGATTGGACACAGAGATGAAAATGGCTGGGCACAACACTGATCCTTGTGGTAATTTGTGATAAGATAAGGAAACCTTTTCAAAACGTTTCTAAACAAATTGTAAATGAGAGGCTGATTTATGTAATAGCATGGATGCTGGAAATCGTGTTTCTCTGATTTATTATTAATATTATTATTCTGGAGTCAGAAACAGAGACATATAATTATACCTCGTACAAGTTAAACACGTGACACCAATTTCGACAAGTATGTACTTTGCAAAATCAAGAGCAGTTGTTGACGTTTATGATGTGAAAGATTCAGCTGGCATTATGTTGTTGCCTAGAGATCGGCAGATGGCTTCTAGAATTTGTTTGTCTAGCTAACAAAAATTACGTTTGCTTGTAACGTTAAGGATGCAACAAGAATTTCGTGCCTGGAATGATCCTAGATAGTAGTAAATGGTAGGTTTCCATTCTGAAAAGTTCCTGGCACATATCACGCAACTTGTGCCCGACAAATGTTTCACATAATTGTTCAACTGTTTCCAATTGCCTGGGACATCTGCCACATTTGTAGAGAGGTCTCGAGTGCAAGACTACAGTTGAAGTTTGTACAGGGAATCAAGTACAGTGTTTTCCAGTTTCTTGAGTGGAATGATTTGCTGGTTGAAATATTTGAGCGATATGGACAACCCAGCTACTGCAGCTTTTGTTGTAATGGCAGGCGAAAGCGAGCGAGATGGTGCATTAGAAGGTTTTTTTTAGCTAAAAGACATTCCGAAAGAGCTTCTTGGCAGACCTACGTCTCCAAAGTGGGTCGAGAATTTTGTTAGAATGGCAGCAAGTGATTTTCAATTGTTACTGAACTGACAGAAAACTCATTAAATTGAAATACTGCCATTTAGGTTCGTAAACATGCTTAGCACCAGCGCCACTTTTCTTGCTCTTTCCAATTTTATTTTTTCCCCTTAAATATTGGAACTCAGAGAGTAAATTATTATTTTTTTTTTTTTCTACTTCTTCAATACTGCATTCCAAAATATCATCAATTTGTTGCATGGCGTCATTTCTATTGTTCGACTTCTTGTGGTTAGCATCGATTATGTTCCACAGCACTGTCTCCTATTCACAGAGTTATAAAAGCTTTGTTACATTATTCTTCGACCACTCCATCTTGAAACAAACACTACTTTTAAATAAAGTACTATTACCACAGACAAGAAAACGCGCTGTTCACAGGGAATGTACTCGCATGTCCCTGGGACATGTCGCAATCTGTTTCCATGGGCTGTGGCACAAGTTGCCGCACATGTGTTCCGCAGTCGCTTGGCACATTTCAGTCACCGGCACTTGTGCTGCACCATGTTGCGGACCGTTTCCATTTCAACAAATTTGTGGCACATGTGCTGGCACTTGTGCCTCAACATATTGCGGGACAAATTTGTAGTCTGTTTCCATGGGCTGTGGCACAAGTTGCGGCACATGTTGTGTCCCGCAGTCGCTTGGCACATTTCAGTCCCCGGCACTTGCAACATGTTGCAGACCGTTTCCATTTCAACAAATTTGTGGCACATGTGCTGGCACTTGTGCCTCAACATATTGCGGGACAAATTTGTAGTCTGTTTCCATGGGCTGTGGCACATGTTGCGGCACATGTGTTCAGCAGTCGCTTGGCACATTTCATTCCCCGGCACTTGTGCTGCAACATGTTGCGGACCGTTTCCATTTCAACAAATTTGTGGCACATGTGCTGGCACTTGTGCCTCAACATATTGCGGGACAAATTTGTAGTCTGTTTCCATGGGCTGTGGCACAAGTTGCGGCACATGTTGTATCCCGCAGTCGCTTGGCACATTTCAGTCCCCGGCACTTGCAACATGTTGCAGACCGTTTCCATTTCAACAAATTTGTGGCACATGTGCTGGCACTTGTGCCTCAACATATTGCGGGACAAATTTGTAGTCTGTTTCCATGGGCTGTGGCACATGTTGCGGCACATGTGTTCCGCAGTCGCTTGGCACATTTCAGTCCCCGGCACTTGTGCTGCAACATGTTGCGGACTGTTTCCATTTCAACAAATTTGTGGCAAATGTGCTGGAACTTGTGCCTCAACATATTGCGGAACAAATTTGTAGTCCGTTTCCATTGGCTGTGGCACAAGTTGCGGCACATGTTGTGTCCCGCAGTCGCTTGGCACATTTCAGTCCCCGGCACTTGCAACATGTTGCAGACCGTTTCCATTTTAACAAATTTGTGACACATGTGCTGCCACTTGTGCCACAACATGTTGCGGAACAAATTTGTAATAATGGAAACGTACCTTAAGATGTGTACCAATGATGAGTAGCCACAAATGAAATTCTAGAGCTTTATCTGATGATAATGGAACCGAGCATCATTTTGGAGCACAATGCGTTGCGTGGAGGAGAAGCGGGCCAGTCTTTTTTCCGTCTCCCTTTGCTCCAGTCGAGGGTGACTCCCTTGTTCTCTGTGTGTCCCTGGTGGCTGGTCTTTGATCGGCTCCACAGACAAGATCTGAGGACCTCAGACGTGACTGTGAATACGTTCCGATGCTTATCTCTCCCTTTGTGTCCCGCAGAGTGAGTGAACTAATATTGACGTTACTCGGGGGGATACGTAGGAGCGGTAAATAAGGGCCGCTGATGATCCAACATCTGGGGGAGACAGGAGAGGTGGAAAAACTTATGACGGAATATTGTGCCCGAATCTGAAACCACCTTTTTTATTAAATAACCATACTGCAAACTAGCAGATAATAAAATCTCCACTATTGAATCAGATTTTTATAAAGAAGTTAGCTCCAGAGGACCGAAATGTTTATTTTACTGACCAACCCTTATCATCCTTAAGTTGAACTTGTACGTACTTTTCGTGAATTTATAATGTCCTCACTAAACTTACTTTAGAGGGAAATGAGTTTTGATTAGGTGATGCCATATCTACATGTTTCACTTTTATTTTCTTCGGCCTTCACCTCTGGCATAACTTGCTACGTAATGTGAAGTACGCCAGAATGCTTGCGTGGTTACACGTTAAACTTTAGGTCCCCTATACCCGGTAGGATTACTGGATTAGTTTAAGGCAGGCTATGGCAGGGGCGGAATGGGTAGCCAATAGAAACACTGTCACCAGGTCATTACGAACAGACGAGCCATTTTCTTACTAAACCAGAGTAGACAGGAAGTGCGAAATAGTTTTGATACAAACATTTCTAACGGATTTCAGTGGACCATCTCTTCATGCGTTTTTGAAATGTTTATCTGTATCGTTGGTAACAAAACTTTTTAAACACGTCAACTCAACTGATCATTATCGGAATTAAACCACGTTTGTATTAAGCTGTTCTTTTCACTTCTAGAGACCTGATTCGAAGGTAGTATCTTATTCTTGTTTTAGTATAATCAAACTATTCGAAACTTGTTCTTTAGTAGCTCTCGTAAAAAGTGACGAATCAGATGTCGTGCTACAATGAAGGCCCAATATAATCCAAGGTTAAAAGAGTGTGTAGAAACAAGCATTGGATAAATTAGCACGATGTGTAAATTTTCACCGCACACATCGACTATCATTGAGGTTGGAATTCGAACAAAGCACAAATTGGTTAACTTGTTTTCATCACGAACACTTAACTGAAATGGATCGTGCGGTAATAGTTAACGAATTTTGAACTACTTATACTTCAGGATTACTAATACTGTAATCATACGCTAAAATAAAAGGTTTGTTGTGGTGGTTTAAACATTTTATGGGCTCCGTGCCGCAAGGGAAACGAAGTACTTTTGCTGTCGCACAGTCTGTAAGTTGATCCAAATATCGTATGTAATTTTTTTTTTTAAAGATATATATAATTTCAGAGGGTCTACAGCCAAATGAAAGATGTCAGAAAAAATTATATAGCTTTTCATGTTGAACGAGTTCACAGTTCGTTAAATAGAATACTAAGATTTATTTACTTTTTAAATTTATTCACTACAGAACAAAGTCGTGAAAGGTAGCCAAACCTGTCAATTCAAAACCAGTTTTTTTATAGTAGTAATATGTAATTCCTTACATTTTATTTATCGTCCAACTCGAACTTAGCCTAATATAACCATACGTTGATTCTCATCATAGGCAGTTTATTTCATCAAATATAAATTCAAAGAGAGTGAATTCTCTGTAGCGAAATTTCCTTGAAGAGGTGCCATTAGAGAAATGGTGGGAGATTTTCGGTATTAACAATTGTTTATTGGAGTGAATACTGAAATGAAGCTATAGACCTGCTGATACGACCATAAATTATAAGTATCCAGGTATTAATGCTTATCGATTTCACGCTTCTGAGGCTAAATCTTCTTTAGTAATTTCTACATATTTTCACTTCTCTTCTCTAATCGAATCTACGGCAGATTCATACCAGTGTTATTAAACCCGATGATGACTTGTAGGCAAGGCTAAACGAGAGAAATTGCCGTCCCATATTATGCAACAGTACGGTGGGGTTGTGTATGAAGCACACCATGGGTATCAAATACAGTGGTTGTGATGGAAGCATCTCTGAAAGTTACTGTAGAACAAAATCGAGTAACTTCTATAGTCAAATACTTGAGTTGGAAGTAACTGGAAAGTGTAAAGAGGAAGGTAGGCACTTATAACAAATTCCGAGGTGACATTGGGAAAGAGATTAGATGTAAAAAAGTGTTGCCCCTGACCATACATGAACACTATTTCAGGCATAATGGAGAGGAAAAATATTCCTATATAGTCGAAAGACTATTAGAGGAAGGTTTTACAGAATATACCACAAATAATAAAAACAATTAAAGTGAAATGTACATAATTCATCATATGTAATTTTTTTTTTAATCTGCTTAATGTCTCTCTAACAGCGAAGTCTTTAGAGACGGGAAAGGATGGGGAGCAAGGAATGGGAAGGAATTCGGCCATGGCCTTTTGAAGGAAGCATCCCGGCATTTGCCTGGAGTGATTTGGGAAACCATGGAAAACCCAAATCTGGATGTCCGGACAGGGATTCGAACCGCCGTCCTCCCGAATGCGAGGCCAGAACGCTAACCGTTACACCACCACGCTCGGTGTGTAATTTAGAGAAATCATGGAAATTTGTAATATCTATAATGGGACCAGTATTCCAAGCGTACAGTATCTAGTTCACTCTAAAGCCATTAAGCAATTCAATTAATTTCAATATACTATAGTCAAGGGAGAGGGCGGAAACAAGTCTATTAAATTTCACCCGGCTCCACATGCTATTGTTATACCTTGTTCACTCTCAACTGGCGACTCAAGGTCATATTCCCCTCACTCCGGTCCTCACCTCACCACCCCCTCCCTTCCTACCTCTCCACGCCGTACGCTGTGTCCAGGCGGGCGAATGGTAAATTTCCCCTTCACATGTAGGGGTAAAGGCAGCGGAGTGGGGATAGAGCAGAGTGACCTCGAGTATATAGTTTATATACAATTGAACCACACCTGGAGTCATACACTAATTCATCAGCGAAACTGCTGTGTCATGTCCACATTTCATTGCAAAGGTTCACTGTTAGCCCTTACTTTCCATCTTCTGCTACTATTCGCTTACGCTGGCGGTGTTTTTGCGTTATCTTCGCAACCATAACCTTTGCACACACTTGTCCACTTTCTTTCCATCTGGTGAGTGCTTCGGATTGCTGCTTGCACTATCCTCAGTCTGTCGGTAGTTTTTCACATTTTTCTCGCCATCTGGAATATCTGTCGCGAGCTTTTAGTATCATTTACTGTTTCCTCATCGCTGTTTTGTTGTAAATAAAAGCGTATAGTGGTTACCTTTGGAGACGTATAGACTTTTACCGCTATTATTCCAGTGACAACAGCGCCCCAATTAAAAGCGATTCTGTGGTAAAGCTACTGGAATGACCAGTCACTGCAGAAAGAGAGAGAGAAACCAAAATATTCAGGTTGTCGTACAGTACATCAAATTTACACTGATGCTACGTTAGATCAAAAGATGATAGACATTCACTTATCAAATAAATGTTTTTCAGTTGTCGCTTCTCTATAGCGAATAAATCTGTGCTCAAAACAAAACAAATATTTCATTCGACCATGACCTATACATTCCCACATCAGAAAATATGCCAGATACTGAATTAACACGCAAGTCTTCTAGGACAGTTACTACTCGCTCTGTGTCGCCTGCATCTTTAAGGACTGCAAGCTCTACTGAAATGTTCATGCGGTGCCGCAGCGAAATGTTGGTGAATCGCACGAGGGATAGCGGCAGCGCTTGTTGAGCGACCGTTAATCTTGTTGGTCGTTTCGACGCGAAGTTGAGCGCGTGAGGTGACACCGTTCAGATCCAGTTATAACCATATTACTGTGCTGTCGTGATATAATTTCGAGCAATTTCAGTAACGGACAAGACGATGACACGGGGGGCTTCGGAAGACTGGATAGTAACTAAGAGAGAAGTAATTAATAGATACATTGGCGTCGAAGAAATCAGACCAACAATGTCAGTAGACGTGAAGGGAAAAGAAGTATGTTTGTCTGTGATGAAGCATGAGTATATTTTAGATGAAGCAATAGAATTAGACTTGAAACGGAAGGCCTGGGTCGGTATCACATAAAGTAGTAGTAGACGTGAAACGAAGAGGAGGATCTAAATTACGATGAGGCCTGAAACGTAGGTGTTAAAGAATGAGTAACAGCAGCAGATGTACTATCCAGCAATGGAACAGCTAGGCCACGGTAGAATAACTTTGATCAGATACCCAAAAAATCCAAAAAAAGGAAAAAACTGTTCACCAGAAAACAAAATTGATAATGGATATTAAGAAAGTCATCAGAGATCGAGGTTTGCGAATTAAAGAAGTGACAATTGTAAAAAGTGTTATCTGTATGACGAAGATGGTGATGTGTTTCATATATCTTACCAGTTATTACCCGCGACTTCGTACGGGTGGACTTAGAATTTCATTGCTATAATTGGGTATAGAAAGCTGTGAGTTACGTAACATTTGTCCCAAACAACATCGAGTCGGCATAATATGACGGGAACGCCATCAATATACCATTCTACCGTCGAACCTGTCTCATGAAGAGAATCAATTTCCAGCATTTTTAAAAACAGAAAAAAACGAAGGTGCGGGATGTGGGGGAGGTAGGGTTAACTGAGGGCAGCTTCAATTTCAGTTTTTTCTTCTCTTCTTTCTTCAGCATGAACATCAGATTCTTGGGTTCTAATAACATTCGCTACTCATGCTCTGCTAGAGCTACACCTCCGGTCTGGTTTACGCCTGCGAGGAATGTCAAAAAATAAAACAAAATAAACTGATGCCAGAAACTTTTAGACAGACAGAAAGTAATAGTACAGTGCAGCGCAAATCAACATCTATACTAAATAATTAGTTTTGTCTGTAAATAAAATTTATTAACCGATCATACACTACGTGACTCCGAAAGAAGTACAGCCTGAACGACCGATTTAATATTACAGACTAACACACGCATCTGTTTGCCTGTCACAATTCAATAAGTTATCAAAACTTCATGACTAAAACTGTTATTCATAACAGAAAAAAGTATCCTCTGTACTTCCTGAAGATACAAAGTATTTCCTTGTCAAATTTCATCAACATTGGTATACCCATTTAGTTCTCAAAACATAACAACAAGACCGAGTTTTACTTTCTCATTTATAACATTAATAGCTCGGACCTGCGACTTCGTACGCGTGGATTAAGAATTTTTTGCCAGAATTATATATATATAAAGTTGTTGGTAACGAAGGATTGGACCCAAACAACACCGAGTCGGCATAATATGACAGGAAAGCTATCACTATATCAGTCTACCGTCGAACCAGTCTCTTGAAGAGAATCAATTTCCAACATATTTCTGTCACCATTCGATAAGGTCTCAAAATTTCGTGACTACAACTATTAAAAATACCGGAGAAAATGTCCTGTGCCCTTCATACAGATTTTCTTATCAAATTCCATCAACATCGATATAGCCATTTGGTCGTCAAAACGTAACAAAAAGACAGAGACTTACTTCCGCATTTATAGTATTATTACTGCGGTTCACACACACACACACACACACTCTCTCTCTCTCCCTCCCTCTCTCTCTCTCTCTCTCTCGCGAACAACCCATGAGGAATCATTATAACGTAAGAAAGTGTACACCTACAGCATTGCAAGACTACCTTCGATTTGCCTCGCATTCAAACTCTAACTTTGTTATATCTACAGTTTAACATTCAATCCGAATAACCTACGGCCCAGGCGTGACTCTTATGATCAAAAACAATTTTTTTAAATCTTATCTTCGACGGAGATTTGAACCGGAGACCACGACCCAAACATTGTAAGCAAGCGCTTTAACCACTGAGCTGTCTGACCGATACACGGAATATAAGCAGTATACAGACGTCTATATCCAACGGGACTGTCTATCGCCATTCAGTAGTATTTCGAATTTATGAGACAACATGTATTATTTATACAGATGAGTTTTCAACCAAATGTATACAGTATTTTTCTCCTTGTTTCAAAGGATAAGTGTGCAAAGTTTCATCGAGATAGGATGAAAACTGTGGATTTGTATGAAGAACAAACAAACAAACATACATACATTCATCTTTATATATATAGATTAGTGTAGATTACACACAAAATGTCTGCGAAAGAAACAAAGCCTGAGCGATCAGTATATTGCAAATAAAGTAAACGCTTACTGTAATGTTCGGCACCTACGATTTGCCACGCATTCCACATTTGAATTTATGGGACCTAGGCTTGGCTCATAGGGCGATAATGACTGCGCTGTCGACGCTCCCTAAATCCACAACAACAAGAACAAGAACAAGAACAAATTCTTGGCTCATACGGTGAAAAACAATTCTTAAAAATTTTTCATCCCAGCGGTATTTGAAACGGAGGCCTCACGAGTGATTTTATTAAGTAAGAATCTTATCCACTGCGCTGCCAACCAACTCTGTTGACAAGCATTACAGAAACATGTACATACTAAGCGCCTGTCTTTCACACTTCAGATAATTTTTCATAATTCCATGACAATATGTATTATCTATACATAAAATAGTATCCTATGACCTTTCTAAAGATAATAGCATCTCCTTGTCAAATTTCGTCACGATCGGATTAGCCGTTTAGCTCCGAAAACGTAACAAACAGACAGACAGAGAGACAGAGTTACTTTCACGTTTATAATATTAGTATAGATAGATTTGTTTCGTATTTTTCTAACTTCGCGATTTGGATCCTCAAGTAGGAAGTACTATAGCTCGTTCAGTTAAGAGAGGTGGCTCAAGGTCAATCTGCCTTATCCCCACTCCACAGTCTTTACCCCTACATGTGAAGGGGAAATTTACCATTCGCCCGCCTGGACACAGCGTACGGGTCGGAGAGATAGGAAGGGAGGGGGTAGTAAAGTGAGGGGAACATGACCTTGAGAATGAACAAGGTATAGCCTAGGGACAATTCATATAATGTTATTCCTCCCAAGGGATATCCAAATGAATTTTTTAAAATAATTCTCCTCTACGGTATCAAATGCTCTCTACAAATTCCATGCTGCAGCAGAAATATAGTCCCAACTCTACTTATGGCTTTACGCCTCGTCGACGGCTAAGGTCATTAGAGGCGGGATGGGACTGGCGACAAGGAACGGGAAGGAATTTGGCCACAGCCTTTTTGAAGGAAGCATCCCGGCATTCGGCTGGAGTGATTTGGGGGAAACCATGGAAAACTCAAATCTGTATGCCCGAACGGCGATTCGAACCCGCGTCCTCCTGAATGCGAGGCCAGAACGTTAACCGTTCACCCACCACATTCGGTAAACAAAAAAATATAGATATCACAATTTGAATAAAGTTACACGTTTCACAAGCACATTAGTACTTTGTACGATGTGAGTTCCCACTTCATCAGACATTGAAATTAATAATAATAATAATAGTAATAATTATACGACTTCGTTTTTTATGCAATGTATGAATGTATTTTTTTTATATACAAGGCCGTACAGTGTAGTAGTCTGTGTAAAAAGGGGTAAATTTATGTTTCCGTAATATGTTTTGTTGTGTTGAAGTAGGTAGACTGTAATTGTATTGTTAGTTTAGCCAAAGAGATGCGTATTGATATAAGTAGGATGGAACCGAGATAAATGAATGTTTTTAATCGCCGTTGTTTGTATTTGACTTCATGAATGCAAGAAGTGTAATTACTTGAGTTGATTTCTAAGTGTTACTAAATAGTAGTTGTTATAAAACAACAGATACTTTGATTTCATGGAGATGAATATAACTAAATTTAATCTGCGAGGTGATAGCCAATATACGTGTGTGACGATATTCAGGGGCCACACATATGTCGTCCAGAGCATTCTATCAATTACAGAAAACAGGTGTAAAATAATCTGGAAGTAATGTTAAGACCGAGCAGGATTTTGTTAATTATCGACGCTAAAAAGATAGAGAAGATAACAGTAAGAAAAAGGATAGGAAACAAAGGTCGCCATTTCTGCGAGGTATCCTTTTTTTTTTAATGCTGTTTTCTCTTGTCAGACTATCGTAAATTACATAGGGAGATAATTAAATGACGGAAATAAATATTCACATGCTGCTGTGTGTTCTGTACCTAGTGTTGCAAACTGAAGAAAAAAGTTTTTTTTCACATTTGTGAAAAAAGCCTAGCACCCTTGTTTTTTTCTAAATTTGTTTTTTTTTTAGAAAACAATATATTTGATAAATTATAGTTTTATTTATGGAACTTACATTTTACATGTGTGTTTTAAACTTTACTAAATCATATAATATCTTACATAATGATTCATAAATGTATCTATATAGGTAACATAATTTTTTTTCATCCTCCATGTTGGTACCACATTCACTAGTATCAGTACTACCAACACTAGTACTGTTTCTTCTTCTGTCCCCTCTAGATCCATAACTTCAGAAATAGTTACATTTTCTTTTACTGGTTGTATTGCATGCAAAAGCTTTTGAGATTGCAATTTTAAATTGTGAGCAAAGTACACACTGTGAATGAAGACTGCGCCGATAGTTCTGTATTACGGTCTTTTAAGTTTGAATTTAAAACTATTATCATACAAAATAGGAGCTTTATTTGTTTTCAATCGTTGGTTTACGCCAACGGTTGCAAGGAAATTATTCATAATTACTAACAATGACTCAGTATCACTATACGCTGCGAGTTTAACAACTATACGAATACAAGGAAAGCACAAAAGTAATAAAAAGGGGCAAAAAACCTTAGTTAAATTTCCTAATTTTTTAAAAAGATTCGTAGGTCTACAGATAAATTTGTAGGGCCTGGCAGCACTAGTTCAAATAACGAGTATCAATCCAAACAATGGGGAACGGGGATTCCTTCTCACGCAACCTAGCCTTTTCGGGAAGTCCCCATTCGTAAAAGAAAACTTTAGGCAATGTTACCAATATTTTTGTAATTTTTTTTCTACTGAACCAGAAAAATATAGTAGATTTAAAAGTAAGATAAGTACTTAGTATAAACTCTAAAACAGATATATTAAACGATAAATGCCTTAAAAATTTGAAATTTAGTAGTTATGAAAAAAAGTCCCAGAAAAAAATTAAAAAAACATGTTTTTTCACAGTTTTTTTCATGTGTTTTTTCACGTCAGAAAAAACTGTTTTTTTACAACACTATCTGAACCTCATTTTAACTGTGACAAATAATACAAATGGAAAGCTATATGGCCCGCTCGGAACTCCCGCCCCCCACCCCTCCCCCCGGACATACACACACAGGTAGCCCAGCGTAGCTTTCCAGCCAACCCCCCTCTTTTTTTTTTTTTTTTTCTTTTTTTTTTTTCTTTTCACAGAGTCACGTAGTTTATGGACGCTCCCTTACAGCATTTCCAGATACTTACAGAAATCAATTACGGCGTGTCATTTGGAGAGGGAATAAACTGTGAAGGTCCTACGTGTGGAGGATGGAATTCTTATCCGGCGTGTGGAGTGGGCACGGCCGCCATATGGCGCGGATCCTTGAGAAGAGGCGGCGGGCGGGCGGTCGTTGAGAGAAGATACGACGGGTGGGGACCCCGCTCCCACCTGTAATTAGAGAACCAGCTGCGGCCGCCCTCAACAAATACCTCCTCCTCACGACGCATCACTTAACTGTGACATCACTCTCCAGAACACGATTACAATCTTCTGTCTAAGATAATGAAACTAATGTGATCGTAAAAAACTTTTCTGCTTGAAGAACCAACTTCAAACATCACATTAGAATCTATAATCAAAAACATTAAAACTAAAAGCCCCTCTATAAATTGATTTAATTACACCTTACAGTTATTATTACAAGTACACAATATCGATACTAAGAACAAAAATAACTTGCAAATATTTAAACGTCATTATCATTAATACAAAGATTGATTATTAAGACTTCCGCGGTCGTCTTTGTACATGATTTATAGTTTTACGAGCTATACCGCGTCGTTTATTGGATTATCTAAGCTTTCGGATGTTATACTCCAGCCTTCTACAGAGATACTGTTTATATTTATGTTCACATAGCAACAGTCACCAAGCATCGCAGAAGAAAGGGCCGCTATCTTCGTTAATGTTGGAATTCTTTAAGATTTCTGCTGCCTCTTTCACACGTCGAGGCAACCACTGGTCTTCTCTCCACAGTAGCCTCGTATCTTGAAATTTTATTTCATGCTCGGTGTTAATAGCATGGCGAACGACGGCAGATTTGTCGCTGTTGTTATATTTGTAGTGGCGGATATGGTCTTTGAGTCTCTCCGTCACTGTGCGACCTGTCTCGCCGATGCATACACTGCCACAGCTGCAGGGGATTTCGTAAACACCCGTAAGCTGGTGTGGGTGTAATCTGTCTTTTACCCTGGTTAATGATTGGTCAAGTTTGCAGTGAGCTTTATACACGATTCGCACCTCCACCCGCTTAAACAGTTCCCCAATCAGGTCAGTGATGCCACGTATGTATGCGAGACAGGCGAATTTTCTTGGCACATTGATATTATCAGATAAGTTGACGTCTTCCATTGTTTTTTTAGGTCTGAAAACCCTTCTGATGTCTGGTTCACTGTAGGCGTTGGCTCGGAATATTTTTGTAAGAGTCTCCATTTCTTCCTTCAGACTTTCCGAGTCACATACTGTCCTCGCTCTTAAATTCAGTGATGTTAATACGACTCTCTTCGTTGCCGGGTGATGGTGCGACATGGCGTGCAGATATCTATTGGTGTGGGTCGCCTTGCGGTACACTGTATGACCCCAAACATCCATCACCTCGCTTTTGAAGCAGGACATCGAGGAACGGCAGTTGTCCATTTTCTTCCACTTCCATGGTGAATTGGATTCTTGGATGGGCTCTTTTCCCCCGCGATGCTTGGCGACTGTTTCTATTTGAACATAAATATAAACAGTATCTATGAAGAAGGCTGGAGTATAATAGCGGAAAGCTTAGATAATCCAATAAACAACGCGGTATAGCCCGTAAATCTATAAATCAATACAAAGATTGGTGAAAGATTCTAGGACACACCTGTTTAACTTCATACGAATATATAACACCTAATATAAAATGAAGATGTATTTAAAGAAAGATTATTAGATTAGATTATTCGAAACTTTTAATACTCTATTCAAGAATTCTTTCAAAACAGTTAACTGTATAAGAAATGACTTTTACTAAATGGCGTTGTAAATTTTAATGTATACATTTGTTTGTCTGTAATATATAACAGTTTTCACTATCATTATATGTATTTATGTATCATCTAGGTAAATACGTTTTAACCAGAACGTGTTCCACATCCCAGATGTTTTTGTTAGCAGAGATCTATGGAACAAGAAGAAGAATAATTTTGCTCAGTGACGTGTTGTTATTGTTGTAATCAAAAATATTTATTATTATTTTTTTATACGTAGATATCTTTCTGGCTGGTACTAATCTTTGCTTTATAGTAAGTAGCTGTATTAAACAAAACTAAAATTCTCATTGTTTAATAAATAGTTACTCGAAAATCTAATTTTTTACGAGCTGATGCAAAATATTTAAGATTAAAAACATTTATTCCTTCGTATAGTGATAGTTTCCCCAAGTTAACATCAGAGAGTAGCAATCAGAACGTGCCTGCATATGACACCTAACGTAACGAAAGATCCACAAAAACATCGTGTTTTTTTCAGTTTTTTTTTTTTTTTTTTTGCAGTTTTTCTCAATATTGTGTGTTTCGTTTCTGAATTGAATTTTCTTTGTTTCTTTGCGTTACTTACCATTCCTTTGATATACAAATTGTAACTATTCGTGCGCATTCTATGTGCTAATTTTAAATACTTTACGCACCAAGCAAAATTTCAATCTAATCAAAACTGTCACTAACATTGGTGCTCGGAAATGAAAGTTTTTATATTACATAACTAAGAACACAGCCTATAACGAAATTATCTACATATAAATAAACATAAAAGAACTAAAAATTAATATGTTAATTTCAACGCAATGCATTCTATCTTTCAGTTTTGTGGCAATTCACTTTTTTGCAAATGCTTAACTAAATAGAATTATTACTAAATAACTCTCATAACATCGACTTTGTAGTAATTTCTCTGGTCATTGTTACTATATTAACAAAGGCGGGGCTCATGACGTCATCGTTACCGACACATATTTGTATTTTATTATATAACAGTTCAGTAGCTGAAACTACAGCTTATCGTAAATATTCATCAATAGTGTTCGGATCTTTAGGACAAATGATATTTTTTTCCTGCCTTCTTTTTGAAGCTGAAATGCTGAATTAAACACCCATTCAACGTTTCTGATTGTATTTAAATGTATTTTATATCGCATATAAATGCATATTCAGACCATTTTCCTAGTTTCGGTCATACAGGATGACTTGCGGGAACCGGACGAATTTGGATCAGCTGTTGCATTGTTGTTGAGATTGAGGTTATGTCATTGTTTTGAGTGTGTCTTACCATTTTAGTCATAATGGATCAGTGGTCAGTACAGCATCGTGTTTTTGCATACGATACTTTTGTTAAAAATGGTGAATCTATTATCAAAACACAGCGTATCTTTCGACGCCACTTTAATATCGGTCGGAATGAGACAGTTCCAAGCCTAAACACATTGTTAAGATGGGTTCACACGTTCAGAACAACAGGAACAGTAACAAAGAAAAAGCCACCGGGGCCTGCAAGAACAGTGAGAACTCCCGATAACATCACCATAGTGAGAACTGCTTTAATCAGGAGTCCGAGCCGATCTGCACGCAGACAAGCACGAGAGCTAAACATGAGCCGCGAATCTGTGAGGAAGATTTTAGGATTAGATTTGAAATTTCATCCCTTCAAAATGCAGGTGGTGCAGCAACTCAAAGAGAGGGACTATGAACAAAGAGAAGACTTCGCAGTGCGTATGCAAGTGTTGCTTAGTGATAATCCTAATGCAATACTGTTAATGAGCGACGAAGCTCATTTCCACTTAAACGGCTCAGTTAACAAACAAAACTTTCGATACTCGGCGACTGAAAATCCATGTAACATTCATGAAGAACCTCTCCACTCTCCAAAGGTAACAGTTTGGTGTGC
The DNA here is from genome assembly GCA_031002005.1 of Vandiemenella viatica. NCBI lineage: Eukaryota > Metazoa > Arthropoda > Insecta > Orthoptera > Morabidae > Vandiemenella > Vandiemenella viatica. Next base: position 88,557,478 of record JARYHS010012519.1, read on the forward strand.
GGTAGCCCGCTTTGGAATAATTGGCCCGTACTTTTTAGAGGAAAATGGTGTCACAGTGACAGTAAACTCTGAACGCTACGTTCGCATGTTGGAAACATTTCTCAGATCAGAACTTCGGAAGCGAGAAATAAACAAGAAAAATGTTTACTTCCAACAGGGGGGCCACAGCGCATACTTCCCGCACATCGATGCGAGTTGTGAAATAGATGTTCCCTGGACCCTGGCAAGCTAATTTCGCGTTTTGGTGACGTGCTGTGGCCGCCAAGGTCACCGGATTTGTCTCCCTGTGACTATTTCCTATGGGGATATTTGAAAGCTCGTGTCTACGCTCACAAACCACGTACTTTATTAGAGCTGAAAGATGCAATTACAGAAGAATTGAATTTGATTGGAGAAGGTATGCTGACCCGAGTTTTTGAAGAATTTCAACAGAGGATGGAAATCTGCATTCAAGTGGATGGCCAGCACATGCATGACATCATATTCAAGAAATGAACACAATGAACACACTTAATGTTTCATACAACATATGTTTTATGAAATGGTATGTTTTCAACATTATATCTATAACAATTAAATAATATTACTAAGTAAATTAACTTTGTTCTGCTCATTTGAAAAACGTCCGGTTCCCGCAAGTCGCCCTGTATTTCGTTAATATTTATGGTCATATGTTAAAATTTTGAGGAAAATTGTGGCAGTTTTTCAATAGTACCGGGAATTCAATAGATATAGATGAGAATAAATTAAGATAATTATTCATAGAACTGCACTTCTGCTATGCAGGTTTGAGGGGGGAGGGAGAGGGGGAGATCTAATTTTCACTGCGGTCAGAAATCATCAGTCAACTATTAAAGTTATACATTATTCTCACTCTTTAAAGCAATGATCCGCCCGCCTTTTAACGTTGACAATGCAGCAGAAGCATGCCTGTGTCGATCCACGTCAGTAAAATATCTTCAGTTATCGTTAAATCTGCAGTGGATCAGTGAGTAGACCTACCGCCATGCTGAAAGTAAAATTTTCTGAAAGTACGAAGTTACGTAAGGGAATTCATTTTTTGGTCATATTTCTCTATGTTTGGTCATAAAGATCCGAACCATATTCATCACATATTAGGAGTTTGAAAACGAAAATATTTGAAGTGATATTCAATAATTACTAGCAATGTATCACGTGTCTGAATGATACCTTAAGGGACACCTGTTCCTTTCTAGGCGACAGTCGCTAATTCTATAATCCTATAAGCTGAGTTTCACCTGTAGCCAGCATTAATTATTCATGTTCATGACGTAGACTACATCGCTCCCGTGATACTTTACCCAGTAGATTTACCAGGTTAGGTTAAGCGGACAGACAGGGGAAAATTGGGAGTGTAATTAAAATTCTATGAATAAAGATGAGCGAGCTCCGTCGTAGGTGAGATACTGCGATAGTGTCCGGCACTCTACGCAGAAATAGCAGGTTCGAGGCACGGTAATGGGGGAAATTTACACCGTTCGCCTCTTGGCGAGCAGGATAGATGAGGTGGAGGTGCACGGTTACTAATTAATGGATTATGTTCCAGGGTCCTGGTTAAATCTCATACCTTTCTGGAGGACGCGTTGAGTGAGGGCATATAACACTGCTAATTGTGATTTGTCCGTCACATAGGAACGCTAAACTAGTGTGACAATCTCACAATCCTCCATTCATTTATTACCATGTTCTAGCTCGGAGCATAGCTTGGTGATGGCTCGCGAAGTTTTATTATAAGAAGTATTGTATACAATTAAAGAAATTAAATAATAATCATTAGAATTTTAATATTTAAACTTCACGTATAATTATCAAAAACCGTGTTCTTAGTTTGTTGACAAAAACAATTAGGCGCATTTATAACAAGAGGCATCTTTAAATATTAAATTTTGTTTTTAATCATATACAAAATTTATCTTTCGAGTTTGTTCCCGTTTTCTACAATTTAACATAGTCGAATTTTTTAATATTATTAATTTTGTCATCTTTTATTTAATGCTAGGCCTTCTAAAGTTTCATCTACAAGGCAACCTATGTTAAACCAACTGAAGTTTGTTATATACCATTATTATTATTAAATTTTGATTAATCATAAGTGTTATGAATAATTGTGCTAACATTTCCAAATTGATTTGTATTATTGTAGGTTTTTTTATGGCATTCGGCTTCTTAGCCATTCAGCAAGCCTCATCTGTGTTTCATTTTCCTCAATCTATTAGACTCTTCAAGAGTTGTTGATGATCTCAAGTGAAAGGACGAACACAACACTTAATTAAAACCACCCATGCCCTGTGCCGGAATCGAACCAGCGAACTCTGTAACAAGAAATTAGCTCGCTAGCCCCGCACTACCGAGGCCGGCTATTTTAGGGTTACATGAGTTGTAACTTGCATAATCGGTTGGTATCATTGGGTAACATTATAAGAATCTTTCTCGCTGGCCAGTAGCAGTTGAGCGGTCACATAGTATGTTCGGCGCTTGAACTATAATATCGTATGGCGCGGGTTTTGAGCTTCATTGTATGAAAGCTTTAATATGATGAGAAGTGTATTAGAAACCTCTTAAAATGCAGCATGAGTGTTTAAATACTAATTTCAAGGAAATGTGTTAAATAAAAAGTGGTATTTCGTCCGGAACAGTTATTATCATTTCTACAATTAACAACAATACCTCTCGTTTCTTGGTGGTTATAATTCATTAAATACGTTTAATTAGAACAAAAATTGAGCATTCAGCTAACATGTGTTCGAGACGAGAGTGGGCCTTTCTCATCCAAAACACGGCGTTACACCAATTGGTGTGGAAATGCTAATAATTTACATAATTGCTCTCCACTGTTCAAATACTGGCTCCACCAGAAGCCCGTGCATTTGCGCTAACTAAGGGAATAAAGGGAGTAAGAGATAGAGACTAAAACTCACTTATCTATCATGCGAAGAAAATATTGAAAAAGAATGCCCGCAATGCCGAAATAGTTACAATAATATCCGAAAAAAAACAATTGAGAACTATACCTTAAACACTACTATCAAATTAAAAATACTAAATCTTAAAATACTAGAAAACATAAATACATTTAAAATACTACTTCAACGCTGTAGGATAAAGTAGGGCGTGCATATACTCATTAGTTTCCTGTCACTAGTCACCAAATGAAAGATAACTCGTCAAATCCAGGGGGGGAAGGGGGGAAGGGGGAGAAGGGGGGAAGGGGGAGAAGGGGGAAAGTGGGGGAAGGGGGGAATGTAATGAAACATAGGTTACCATGCCGGAAAGTCGTATTACTCGAGTGTGCATATTTCATTTCTTGGGTCTTTCTAGTTACCTAATAATAATAACTAAAGAGTACATGCGGAAATCCCGCACTTGAGAGAAAGTGTGTACGTAAATGGAAATGATATTAAATGATTCTTTTATTCTGCGTTAACCCTGCGAATGAAATAGCTTGCAGCCACAAACACAGTCGCGAAGATGGAGCCATTGTCACAGTGCTGCTGTGTGACCACCTATTCACAGTAATGCCATCTCTCGTCAGAATCTTACACAGGCTTTTGAATCTCACGGAACATCGGGAAAAAGTCTCTATTACTTACGGAACGACCTATTTACAGTATTATGAAACTGGGGCTGAAGCAGTGAAATAATGGTTGTCTCTCAATTCACATTACGTGCTGGCTGGCAATGGTTTATGCCATTACTGTCTATGATGAGGTGAGGCAGCGGGCGAACTGGTCAGATCTCGTCGCAGCGGATAGCTAAAGCAGTCCAGTCGTGATGTCACCCGTGGGTCCCGTTCTGACAGAGCGGAGGAGGGATGGGTCGGCCGTAATGTTGGCAGTGCTGTCGTGTCGTGTCATGTCGCGATACTGCATACGACATCACATACCAGCAGCAAACATGTCGAGGGACAGCTTGCGAGGGGGGAGTTTTTAGAGCGCTAGCAATAACCGTTAGAGTCGACGCGGAATGAAATCGACTCTCTCTCTCTCTCTCTGTGTGTGTGTGTGTGTGTTTGTGTGACTGTCTGTAGGACCGATACCAACTGCTGCAAGTTGGAGCAGTAGTGAGCAGAGAATCCGTAGCGACAGGGTTTGAGCTGTGATTTAGCGTTCTCAAATACTACAACACTACGGAATGAATACTGGTTGTGGACTGTCTCAAAAGGCTTCTAGCACCCTTACATTATACTGTATAACAGATTCATCTGAGTCATGATTTTCTGTCGGTAAATGCAAGTTAAAGCCCAATGTCTATTACATGCAACGGTAGCTTAGTGAATTTTTAACAAGTAGATTCACCTTACAGCAATTGCTCTATACAGCGTGTTAAGAGCTGTTTCGTTGGTAGTAACAGATGTACAGTATGTGATTTATTATGACAGTTAATTGCAGAACATCAAACCATTATATTGAGAGAATTAAAAGCTCTAATAAAAAAGTAAAAAAAAAGGAGAATTTTATTTTCACTACTGTCGCACATTAAATAGTTTTTTTTTTATCTTCTAGGATCATTCAGGATAAAAATATTAATAGGTTGCGTTTGATCCACTCCACTGTAAACTAAAAAAAAGAGGTTCAAAATAAAAATATCTGTGAATTAAAACAAGGACTGGTAACTTAAGTTATACAGGAAAATCTAGGAAATAATTACAACGACGAAGAACAACACTGGTGCAATATCAATCTACATTACATAGATCTATTTATTAAAAAGTGTATTACAGATCCTGAGGAAAGAGTACACGAGGATAGTCTGAGAAGTTCTTGGCTTCAGTTATAAATCGCTCTTCATATTATTCTGCTTGGTCATCAGATTCAGTAGATCTTTCAACCATGCAAAGATATTGGCTTTCAGACTCATGATCACTGATACCGATAGAGCTTTCTTCTCCACGTAGAATGAATGGTCTTAGACAATTCATTGCCAGCTAACTCCATTTTTGTGAAACTGATTTGGCCGTCTTTCGCTCGTTATCTGACGATCGACTGCAGTCTATTCCATCAACTGGAAACAGAGAAAAGACTTGAAACTCCCACCCCCACAATTCTACAAAACCACTAAAAACCGAGCAAAGGAATTGTGGCAAACGCAATGGAGCAGCTCGTTACAGCAAAAAGGTTGTCAGTTCTCACTATGGCCGTTTACATCCAACTATCCTCTTTGGTACTCTACCTGGAACCTTAACAGGAGTTAAATCATATGCATTATCAAAAGCCGGTTCCATCATGGTGACTTCCCTAGTCACTTAAGTCAAATAAGACTTAGAAGAAGCCTCCAATGCGACTGCTTAGACCAGCAGTGGGCGACTTACAAAACATTCCTTTTTCTTGCCACAAGTATCAATTGCGCAGCCCAACATACTGATAGAATTTTTTTAAAAAAACTTTGTATGCCCTTTCTTAACAATGCGTCCATTCTGCTATCACCTAACGACAAAGACATTTACAGGACCTTAATGTCCTATTTTAAAGATGGATATATAGTTATCTGAGTTTTCCTTGCACATATTGCAAAATTGACCCCTTTAAGGAGGTTGAACACTTCTGTTTTAAAGCACGTACATCTTTTTTGCATTTTATATTGTTTATTTTAACGTGAAATTATGCCTATCTGTTTGTCTCTCCATTTTAATTGTATAATAATTAATTATTTAGTTATACAGTTTGATATAGTTTGGTTATTATGCCTCCACTGGTAGTCAACTTTGAAGCACAGTTTTATGCACGTCATTATCAACCTTCAGTTTTCGCGTGCGCACTGCTGCTGATCAGCTGTTTTTCCGGTGATGCTCTGTCGGAATTGTCGTGAGCGGAGAGTTTGAGCTTCAAAGTTGACTGCCAGTGGAGGCATAAGAACCACACTATATCAAACTGTATAACTAAATACAATAGTGGAAACAACGTGCTGGTTGAGGTCACAGAAGACCAACTACCACACCTCAAAATGTAAATGTAAGTTGCAATATGAATCCTATCCTATTACACCAATGTAAACAAATGTTCTATATGATAATTCATAACTG
>JARYHS010012519.1:88564517-88773919 GCA_031002005.1 Vandiemenella viatica
CTCTGGGCGTGATGGTTCATCTGAAAAAGAAAAAAATAATGTATTAGCAATAGTTATAAAGACATGGGAAAAAAAATAATCTATAGATAAATACGTACTGAAATAAAAAAGGTCACTGCAGGAAATATCCAAATCACCTGCGAACAAATAAATTAATAATATAGACTACTGCTTCATTTTTTCATAAATCTAGTTACGTTAAAAAAAATATTATCATTACCGAAATCATCCGCAGCGAGAATTTCATCAAAGTCTGAAGCAGAGAGAAAAAAAAAAAAAAAACTCATCAGTATATGTGAAAGAATTTAAAACAGTCAGAAAAACAAGTTAAATAACAATAATTTACTTACCAATATCGGCGAATAAGCTAAGATCCTCAGAAGACATTGTGATGATCGAAGTGTTCAGCTCGGCCGCTCAGAGGAGACTGGATGGCTGAAGGGAGGTCTCTGCCCTATTTATACACGAGTCTGGAGCCTTAGCGTGGGAAGACTGCGTCCCCGGGCGCAGCTGCACGCGGCGGCGCGGGAGCCTTTGATAGCGTGGGAACACGACGCTTTGCCTGTGTTGTCTGGCGACATTAATCTCCCGAGGAATCTAAGACCATATTTCTCGGGGTAAATTATATTCCTCCCGCACAATCGTGAAAGTTGAAAAAATGTTTTAGCTTTTAACACACACATACCTTCCGAGGAGGCCAGGTGGTATTTATGAAGCCTGGCGCGCGGATAAGGGAATATTTATGAGTGTGGGCGCGGCGAGCCGACTACTTAAAATTCAGGCCGGGAGGGGCTGGCGCGGCGGCGTGGGAGCCTTTGATAGCGTGGGAAGCGATAATTAATGGCTTGCAGCTGCGCGCGGGCGGCGCGGGCGGCCGGCTACTTAAAATTCAGGCCGGGAAGGGTGGGCGCGCCGGATAATATTTATGATGCAGGTGTGCTGTATCGGGCGGCTATCCCTGAGAACGAACAGAGTTTAAAAAACATACGCTAATACTAAAATTCATATCTCGGAAAGTACTTATCCGATCTTTTCGGATAAATACCACTGTAACGGCCAGAAAAAATCCTTATTACTTGACATGTAATAACGCTATTTTAAAATTGTGTTATAAAAATATTGAACCAAGGTCCTCAGAAGCGAATATTATACGGCATTTCGAATTGAATTTGAGGTTTATTACTCTGACCGCGTGACGCCACAGCCACAAGAATATAATGTAAAGTGAATATTGTACCGTAATTGAGGTTTAAAAAATAATAAAGCCATTTAGACGATTTGGGTCACACGACACTCATTAGCATACAATTTATGATCTGAGGCGAACACCTGCGCGACGTGGGTGTCTGGCGAACACCTGCGCGACGTGGGTGGTCCTGAGCTCACTCCCCCGTCCATAAGGAATACATGGGGTGTTTTGGTCCGGGGTACGAGCTCACACATACGTTAGACATCTACTCACGATTTGCTCAGATTTGTATGGTAGAAAAACGAGTGAGTGATATATGTATAAGTTATATTCAAAGTAATTATATCGTGGTACTTGCGCTCTAAATCATTTACCAAGCTCTGTATAGTTTCATTTTACTGAAAAAAACTACAAAAATGAAAGGTGCTGTAGAATATTAGTTCCTTCTACCATTTAAAATGTTTATATTTTCTATATGGTTTAATAAACTGGACACTTAGAAGATGTATAGAGATTTCAACAGAACTCCACTGTTCGAAGGCAACTTCTGCTCCACACTGCGATGAAGTGAACGTATTCTTGCGAGTGCGGTAGTCGTTTTGATTTTCGCGTAGCAATACTAGCGGTGTCTGTGGTTAGAATGTGATGTGCTAGAACACTAACTGATACTCCGTCTGACAGCATAAGGTACGAGGATTTTGGTATTTATTCCTAATTCTGGGCCCGTCATGTTACTGACGTCATTCCTTTGTACGAATGAAAGTGGTTCTCAGCGCATCGCAATCTGTGAAGTCTGGAGCAGAATGATAACAAACATTCCTCCGAAAAGGATGAGATACAAATATTACAAGTATTCCAGCATTTTTTAATAAACATAGCTTTAGTAGGTGCCATTTTAAAGCAGCCTCGTGTGACTAGTTCCAACTGCATTGCAATTTATAATATTATGTTATCTGGTTACTTCTAACTGTTTCAAATACGAGGGTTGGAACGTAAATAGTGGCAACTATTTATTCACAACCGATAAAAAAACGTTACATGTTTGCACCTGTTACTGTCCTTCAAAGTAGTCACCAGCGTTGTGTAGAACCCATTGCCAGCTATGTGTAAAGCGTAGTATACACGTTAGCAGAGCCTGTTTTGTTGATGGTGCGAATGGAGCGGTCTACTGCCTTTCGAATCTTTGGAACAATTCTGAACTGAATGCCACGAAGTGGTTCCTTCATCTTCGGAATCAAATCAAAGTCACAAGGACTTAAGTCCGGGGGGTATGGTGAATGGTACAGTACTTCCCAGTCCCATCGACCGAACAGAGCAGCCACAGCTTGCGCTGTATGCGCCCGCGCATTGTCGTCAAAATGATGGGTGGGTTGCGCAGAAAGTGTTGCCGCTTCTTTCGCAAAGCTGGTCGCAGGTGATGCTCCAAAAACGACCAGAAATCCTGTGCATTGACGGTCTGCCGTGGAGGAACGTAATGCGTTATGATAACACCATCACAGTAGTACACGAGAATCACCATAACTTTCACCATACTGGGGCTCTGACGCACTTCTTCTTCAGACACGCTAGGACGACCTGCCCGATGCTAGTCTGCCACAGTTTGCCGACCTGCGTTGAAGGCTTTTACCCAACGTGCCACTGTTCTATACAGCAATGCCGATTCCCCGTTCGCCTCTTGAAGACCTTGATGACACTGTCGTGTTGTACGACCTCTGGCACATTAAATCTTGATCCAACTCCTTCGTTCCCGTTTCGAAAACATAGTGACACCGTTACGTTAGACCGCTCACTCACAAGTGACTTCGTTCCCTCGATTGTGCGCACGCCGGGGACGTGGGACGGGCGAGTCCATTTGCTCGGAGGTAAGGTAGGTATGTCAACAAGGTGTGCTATCAGCGGCAATAGTAGATTCCATTTCATAGTGTCTCCACAGCAGTGTTGCCACTAATTAAGTTTCCAACCTTCGTATTTTTTGCTAGATCCTTGAATATCTGCAAAACATTTTTTTAAAGACATCAGAACAAATAATAACTGAAAGATATTCCGGAAAAATTAATGCTTCAAGTATCGATTTGAAATAAGAACAATTACAATGTTATCTTGCTGCAATACGGAGACACCGAGTTTTATGACGACGTGGGGCAAACACAATATTTGCTTTGTAAGCTTGGCTTCCTAACAGATGGCCCGTATAGTTAGCAGAATCAAATATTCCTCAGACGACTTTGAATTCGTCTTTTTTATGTTGTGGTTCAAGAAAATATCCATTTAACCTTTTGGGAATACAAAAATAAATATGGCAAGGATGAAATTCTTATCCGGATATGACCTGGTAAGTATCACATTTGCTTCAACTCCGACTTGGCGTTTAGTTAACACATACGTCATCCGATAAGTTAAAAGAAATCTTGTGGTGCGTTTTTCGGCATAGTCCTTCTGACCTTAATCTTCTTTCTCCAACGACTTTTAAATGGTTCTACGTCATTCGAATAAAAAGGATTTCTATGACGTCATCATCAGACTTTAAATTAGTGACAGACAGAAATTTTGTAAGGTTTGGAAATAGGTGCAAGTCACAGGAGGCTATCTAGGGTTATTAGGGGTTTTTGGTGGTTGCTTAAGCCGTCACCACACTGATGAACTGAAGCCATGACAAAGAGAGAATTGTGGCAGGGAGCATTGTCCTAATGAAACTGCTGATCTTTGATCATTTCCGTGATTATTTCACCTTATTTAAGGAATTATAGAAGCAGAACACACTCATGAAAAAGACACAGACACCGTAACCTTCGCTGAAGCAGGAACAGTATTGGCTTTTTTGGGTATTGAGAACAGACGTGCTTCAACTGCAATGGCCGTTGTTTCTTTCTAGAGTAACAAACATTATGGGCTCAAGCTTGATCCGTATTCACTAACTGTTCTACAAAATCTTCTCAATTAACTCCATTGACGACTACGTTTTCCTTAAACACATGTGTCCTTTTTAACTTTCGCACGTCCAGTAGTATGTCACAATGGAATTAAATGACGTTCTCTTTGTATTCCTGATATCTCCTTATCCAGACCAATATTTAAAATTCTGTCTGTCGTCAACAACTCAAGTACTTCGCCAACATTTTCCAGAGTGTACATCACCAATGACTTTCTTCAGCATGGACTGTTTTCAGTGCTAGTTTCCCGGCATTCAAATTCAGAAGTTCACTTTTAACGATGTCGTAGACCTGTGTTCATTCTCATGAAGTCTTTATGAATTTGTTTTACTTTCTTTGTTATACAAAAGTATTGAATCGTACCACGAATTTATATCATCTCCATTTCAAAATAAAGATACCACTCATACGCTTTTAGCAGTCGTAACAAAGAAAAGAGTCATTCAAACATGCTGTAATTTTATTCTATATTGTAAAAGAATTAAAAAATTATATTTAGTTTTCGCATGGTTATATAGTTTCGTTTTCATGGTCAAGGCCATGTACTTATCATAATACCCTCGTACCGAGCCTGGTGGTTGAGCGGTAATGCTCTGGCCTCGCATTAGGGATGATACGAGTTCGAATCCCGGTCAAGTTTTTCAGATTTTGGTTTTCCACGGTTTCCCCAAATCATTCCAGGTGAACGCGGGATAATTGCTTCAAAAAGTCATAGCCAAATGCCTTCTAGTTCCTGACCCCCAATCTTTTCCTCTAATGACGTCGACGTCAACGATGCGTAAGTAAAAATAAGAAAGAAAGGAAAAAGACCTTTAGAAATTAGTTCTGAGTACTCAATTTCTGCGAGAAAATCTTTGTAGTGGGGGACGTCGTATGGGAAAACTGTTATGTTTGTCACTGGTTTATATCAATAATTATATATCGTACATTACAATGGACCACCATAAAGTGTAAAAAAGAGGAGAAGGTCCAAATACGGGCTACCACTTTTATTATTTATTTTGGTCCTTGTGATTTTTCTGGTCACTCAATATGGATAATTTTGATGTCACTTGCTCCTATAAACAATAATGAAGGTGATATGAGTGTTTAAAACGACAATAACCAGTTTTAATATTCCAAAATCAAAGGTTTAAAAAAAATGTAAAACGACTGATTTTTAAGAGGTGGTCCGAATACAGGCTACTTATAAAAAAAAGGAATTTATCTCCTAATAAATTAAAGAACACATTTTGTTCAAAAACTTTATTAACTTTACATTTTACAATCTCCTCACACCATTATTATTTTTTTTTTAACTTGCAGAAATTACAGATATACTTTCCATTCCAGGACATTAAGTCTCAGCACCAACCTTCACACTTGTAGAACTGAATCCACACTTCGAATCTGACATCATCTGAAAAAGAGTCCATCACTGAAAATGCATGCTGCATTGTCGTCACCACGTTTATCCCCCAGAAAAATCGTCATTGTCGTCGTCAATGTCGTCATCAGTAGAAGGGACCCTATGGTCTTCTTCCAACTCTTCGCTGAGCTTACGTAATGGATTTTTTGGTTTGACTTGGAAATTTTGAATTATTTTTCTTTGCTGAGGTAACTGACTACACTTTCACAATCGTCTGACAATTGTTCATGGTTGTACGCTTCACACTTTTATTCAATCATTCGCTGTAAGAAGATCCAGTTATGATGCAAGTCTTGGCGCACTAGCGTCCACAATTGCTTTTTCTTTGCAATGGTGGTGATCGAAGGTACATGAAATGGATTAACCCATTTGGACGTTGAAGTTTCAGCAGCTTGTCGTTGATCCAGGGTGCTGAATTCTTCGCGTTTTCAAGTCAATTGCTAGCCCGTTATTGGACCACCAATGGTAGCGTGTTTTTAGACCATGCGGTACTTCAAGTTGATGGTCTTGGCAGCCATTACAAAACAAACAAATCGTACGGGATAAGTGTCCTGCGTGAAGCACAGGTCATGTACTTTAAGATAAGGTGGGAGCCGTTTAATATACTGTGAAAGTAAGAAAGAGAGAAATTAATGTTGAGATACCTTGAAAAGTTTTGAGTTTTTCAAAAGCAGGTTTACCATACAACAATTTGCACCACACACGTGTGTCACAGACGAAGTTATTTGCTCACTACTCTTCTCCCACCACTTGATGTTCCTTTTGGTGCCATCCTCATGCCTGAACACAACCCCGTTCCCCCACTTTCAGAAAGTAGCCCGTATTTAGACCCTAGCCCTCTTTAGACCTTCTCTATAAAATATAGCAGAGCGGGCTGAAAATGTACCCAGAGTAATGTTACTCAATGTTTCCCTGCATGTAATAATTGCTAAAACAGAAGTTGTCTTCCGTTTGAAACTCTGCCTCGTACGCATTTTACTCCTGTGTACACACAAACGCCGGTCTGTAGCCGACAGCAAAAAACTGATTTGTTGTATTTTTCGTGTGTACTCTGTACCTCTGCGGTGCGGCAGCAAATAAAAGTTGATGCGAGCTACACGGGCGGTCTCGTTCTGTATGTATTAAAAATAAACAGCGCGGAGACAGCGCCAAGACGTTATTACAGCCACGAAAAACGAGTTTGTTTGTTCCCCAAGGTATCCTTCGGGTTCCTGGTACTGGAGGCTCTTCTGCGGAAATGGCATCAGGAATAATTGATGGTCAAATATTCCCGTTCGAGAAACATAGAACAGATTTGTACGGCGTGTTCCCTATTCAATTTGTTCACTTCAAAAAGTGGTTGAAACTATTTTTCTCTGTGTTCCGCTGTCAATTTTACTGTTGAATTTATTTTCGAGAAATTTCCTTCCAATTGTCCCAGCAGTAAAAGTTTCACAGAGTACAAAATGTTGCAATATTGGCTGTCAAAGGTGGTGAGAAATTTAGTCCTATTAGTCAACCATGCTAGAAACTGAATACACTGCAACTAAAACTTCATCTCCAGCATCACCACACACATTTAATTCTTTTTAAGGGGCATCCATAAATTACGTAAGGTTTGTTTCCGGATTTCCGGACCTTTTCCCCCTCCCCCCTTTCTGGTGAGATCTGGTCCCCTGAGACCCCCCCTTTTTTTTTTAGTTTTCACCCTCCCAAAGCCGGTTACACCCACACTTTTCGACGAAATACCTCCCTAAAATCGAGTTTCGCGTCATTTGTAGACCTTTTTTTTTTTTAGCTCTACTGTCAGTTGACCCCCACCTCCCCCTTGGTGAGATTTTGCAGGATCTCCCCCCCCCCCCACCTATTTCACCTCACGAAATTTATGGACGCCCTCTTACTTAGTTGTCGATATCGTGAAGGCGCTCTCAAAAGCTAAAATCATTCGCCTCTCGTATTTAGTTATACAGTTTGATATAGTGTGGTTCTTATGCCTCCACTGGTAATCATGTTTGAAGCTCAAACTCTCCGCTCACGACACTTCCGACAGAGCACCGCCGGAAAAACAGCTGATCCGTAACAGTGCCCACGCGAAAACTGAAGGTTGATAATGACGTGCATAAAACTGTGCTTCAAAGCTGACTACCAGTGGAGGCATAAGAACCACACTATATCAAACTGTATAACTAAATACAATAGTGGAAACAGCATGCTGGTCGAGGTCACAAAAGACCAACTACCACACATCAAAATGTAAATATGAATCCTATCCTATTACACCAATGTAAACAAACGTTTTATATAATTTATAACTGGTATGAAAATATAAGTCATATTATGCATCCTATAGATAGAATAATTTCGTTATATGTAAACAAACAAAAAAAATTTCCAATTATAACTAATCGCATATTACAGTAAACATTGTACGCTGAAGATACCTCGACGAGAGGCGAAACGCGTCCGAAAAATAAAGAATATCCAACAACAGTTGTATTGGCGTATTTACTAAATAATAATTAGTTTATACAAGCAACTGTGGAAGAAATGGCCTGCAATAATCACATAATCAGAAATATATTTTGCAAGCAGACATCAACGCCCTACATTAATTGGCGGAGTCATTACAGCACATAAAATAGTCTAGCAAATGATTGATAAATATCGTCACCAAAGTACTAAATTAATATGACATTTTAGTTTACTATGCTACTTGACAATGAACAAGAAATGAAACAATTATACAAATTAAGTAGCTCCAAAATACATTCAGTTTTAATCTGCTTTGAAACTCGGGGCTCCAATTAATTCAGTATTACTCATTAAAAAGGATGATTATACTACGCTTAAGGACTTGGTTTTGGAATTAATATTAATTAAGCAGTTTGCAACCGATAAATATTTCCCATGCTTACTTCCAACTGCGAGACTTGGAAGTGGATGAATATAAAACAATAACTGAGAACACTCCAATGAGCCAGCGAATGGTCATTACCGGATTTCACCAGAGAAGTCAAGAAGAGTGAATCTGAAAACGCATTATTTACATTAGTTAGTGACATCTCTGAGATATTAATCACATTGAAATTGCTGTGGACGGAACATGATACTCCGAAGAAATATAATATTACTGAGGGACATAAGTGACGTTTATTTATTTATTTTAATAACTTTTAGCCTTATCAGCCATACAGTCAGCCGGTCTGTACAATAGCGTTCTTAACTAATTATTATCTTAACAACATGCATTGTAATGGTACAAGTAAAATACAACCAATCGTGGTTTAAAATTAATTATTATACAATTAAATGGAGAGAATACAGATAGGCATAATTGCACGTTAAAATAAACAATATAAAATGCAAAAAAATGTACGTGCTTTAAAACAGAAGTGTTCAACCTCCTTAAAGGGGTCAATTTTGCAATATGTACAAGGAAAACTCAGATAACTATATATCCATCTTTAAAATAGGACATTAAGGTCCAGTAAATGTTTTTGTCGTTAGGGGATAGCAAAATGGACGCATTGTTAAGAAAGGGCATACCAAGTATTTTTTTTTTTTTAATTCTATCAGTGTGTTGGGCTGTGCAATGGATACTTGTGGCAAGAAAAAGGAATGTTTTGTAAGTTGCCCTATGCTGGTCTAAGCAGTCGCATTGGAGGCTTCCTCTAAGTCTTATTTGACTTAAGTGACTAGGGAAGATACCATGATGGAACCGGCTTTTGGTAATTCATATGATTTAACTCCTGTTAAGGTTCCAGGTAGAGTACCAAAGCTTCGCGGGGATAGTTGGATGTAAACGGCCATAGTGAGAACTGAGAACCTTTTTGCTGTAACGAGCTGCTCCATTGCGTTTGCCACAATTCCTTTGCTCACTTTTTAGTGGTTTTGTAGAATTGTGGGGATGGGAGTTTCAAGTCTTTTCTCTGTTCCCAGTTGATGGAATGGATTGCAGTCGATCGTCAGATAACGAGCGCAAGACGGCCAAATCAGTTTCACAAAAATGGAGTTAGCTGGCAATGAATTGTCTAAGAACATTCATTCTACGTGGAGAAGAAAGCTCTAGCGATATCAGTGATCATGAGCAGTGGCGGCTGGTGGGTTATCGAACTGGTGGTGCACTTTACTAAAATATTAAAATTAGAAAATGCAACAAAACAAAAATTGACATAATATATGTTTATTTTTTATACATTAAATCAATACGACGACATTTTTCTGAAGCGAAATGTTCAATCACCTTTTTATTTAAATCGGGTATTGTTTGTATGAATTTTTTTTCAATACTAAGCACAGAAAGTGCATTTAGCCGATCCTGAGACATGGTATTTCGGAGAAAAGTTTTGATTCTTTTCAGTGTCGAAAAACATCGCTCGCTCTCTACTGAAGTCATTGGTATAGTGCACAGAATTCGCAATAGTTTCATTGACTCTGAAAATGATTCAGTCAGGTCATTATTATAGAACAACTGTAAAATTGCAATTGCACTATTTGCGTTGGTGAAATCGTCGCGACTGTATATTGCTGATAGTTCGTTTTTCAACTTGTACTTGTCCAAAGCTGCATAGGTGGAAACTGTGATCGTGAAATCTTTGTCGGGAAAAGTAGAACGGTATGTGGTAAAGTTCTCGCAGTAAAATAATTTGGCTGCTATCAAATGATTACAAAAATGGAATCTGTCTTTCACTTGAGTAATAATTATATCGCACACTTCTTTTGCTATAACAGAGCTAGACGATTTAAACCTTTTTTGAGGCGGTTCCTCAAGTTGATCTATGGTGTTACGTGCATTGTGTATACTGATTTCAAAATCATTAATACAGTTTTTTATATGAACCAAATCAATATTTCTTTTTTTGCATTTGTTTGAATAAAATTTCACTATGTGGCAGAATAGATTGAAAAAAATCAAGTCAATATAAAAAAGTACTGTCGTTCAAATACCTTTGAAGCATATCAGCCTGATTTACAGAATCGGTATCATTTTCCGTTTCTATAATGGTGGTCATGGATTCTTTTAAAGGCTCCCTGTAGCTATGTACTGATGCAACGGTCCGCGAATTAAAGTTCCATCTCGTTTGCGGAGCAGCTGGAATCTTCTTTGATACAATAGTTTTCAAAACATCTGTACGCTTCGGTGATCGTGAAAAAAACTTTGGAAAAGCTTGAAGGTTAGCAAAAAATTTCTGTACGGTTTTGTTAAGACTTACACTTTTTATATTATTAAATTTAGTTGGTGGGCGTAACAATGAACGAATGAAGCATTTGGATAGACGGTTTTTACTTTAGCCTGTACTCCACCAACATTCCCGCTCATTACAGCGGCGCCATCGTAACATTGTGCTATTCATTGTTGCGGAGTTATTTGAAGTTCCCGTAATTCTCTTATAACAACAGAAATAAGTCCTTCAGCAGTATGGGAATGCGGCGTAAGATATTTCCAAAACCGTTCGTGAACCTGTCCATTTTCTTTGTATCTTAAAATCATTACCATCTGCATAGTCGTCGATACATCGGTAGTTTCATCAGCTTGAACTGCTACGTATTCACATTTTGTTATAATATTGGACAATTCTTTGTGGTATACACATAAAATTGAGTCCAAAATATCGTTCTGAATAGTTTTTGACGTGCCTTTGAAAACTGTAGACGACGTGAGATGCTCCTTCATGACCGTATCCAACTCTGATACAAAGTCTATTAATCCACGAAAGACCCCAGCATTACTAGACTCAATAGTTTCATCGTGACCTCGCAAAGCTAACTCAAATGCACCACAAAACTTGACACAATCGATAAGACGTGATAAAATATACCTGTTTTTATCAACTTGTTCATTATACTTTTGGATATTGCTTCTATACACAGAATCTAGCTGATTACGAATGTCGACCGTGCCTAACACAGACAAACTCATTACATTTTGTAGGTGTCCTTGTGAAGAATCATATTTTTTTTTATTTTTTCACTCAAATGCGTCAAATCCTTGATTCCTGTTTCTGTCCAAATCAATTCTCCGCCAAAAATAATGCAAGGAAAACAAAAGAATACATTAAGACGCTCACATCCACACAACCATTTCTTTCTATTATACATTTCACTTTTAAAACTTCGTGTAAATGCTTTATTTTTCGATTTGCACTCTTGTTTTAAATTTAAAAAGGGCCGTGGCGGTCCGGCCAATTTTATGTTTACTTTATTTTGAAAAGTTCTGTTATTTTCTTTAATATAATCAATGTTTATGCTCATTTTCACTAACACCATACACAGTATAGAATAAAAGTTCTCGAAAAAAATCGAAACAAAAACTAAAAACAATTATTTACGGTAATATAAATAAACAATTATTAGCGCGTCACACATACAGTGAAACTATACTGATAGTCTAATAACGAGATGTCAATCATGGCTGCCGTCGCCTCGCGCGCGCTCATGCCGGCCGGCCAATTCGTCAAACATCGGGTGCCCTCGGCAATCCTCGGTTCGCACGTGCGGCGCTCGACAACCGACTCAGTACTCGGTACGTTTCTATGAACTATCTTTTGTTTCACGCGTCAGGCGTATTAACACGTATCACCTACAAGTTGTATTAGCAGTCGTCGTGCACTTGCCGAGGAGCACGAGAATTTGTCTTTACAGGAAAATAAGTCTTAATAGTTTAGTAAAGCGCTCAAACTGTTTCACCATAATTGGAGATTTAATTTTTTATACGTTTTTGTTTTTGTATGTTTAAAAATAAATATTAAAATGGTAATATAAAAATAAAGATGAAGTAGGTACTTAATATTTTGTCATTTTTAAATCTTTTGGATTGGTGGTTCAGCGCACGAGTGCACTTAAGGTACAGCCGCCACTGATCATAAGTCTAAAAGCCAATATCTTTGCATGGTTGAAAGATATACTGAATCTGATGACCAAGCAGAATAATATGAAGAGCGATTTATAACTAAAGCCAAGAACTTCTCAGACTATGCTCGTGGACTCTTTCCTCAAGATCTGTAATACACTTTTTAATAAATAGATCTATGTAACGTAGATTGATATTGCACCAGTGTTATTCTTCGTCGTTGTAATTATTTCCTAGATTTTCCTGTATAACTCAAGTTACCAGTCCTTGTTTTAATTCACAGATATTTTTATTTTGAGCCTTTTTTTTTAGTTTATAGTGGAGTGGATCAAACCCGACCTATTAATATTTTTCTCCTAAACAATCCTAGAAGATAAAAAAAAAGTATTTAATGTGCGACAGTAGTGAAAATAAAATTCTCCTTTTTTTACTTTTATATTAGAGCTGTTAAATCTCCCAAGATAAAGGCTTGCTGTTTTGCAATTAACTATTATAATAAATAACTTTCTGACCATGTGTTAATATTAACGCAACAGTTCTTAACACGCTATATAGAGCAACTGCCGTAAGCTGAATCTACTTGTTCAACATGCACTAAGCTACCGTTGCATGTAATCGACGTTGGGCTTAAACTTGCATGTACCGACAGAAAATCATGACTCAGTTGAATCTGTTATAAAAGTAGAAGTGCTGGAAGCCTTATGGGTAAGTTCACGACCAGTATTATTCCGTACTGCTGTAGTATTTGAGAACGCTAAAAACCTGTCGCTACGGATTCTCTGCTCACTGCGGGTCCAACTTGCAGCAGTTGGTATCGGTCCTACAGACACACACACACACACACACACACACACACACACACAGAGAGAGAGAGAGAGAGAGAGAGTCGATTTCATTCCGCGCTGACTCTAACGGTTATTGCTAGCGCTCTAAAAACTCCCCCCTCGCAAGCTGTCCCTCGACATGTTTGCTGCTGGTATGTGATGTCGTGTGCAGTATCGCGACATGACACGACACGACAGCACTGCCAACATTACGGCCGGCCCATCCCTCCTCCGCTCTGTCAGAACGGGACCCACGGGTGACATCACGACTGGACTGCTTTAGCTATCCGCTGCGACGAGATCTGACCAGTTCGCTCGCTGCCTCACCTCATCAGAGTCAGTAATGGCATAAACCATTGCCAGCCAGCACGTAATGTGTATTGAGAGACAACCATTATTTCACTGCTTCAGCCTCCGTTTCATAATACTGTGAATAGGTCGTTCAGTAAGTAATAGAGACTTTTTCCCGGATAAGCGATGTTCCGTGAGATTCAAAAACCTGTGTGAGATTCTGACGAGAGATGGCATTACTGCGAATAGGTGGTCAACACAGCAGCACTGTGACTATGGCTCCATCTTCGCGACTGTGTTTGTGGCAGCAAGCTATTTCATTCGCAGGGTTAACGCAGAATAAAAAGAATCATTTAATATCATTTCCATTTACGTACACACTTTCTCTCAAGTGCGGGATTTCCGCATGTACTCTTTAGTTATTATTATTAGGTAACTAGAAAGACCCAAGAAATGAAATATGCACACTCGAGTAATACGACTTTCCGGCATGGTAACCTATGTTTCATTACATTCCCCCCTTCCCCCACTTCCCCCCTTCTCCCCCTTCCCCCCTTCTCCCCCTTCCCCCCTTCTCCCCCTTCCCCCCTTCTCCCCCTTCCCCCCTTCCCCCCCTGGATTTGACGAGTTATCTTTCATTTGGTGACTAGTGACAGGAAACTATTGAGTATATGCACGCCCTACTTTATCCTACAGCGTTGAAGTAGTATTTTAAATGTGTTTATGTTTTCTAGTATTTTAAGATTTAGTATTTTTAATTTGATAGTAGTGTTTAAGGTATAGTTCTCAATTGATTTTTTTCAGATATTATTGTAACTATTTCGGCATTGCGGGCATTATTTTTCAATATTTTCTTCGCATGATAGATAAGTGAGTTTTAGTCTCTATCTCTTACTCCCTTTATTCCCTTAGTTAGCGCAAAGGCACGGGCTTCTAGTGAAGCCAGTATTTGAACAGTGGGGAGCAATTATGTAAATTATTAGCATTTCCACACCAATTGGTGTAACGGCGTTTTTAGGACGAGAAAGGCCCACTCTCGTCTCGAATACATGCTAGCTGAATGCTCAATTTTTGTTTTAATTAAACGTATTTAATGACTTATAACCACCAAGAAACGAGAGGTATTGTTGTTAATTGTAGAAATGATAATCATTGTTCCGGACGAAATACCACTATTTTTATTTAACACAGTTCCTCGAAATTAGTATTTAAACACTCATGCTTCATTTTAAGAGGTTTCTAATATACTTCTCATCATATTAAAGCTTTCATACAATGAAGCTCAAAACCCGCGCCATACGATATCTATAGTTTGAAATGCTCTGTCTACTCTCGTCTCTTAATGAGCTCTTTTTAATGAGAATATTTTGATTTTTGAGTTTAACTTATTTAATTAATTACTATGAAAATAATTCCATGGGCGCCATTCCAAAAGAGGAAGATTAAAGGAACATTTGAATGTTAGAATAAAGAATTTGTTTAAAACCATCGAATTTTTATTCTAGCATAAACAATTGAAACATATTTAAATATGAAGTTTTACAAAATTTACATAGATGATATTTAAGGATGGATTCTGGAGTTCTGTACCAGAAGGACGTACATTCGTTTATCAATAATTCAACAAGTTGCACGGCTAGCTCACTGAAGTCAAATATATGTTGGGAGACGCAATTAGCAATTTTCACTGCTGTCAGGATCGTACTGGGCTTTTAAATCACTATGGCAGCGAAATGTCAACATTTTTCAGTCAGAAGGGATCGTACATTACCATGTGAAGTCCTCACTATTGCTGCAGCATACAAAAATTAGACTTTTCGCAGCAAACAGCACTGCGCGGCCCCTGCCACCTTCCGCCGCAATGTCCACTCTAGCGGTCCTCTTCTCCTCCTCCACCAACTGTGGCCACCCTGTGTCGCCCTGAGCATTCCAAGGCCGCACTATTGTCTGTCTCGGGCCAGCCGACCATGAGGCGCCAAACTGGAATCCCTTCGCCACCGAATTCGATCGGTGTAGGCATGGTCACCCAATGCAAATCTTTGCATTTCAATCGTCCCTTCCAATAAAGCATGTGGTGACGTTTTGAGATCACCACAAGTTCAAGCGCCGAACATACTATGTGACTGCTCGCTCAACTGCTACTGGCCAGCGCCAAAGATTCTTATAATGTTATCCAATGATAATAAACTTACGCTACCCACAGACTATGCAAGTTACAACTTTACAACTTGTGTAACCCTAAAATAGCCGGCCTCGTTAGCGTGGGGCTAGCGAGCTAATTTCTCGTTACAGAGTTCGCTGGTTCGAGTCCGGCCCAGGGCATGGGTGGTTTTAATTAAGTGTTGTGTTCGTCCTTTCACTTGAGATTATCAACAACTCTTGAAGAGTCTAATAGAATTGAGGAAAATGAAACACAGTTGAGGCTGGCAGAATGCCTAAGAAGCCGAATGCCATTAAAAAAAACCTACAATAATACAAATCAATTTGGAAATGTTAGTACAATTATTCATAACACTTATGATTAATCAAATTTAATAATAATAATGGCAATATTATAACAAACTTTTGTTGGTTTAACGTAGGTTTCCTTGTAGATGAAACTTTAGAAGACCTAACATTAAATAAAAGATTTTCTTATGACAAAATTATTAATATTAAAAAAATTCGACTATGTTAAATTGTAGAAAACGGGAACACTCTCGAAAGATAAATTTTGTATATGATTAAAAACAAATTAAATAAATTTAATATTTAAAGATGCCTCTTGTTATAAATGCGCCTAATTGTTTTTGTCAACAAACTAAGAACACGGTTTTTGATAATTATACGTGAAGTTTAAATATTAAAATTCTAATGATTATTATTTAATTTCTTTAATTGTATATAATACTTCTTATAATAAAACTTCGCGAGCCATCACCAAGCTATGCTCCGAGCTAGAACATGGTAATAAATGAATGGAGGATTGTGAGATTGTCACACTAGTTTAGCGTTCCTATGTGACGGACAAATCACAATTAGCAGTGTTATATGCCCTCACTCAACGCGTCCTCCAGAAAGGTATGAGATTTAACCAGGACCCTAGAACATAATCCATTAATTAGCAACCGTGCACCTCCGCCAAGAGGCGAACGGTTGTAAATTTCCCCCATTACCGTGCCTTGAACCTGCTATTTCTGCGTAGAGCGCCGGACACTATCGCAGTATCTCACCTACGACGGAGCTCGCTCATCTTTATTCATAGAATTTTAATTACACTCGCAATTTCCCCTCTCTGTCCGCTTAACCTAACCTGGTAAATCTACTGGGTAAAGTATCACGGGAGCGATGTAGTCTACGTCATGAACATGAATAATTAATGCTGGCTACAGGTGAAACTCAGCTTATAGGATTATTGAATTAGCTACTGTCGCCGCAAAAGGAACAGGTGTCCCTTAAGGTATCATTCAGACACGTGATACATTGCTAGTTATTATTGAATATCACTTCAAATATTTTCGTTTTCAATCTCCTAATATGTGGTGAATATGGTTCGGATCTTTATGACCAAACATAGAGAAATATGACCAAAAAATGAATTCCCTTACGTAACTTCGTACTTTCAGAAAATTTTACTTTCAGCATGGCGGTAGGTCTACTCACTGATCCACTGCAGATTTAACGATGACTGGATCGACACAGGCATGCTTCTGCTGCATTGTTAACGTTAAAAGGCGGGCGGATCATTCATTACTTTAAAGAGTGAGAATAATGTATAACTTTAATAGTTGACTGATGATTTCTGACCGCAGTGAAAATTAGATCTCCCCCTCTCCCCCCCCCTCAAACCTGCATAGCAGAAGTGCAGTTCTGTGAATAATTATCTTAATTTCTTCTCATCTATATATCTATTGAATTCCCGGTACTATTGAAAAACTGCCACAATTTTCTTCAAAATTTTACCGTATGACCATAAATATTAACGAAATATGACCAAAACTAGGAAAATGGCCTGAATATGCTTTTATATGCTATATAAAATACACTTAAATACAATCAGAAACGTTGAATGGGTGTTTAATTTAGCATTTCAGCTAAAAAAAAAGGCAGGAAAAAAATATTACTTGTTCTAAAGATCCGAACACTAGTGATGAATATTTACGATAAGCTGTAGTTTTCACTACTGAACTGTTATATAGTAAAAGACAAATATGTGTCGGTAACGATGACGTCATGAGCCCCGCCTTTGTTAATATAGTAACAATGACCAGAGATATTACTACAAAGTCGATGTTATGAGAGTTATTTAGTAATAATTCTATTTAGTTAAGCATTTGCAAAAAAGTGAATTGCCACAAAACTGAAAGATAGTATGCATTGCGTTGAAATTAACATATTAAGTTTTAGTTCTTTTTTGTTTATTTATATGTAGATAATTTCGTTATAGGCTGTGTTCTTAGTTATGTAATATAAAAGCTTTCATTTCCGAGCACCAATGTTAGTGACAGTTTTGATTAGAGTGAAATTTTGCTTGGTGCGTAAAGTATTTAAAATTAGCACATAGAATGCGCACAAATAGTTACAATTTGTATATCAAAGGAATGCCAAGTAACGCAAAGAAACAAAGAAAATTCAATTCAGAAACGAAACACACAATATTGAGAAAAACTGAAAAAAACCCGACGTTTTTGTGGATCTTTTGTAACGTTAGATGTCATATGCAGGCACGTTCTGATCGTTACTCTCTGATGTTAACTTGGGGAAACCACGGGGAATTATTTTTCTATCACTATACGAAGAAATAAATGTTTTTAATCTTAAAAATTTTGCATCAGCTCGTAAAAAATTAGATTTTCGAGTAACTATTTATTAAACAATGAGAATTTTAGTTTTGTTTAATACAGCTACTTACTATAAAGCAAAGATTAGTGCCAGCCAGAAAGATATCTACGTATAAAAAAATAATAATAAAGATTTTTGATTACAACAATAACAACACGTGACTGAGCAAAATTATTCTTTTTCTTGTTCCATAGATCTCTGCTAACAAAAACATCTGGGATGTGGAACACGTTCTGGTTAAAATGTATTTACCTAGATGATACATAAATACTTATAATGATAGTGAAAACTGTTATATGTTACAGTCAAACAAATGTATAGATTAAAATTTACAACACCATTTAGTAAAAGTCATTTCTTATACAGTCAACTGTTTTGAAAGAATCCTTGAATAGAGTATTAAAAGTTTCCAATAATCTAATCTTATAGTCTTTCTTTAAATACATCTTCATTTTATATTAGGTGTTATATATTCGTATGAAGTTAAACAGGTGTGTCCTAGAATCTTTCACCAATCTTTTTTTTTTTATTTTATTTTTTTTTTTTAATGGCCTTCGGTCGTTGCGACCATTTTAGCGAGCTACAATTTGTATATATTCCAACTGCTGTATCAGGGTTTCATTATGATATTGTTGACAATACAATGACAATAGCACAAGACGAACACAACACTTAATTAAAACCACCCATGCCCGAGGCCGGACTCGAACCGGCGGCCCTTGCAATGCGAGGCCAGCGCGCTAGCCCCTACACTGCCAGGACCGGCAATCTTTGTATTGATTTATAGCTTTACGGGCTATACCGCGTTGTTTATTGGATTATCTAAGCTTTCCGCTATTATACTCCAGCCTTCTTCAGAGATACTGTTTATATTTATGTTCAAATAGCAACAGTCGCCAAGCATCGCGGGGGAAAAGAGCCCATACAAGAATCCAATTCACTATGGAAGTGGAAGAAAATGTACAACTGCCATTCCTCGGTGACCTGCCTCAAAAGCGAGTGATGGACGTTTGGGGTCATACAGTGTACCGCAAGGCGACCCACACCAATAGATATCTGCACGCCATGTCGCACCATCACCAGGCAACGGAGAGAGGCGTATTAACATCACTGAATTTAAGAGACAGGGCAGTATGTGACTCGGAAAGTCTGAAGGAAGAAATGGAGACTCTTACAAAAATATTCCGAGCCAACGCCTACAGTGAATCAGACATCAGAAGGCTTTTCAGACCTAAAAACCCATGGAAGACGTCAACTTATCTCATAATATCAATGTGCCAAGAAAATTCGCCTGTCTTGCATACATACGTGGCATCACTGACCGGATTGGGAAACTGTTTAAGCGGGTGGAGGTGCGAATCGTGTATAAAGCTCACTGCAAACTTGACCAATCATTAACCAGGGTAAAAGACAGATTACACCCACACCAGCTTACGGGTGTTTACGAAATCACCTGCAGCTGTGGCAGTGTATGCATCGGCGAGACAGGTCGCACAGTGGCAGAGACTTAAAGAACATATCCGCCACTACAAATATAACAACAGCGACAAATTTTCCGTCGTTCGCCATGCTTTTAACACCGAGTATGAAATAAAATTCCAAGACACGAGGCTACTGTGGAGAGAAGACCAGTGGTGGCCTCGACGTGTGAAAGAGGCAGCAGAAATCTTAAGGAATTCCAACAACATCAATGAAGATAGCGGCCTTTTCCTCTGCGATGCTTGGCGACTGTTGCTATGTGAACATAAATATAAACAGTATCTCTGAAGAAGGCTGGAGTATAACATCCGAAAGCTTAGATAATCCAATGAACGACGCGGCATAGCCCATAAAACTATAAATCATGTCTAAAGACGGCCGCGGAAGTCTTAATAATCAATCGTTGTATTAATGATAATGACGTTTAAATATTTGCAAGTTATTTTTGTTCTTAGTATCGATATTGTGTACTTGCAATAATAACTGTACGATGTAATTAAATCAATTTATAGAGGGGCTTTTAGTTTTAATGTTTTTGATTATAGATTCTAATGTGATGTTTGAAGTTGGTTCTTCAAGCAGAAAAGTTTTTTACGATCACATTAGTTTCATTATCTTAGACAGAAGATTGTAATCGTGTTCTCGAGAGTGATGTCACAGTTAAGTGATGCGTCGTGAGGAGAAGGTATTTGTTGAGGGCGGCCGCAGCTGGTTCTCTAATTACAGGTGGGAGCGGGGTCCCCACCCGTCGTATCTTCTCTCAACGACCGCCCGCCCGCCGCATCTTCTCAAGGATCCGCGCCATATGGTGGCCGTGCCCATTCCACACGCCGGATAAGAATTCCATCCTCCACACGTAGGACCTTCACAGTTTATTCCCTCTGCAAATGACACGCCGTAATTCATTTCTGCAAGTATCTGGAAATACAGCAAGGGACCGTCCATAAACTACGAGATTAGATGTAAAAAAAAAAAAAAAAAAGGGGGGGGGGTTGGCTGGAAAGCTACGCTGGGCTACCTGTGTGTGTATGTCCGGGGGGAGGGGTGGGGGGAGTTCCGAGCCAGGCCATATAGCTTTGCATTTATATTATTTATCACAGTTAAAATGAGGTACAGAACACACAGAAGCATGTAAATATTTATTTCCGTCATTTAATTATCTCCCTATGTAATTTACGATAGTCTGACAAGAGAAAACAGCATTTTAAAAAAAAGTATACCTCGCAGAAATGGCGACCTTTGTTTCCTATCCTTTTTCTTACAGTTATCTTCTCTATCTTTTTAGTGTCGATAATTAACGAAATCCTGCTCGGTCTTACCACTACTTCCAGGTTCTTTTACACCTGTTTTCTGTAATTGATAGAACGCTCTGGATGACATATGTGTTGCCCCAGAATATCGTCACAGACGTATATTGGCTATCACCTCACAGATTAAATTCATTTAATTCTTCTCCATGAAATCAAAGTATCTGTTGTTTTATAACAACTACTATTTAGTAATACTTAGAACCAACTCAAGCAATTACACTCCTTGCATTCAAGAAGTCTAATACAAACAACGGTGCTTAAAAACATTCATTTATCTCGCCGCCATCCTTCTAATATTAATACGCATCTCTTTGGCTAAACTAACAATACAATTACAGTCTACCAACTTCAACACAACAAAACATATTACGGAAACTTAAATTTACCCCTTTTTACACAGACTACTACACTGGACGGCCTTGTGTATATATATATATATATATAAAAAATACATTCATACATTGCATAAAAAACGAAGTCGTATAATTATTACTATTATTATTATTAATTTCAATGTCTGATGAAGTGGGAACTCACATCGTACAAAGTACTAATGTGCCTGTGAAACGTGTAGCTTTATTCAAATTCCCATAAATTCAAGGGGGGAATGCGTGGCAAATCGTAGGTGGCCGAACATTACAGTAAGCGTTTACTTTATTTGCTAAGTCGCTCAGACTTTGTTTCTTTCTCAGACATTTTGTGTGATCTACACTAATCTATATATATATATATAAAGATGAATGTATGTATGTTTGTTTGTTTGTTTGGTCTTCATACAAATCCACAGTTTTCATCCTATCTCGATGAAACTATGCACACTTATCCTTTGTAACAAGGAGAAAAATAGTGTCTACATTTGGTTGAAAACTTATCTGTATAAATAATACATCTTGTCTCATAAATTCGAAATACTACTGAATGGCGATAGACAGACGCGCTGGATATGGACGTCTGTATACTGCTTTTTTTCCGAGTATCGGTCAGACAGCTCAGTGGTTAAAGCGCTTGCTTACGAATGTTTGGGTCGTGGTCTCCGGTTCAAATCTTCGTGGAGGCTAAGAATTTTAAAAATTGTTTTTGATCGTAAGAGTCACGCCTGGGGCGTAGGTTATTCGGATTGAATGTTAAACTGTAGATATCACAAAGTTAGGGGTGCAATGCGAGGCAAATCGAAGGTAGTCTTGTAATGCTGTAGGTGTACACTTTCTTACGTTATAATGATTCCTCAGGGGTTGTTCGCGAGAGAGAGAGAGACAGAGAGTGTGTGTGTGTGTGTGTGTGTGAACCGCAGTAATAATACTATAAATACGGAAGTAAGTCTCTGTATGAAGGGCACAGGACATTTTCTCCGGTATGTTTAATAGTTGTAGTCACGAAATTTTGAGACCTTATCGAATGGTGACAGAAATATGTTGGAAACTGATTCTCTTCAAGAGGCAGGTTCGACGGTACAATGATAGAGTGATAGCTTTCCTGTCATATTATGCCGACTCGATATTGTTTGGGACCAATCCTTCGTTACCAACAACTTTCTATATTCAATTCTGGCAAAAAACTCTTAATCCACGCGTACGAAGTCGCGGGTCCGAGCTAGTAATGTTATAAATGCGAAAGTAAAACTCTGTCTTTTTGTTATGTTTTGAGAACTAAATGGCTATACCGATATTGATGGAATTTGTCAAGGAAATACTTTGTATCTTCAGGAAGGACAGAGGATACTTTTTTCCGGTATGAATAACAGTTTTAGTCATGAAGTTTTGATAACATATTGAATGGTGACAGGCAAACGGATGCTTGTGTAAGTCTGTAATATTGAATCGGTCGCTCAGGCTGTACTTCTTTCGGAGTCACGTAGTGTATGATCGTTTAATAAATTTTATTTACAGACAAAATTTATTATTTAGTATAGATGTTGATTTGCGCTGCACTGTACTATTACTTTCTGTCTCTCTAAAAGTTTCTGGAATCAGTTTATTTTGTTTTATTTTTTGACATGCCTCGTAGGTGTAAACCAGACCGAAGGTGTAGCTCTAGCAGAGCATGAGTAGCGAATGTTATTGGAACCCAAGAATCTGTTGTTCATGCTTAAGAAAGAAGAGAAAAAAAAAACTGAAATTGAAGCTGCCCTCAGTTAACCCTACCTCCCCGACATCCCGCACCTTCGTTTTTTTCTGTTTTTAAAAAAATGTTGGAAATTGATTTTCATGATGAACTTCTCAATGAGGACTGGAGCACTGTTTATAAATTAAAAGGGGTAAACAATAAATTCAATTACTTTCACCAAAGGTTTTTGGAAATTTACGAAAGGTGTCTCCCTACAAAACTAGCTCCAATTGGTCAAAAACGAGTAAACAAAAATTGGGTTACAGTTGGTATTAAAACATCTTGCAGACATAAAAGGGAATTATATGTAAAAGTTAGGAATACTGATAATATGCTTCTCAAACAACATTACAAAACTTACTGTAGAATTTTAACCAAAGTAATAAAAGAATCTAAACGTTTGGCCATAAACGATGAGATTAGTAGTTCAGATAATAAGATAAAAAGTGTTTGGAACATTATTAAAAGAGAAACAACTGTTTCATCCCCTGAACATAAACCTATATCTATAAGCATTAATGATAAACTTGTAAATGACACCTCTTATGTAGGAAGTGCTTTCAATAACTACTTCTTAACAGTTGCTGAAAAAATAAAAGGAAAATATAATGGGAATATGGATGCTATAGCAATACTTAAATCCTTGTCACCAAAAACATCACCTATGTCTCTATTTCCCACCAGTCAAAATGAAATTGAAAAAATTATTAAATCCCTCAAAAATAAAAGGTCATTTGGTTATGATGAGGTTTCAACCCATGTAGTGAAACAATGTAACACCAGCATTAGTAGAGTTATTAGTCATATTTGTAATAGTTCTTTTGAAGAAGGTATCTTCCCTGACTCACTCAAGAAGTCAATAACCAAACCGCTTTATAAAAAGGGCGATACCTCAAAAATTGAGAATTACAGACCCATTTCACTTCTACCAGCATTCTCAAAAATCTTTGAAAAAGCAATGTACAGAAGGGTGTATGCACATCTACAAAAGAATGACCTATTCAGTAAAGTACAGTTTGGTTTTAGACAAGGCGTATCAACAGATTCAGCAATTTTTGCTTTTGTAAACAACATACTGGAATCAATGCATAAAAAATTAAATTCCCTAGGTATATTCTGTGATCTTGCTAAAGCTTTTGACTGTGTTGATCATGAGATTCTACTAGGTAAATTAGACCACTATGGAGTTAGTGGTAAGCCAGGACTTTGGTTTAAATCTTACCTGGAAAATAGAAAGCAATGTGTATCACTGAAAGATGCTAATACAGGAAATGTTATAAACTCAGAATAGTGTATAGTTAAATGTGGTGTGCCTCAGGGCTCAATTCTTGGCCCTCTGCTGTTCTTAATCTATATAAATGATCTCCCACATATACTAGGTGATAATGAACACATGGTGCTCTTTGCAGATGATACCAGCATATCGTTGAATGACCCATCATCAAAAACCTCGAAAACACAGCAAATGATGCTATAAATAAAATTAACAGGTGGTTTAATGCCAACAAACTAATACTTAATGTGGAAAAAAAACAGTTACTTCAGTTTGTTACAAAAAATAAAACAAAGGACAGCTATAATGTGATATCACAAGGAAAAGCAATCAATGAAAGTAATTTCACAAAGTTCCTTGGTTTATGTATAGATAACAAATTGAACTGGAAACAGCATATTCAACAACTTCTTAAAAAACTGAATTCTGCAACATTTTCACTTAGGGTAATATCTAGAATAGCTAATATAGAAACCAGAAAGATAGTATATTTTGCATATTTTCATTCCCTGCTCACTTATGGCATCTCATTCTGGGGAAACTCGTCACAAGCACAGAGGGTATTTAAATTGCAAAAACGTGCTATAAGAACTATTTGTGGAGCTAGCCCACAGACGTCGTGTAGAAATCTATTAAAAACCTGGGTGTACTAACAATGCCAGCACAGTATGTATTCTCTGTACTATCATTTGTAGTGGAAAATCCTGAACACTTCAATCTTAATGCTGACATACATAGCCATAATACTAGGAATAAATATAATATCCACAAGGATTACAAATCACTGTAAATTGTACAGAAAGGGTTAACATTTACTGGAGCTTCCTTATTCAATGTCTTACCAACAGAAATTAAATGTTATCTACAATAACCCAACTACTTTAAGTCCAAACTGAAAGAGTTTCTGCTTCAGAATCCATTTTACTCTGTGAAAGAATTTTCTTCTTGGAATTTGTTAACTAAGAATGACTGATAAAATAGTATATATGGTGTATGGAAGGGGAAGGTGACAAAGTTGTCCACAATTACTAAAATGATATACGGTTTTTCTTTCTGTTGAAACTTTTGACAAATGAAGTAATTAAACTGTTTACAAAATTTCACTCATATATAATAACTAACATGGGATAGCATGCACTCAAAAACTGCTGTAAAAAATTATGATACTAACAGGTTTGTAAGTAATTGACTGCTTATGAGTTGTGGTAACTGGTTGGTAAGAAAATAACTGGTTTTTAGATTCTGGTAACAAGTTTATACACTGTTCCACATAATAAGTATTAACTAACTCCGGATTGTATTTGTAGATTACAGGAAATATTGGTTATACTAATGGGTCGTAACTAACTTCTTGTCAATATATAATATTATCAATTATATAGTAATATTGACATTACTAATAAGTTTATGTACTGTTCCACATCCCCGAGATTATTCTCACATGGGATCAAAGTGAACATAT
The DNA here is from genome assembly GCA_031002005.1 of Vandiemenella viatica. Classification (NCBI taxonomy): domain Eukaryota; kingdom Metazoa; phylum Arthropoda; class Insecta; order Orthoptera; family Morabidae; genus Vandiemenella; species Vandiemenella viatica. The sequence continues at coordinate 88,590,437 of JARYHS010012519.1, forward strand.
CTATCTATCTATCTATCTTCATGAGACAGGTTCGACGGTAGAATGGTATAGTGATGGCTTTCCCGTCATATTATGCCGACTCGATGTTGTTTTGGACAAATGTACATAACTCACAGTTTTCTATACCCAATTATCGCAATGAAATTCTAAGACCACGCGTACGAAGTCGCGGGTAACTGCTGGTAAGATATATTAACCTCGTCGCCATCTTCATCATACAGATAACACTTTTTACAATTGTCACTTCTTTAATTCGCAAACCTCGATTTCTGATGACTTTTATAAAATCCATTATCAATTTTGTTTTCTGGTGAACAGTTTTTTTCCTTTTTTTGGCTTTCTGACCAAATTTATTCTACCGTTGCCTAGCTGTTCCATTGCTGGATAGTACATCTGCTGCTGTTACTCTTTCTTTAACACCTACGTTTCAGGCCTCATCGCAATTTAGATCCTCCTCTTCGTTTCACGCCTATTCCTAATTTATCTGATACCCTCCTAGGTCTTTCGTTTCAAGTCTAATTCTAATGCTTCATCTAAAATATACTCATGCTTCATCACAGACAAACAAACTTCTTTTCCTTTCACGGCTACTGACGTTGTTCGTCTGATTTCTTCGACGCCAATGTGTCTATTAATTACTTCTCTCTTAGTTCCTATCCAGCCTTCCGAAGCCCCCCATGTCATCGTCTTGTCCGTTACTGAAATTGCTCGAAATTATATCACGACAGCACAGTAACATGGTTATAACGGGATCTGAACGGTGTCACCTCACGCGCTCAACTTCGCGTCGAAACGACCAACAAAATTAACGGTCGCTCAACAAGCGCCCCTGCTATCCCTCGTGCGACTCACCAACTTTCCACTTCATTAACACAACCGTAGAGCTTGCAGTCCTTAAAGGTCCGAACGACACAGAATAGTAGCGTGATAATTAAGTATCTGGCACATTTTACGATGTGGGAATGTATAGATCATGGTCGAATGAGTTATGTGTTTTGTTATGAGCACAGATTTATTCGCCATAGAGAAGCGACAACTGAAACACATTTATTTGATAAGTGAATATCTATCATTTTTTGATCTAACGTAGCATCAGCATAAATTTGATGTACTGTACTACAACCTGAGTCTTTTGGTTTCTCTCTCTTTTTCTGCAGTGACTGGTCACTCCTGTAGCTTTACCACAAAATCGCTTTTAATTGGGGCGCTGTTATCATTGGAGTAATAACGGTAAAAGTCTATACTTCTCCAAAGGTAACCACTATACGCTTTTATTTACAACAGAACAGCGAAGAGTAACCAGTAAATGATGCTAAAAGCTCGCGACAGATATTCCAGATGGCGAGAAAAATGTGAAAAACTACCGACAGACTGAGGATAGTGCAAGCAGCAATCCAAAGCACTCACCAGATGGAGAGAAAGTGGACAAGTGTGTGCAAAGGTTATGGTTGCGAAAATAACGCAAAAACATCGCCATCGTAAGCGAATAGTGGCAGAAGATGGAAAGTAAGGGCTAACAGTGAACCTTTGCAATGATATGTGAACATGACACAGCAATTTCGCTGATGAATTAGTGTATGACTCCAGGTGTGGTTCAATTGCATATAAACTATCTATAGCCATTTCCTGTATACTATCCTCTATTTGCTTTATTTGTTCTATTAGCCTTTCCTCTAAGTCAAAATTACCGCCCAGCCTTGCTTTGATTTTTTCTTCTTGTAACACGTTTAACTCTTTTCGTAACACCACATTATTCCTCTTAAATAAGAGAGGCGGCTCAAGGTCACTCTGCTCTATCCCCACTCGGCTGCCTTTACCCCTACATGTGAAGAGGAAATTTACCATTCGCCCGCCTGGATACAGCGTACCGCGCTGAGAGATAGGAAGGGAGGGGGTGGTGAGGTGAGGACCGCAGTGAGGGGAACATGACCTTGAGCCGCTAGTTGAGAATGAACAGGGTATAACAATAGCATGTGGAGCCGGGTGAAATTTAATAGACTTGTTTCCGCCCTCTCCCTTGACTATAGTATATTGAAAATTGCTTAATGGCTTTAGAGTGAACTAGATACTGTACACTTGGAATACTGGTCCCATTATAGATATTACAAATTTCCATTATTTCTCTAAATTACACACATAGCATGGTGGTGTAACAGTTAGCGTTCTGGCCTTGCATTCGGGAGGACGGCGGTTCGAATCCCCATGGGCATCCAGATTTGGGTTTTCCATGGTTTCCCAAATCAATCCAGGCAAATTCCGGGATGCTTCCTTCAAAAGGCCATGGCCGAATTCCTTCCCATTCCTTGCTCCCCATCCTATCCCGTCTCTAAAGATCTCGCTGTTAGAGAGAAATTAAGCAGATAAAAAAATAATAATAAATAAATTACATATGGTGAATTATGTACATTTCACTTTAATTGTTTTTATTATTTGTGGTATATTGTGTAAAACCTTCCTCTAATAGTCCTTCGACTATATAGGAATATTTTTCCTCTCCATTATGCCTGAAATAGTGTTCATATATGGTCAGGGGCAACACTTTTTTACATCTAATCTCTTTCCCAATGTCACCTCGGAATTTGTTATACGTGCCTACCTTCCTCTTTACACTCTCCAGTTACTTCCAACTCAAGTATTTGACTATAGAAGTTACTCGAATTTGTTCTACAGTAACTTTCAGAGATGCTTCCATCACAACCACTGTATTTGATACCCATGGTGTACTTCGTACACAACCCCACCGTATTGTTGCATAATATGGGGCGGCAAATTCTTTCGTTTAGTCTTGCCCACAAGTCATCATAGGGTTTATTAACACTGGTATAAATCTTCCGTAGATTCGATTAGAGAAGAGAAGTGAAAATATGTAGAAATTACTAAAGAAGATTTAACCTCAGAAGCGTGATATCGTTAAACATTAAACCTCCATACTTGTAATTTATGGTCGTATCAGCAGGTTTATAGCTTCAATGCAGCATTCACTCCAATAAACAATTGTTAATACCGAAAATCTCCCACCATTTCTTTAATGGCACCTATTCACGGAAATTTCGCTACAGATAATTCACTCTCTTTGAAATTATATTCGAATAAATAAACTGCATATGATGAGAATCAACGTATGGTTATATTCGGCTAAGTTCGAGCTGGACAATGAATAAAATGCAAGGAATTACATATTACCACTATAAAAAAACTGGTCTTGAATTAACCGGTTTGGCTACCCTTCACGACGACTTTGTTCTCTAGTGAATAAATTGAAAAAGTAAATAAATGTTAGTATTCTATTTGACGAACTGTGAAGTCGTTAATCAAATGAAATGCTATATAATATTTTCTGACTTTTTTCATTTGGCTGTAGATCCTCTGAAATATATATATATTTTTAAAATTTACATACGATATTTGGATCAACTTACAGGCTGTGCAACAGCAAAAGGACTCCGTTTCCCTTTCGGTACGGAACTCAAAAAATATTTAAACCAGCACAAAGAACCTTTTATTTTAGCGTATGATTACAGCATTAGCAATCTTGCAGTGAAAGTAGTTCAAAATTCGTGAACTATTACCGCACGATCCATTTTAGTTATGTGTTCGTTTTTTTTTTTTAAATTGCTTAGCGTCTCTTAACAGCGAGGTCTTTAGAGACATGAAAGGATGGGGACAAGGAATTCGGCCGTGGCCTTTTAAAGGAAGTATCCCGGCATTTGTCTGGAGTGATTTGGGAAGCCATGGATAACCCAAATCTGGATGCCCGGACGGGGATTCGAACCACCGTCCTCCCGAATGCGAGGCCAGAACGCTAACCGTTACACCACCATGATAGGTTTAAGTGTTCGTGGTGAAAACAAATTTACCAATCTCTGCTTTGTTCGCAGTTCACCCTCAATGATAGTCGATGTATGCGATGAAAATTTACACATCGTAGTAATTTATGCAATACTTGTTTCTACACAATTTTTGCACCTTGGATTGTATTAGGCCTTCATTGTGGCACGACATGTAATTCGTCACTTTTTACGAGAGCTAATAAAGAACAAGTTTCAAATAGTATGATTATACTAAAACAAAAATAAGATACTACCTTGGAATCAGGTCTCTAGAAGTGAAAAGAACAGCTTAAAACAAACGTGGTTTAATTCGGATAGTTATCAGTTGATTTCACGTGTTTACAAAGTTTTATAACCAACGATAGAGATAAACGTTTCAAAACGATGGTTCACTGAAATCCTTTAGAAATGTTTGTATTACACCTATTTCGTACTTCCTGTCTACTCTGGTTTATTAAGAAAATGGCTTGTCTGTTCGTAATGACGTGGTGACGGTGTTTTATTGGCTGTCCATTCCGCCCCTGCCGCAGCCTGCCTAAACTAACCCGGTAATCCTACCGGGAATAGGGGACCTACAGTTTAATGTGTTACCTCACATGCATTCTGGCGTGCTTCACATTACATAGCAAGCTATGCCAGAGGTGAAAGTCGAAGAAAATAAAAGTGAATCAGGTAGATATGGCATCACCTACTCAAAACCTCATTTCCCTGTAAAGTAAATTTAGTGAGGACTATAAATCCAGGAAAAGAACGTACCAGTTCAACATAAGGAGGATAAGGGTTGGGCAGTAAAATAAACATTTCGGTCCTCTGGAGCTAACTACTAAATAAAAATCTGATTCAATATTGGTGATTTTAATATCTGCTAGTTTGCAGTATGATTATTTAATAAAGAAGATGGTTTCAGATTCGGGCACAATATTCCATCATAAGTTTTTCCACCTCTTCTGTCTCCCCCAGATGTTGGATCATCAGCGGCCCTTATTTACCGCTCCTACGTATCCCCCCTAGTAACGTCAATATTAGTTCACTCACTCTGCGGGACACAAAGGGAGAGATAAGCATCGGAACGTATTCACAGTCACGTCTGAGGTCCTCAGATCTTGTCTGTGGAGCCGATCAAAGACCAGCCACCAGGGACACACAGAGAACAAGGGAGTCACCCTCGACTGGAGCAAAGGGAGACGGAAAAAAAGACTGGCCCGCTTCTCCTCCACGCAACGCATTGTGCTCCAAAATGATGCTCGGTTCCATTATCATCAGATAAAGCTCTAGAATTTCATTTGTGGCTACTCATCATTGGTACACATCTTAAGGTACGATTCCATTACTACAAATTTGTTCCGCAACATGTTGTGGCACAAGTGCCAGCACATGTGTCACAAATTTGTTAAAATGGAAATGGTCTGCAACATGTTGCAAGTGCCGGGGACTGAAATGTGCCAAGCGACTGCGGGACACAACATGTGCCGCAACTTGTGCCACAGCCCATGGAAACAGACTACAAATTTGTCCCGCAATATGTTGTGGCACAAGTGCCAGCACATGTGCCACAAATTATGTTGAAATGGAAACATGTTGCAGCACAAGTGCCGGGGACTGAAATGTGCCAAGCGACTGCGGAACACATGTGCCGCAACTTGTGCCACAGCCCATGGAAACAGATTGCGACATATCCCAGGGACATGCGAGCGCGCGCGCATGCGCAGTACATTCCCTGTGAACAGCGCGTTTTCTTGTCTGTGGTAATCGTACTTTATTTAAAAGCTAGTGTAGTGTTTGTTTCAAGATGGAGTGGTCGAAGAATAATGTAAACAAACTTTTAGAACTCTGTGAATAGGAGACAGTGCTGTGGAACATAAGTGATGCTAACCACAAGAAGTCGAACAATAGAAATGACGCCATGCAACAAATTGATGATTTTTTGGAATGCAGTATTGAAGAAGTAAAAAAAAAAAAAATAATAATTTACTCTCTGAGTTCCAATATTTAAGGGGAAAAAATAAAATTGGAAAGAGCAAGAAAAGTGGCGCTGGTGCTAAGCATGTTTATGAACCTAAATGGCAGTATTTCAATTTAATGAGTTTTCTGTCAGTTCAGTAACAATTGAAAATCACTTGCTGCCATTCTAACAAAATTCTCGACCCACTTTGGAGACGTAGGTCTGCCAAGAAGCTCTTTCGGAATGTCTTTTAGCTAAAAAAAACCTTCTAATGCACCATCTCGCTCGCTTTCGCCTGCCATTACAACAAAAGCTGCAGTAGCTGGGTTGTCCATATCGCTCAAATATTTCAACCAGCAAATCATTCCACTCAAGAAACTGGAAAACACTGTACTTGATTCCCTGTACAAACTTCATCTGTAGTCTTGCACTCAAGACCTCTCTACAAATGTGGCAGATGTCCCAGGCAATTGGAAACAGTTGAACAATTACGTGAAACATTTGCCGGGCACAAGTTGAGCGATATGTGCCAGGAACTTTTCAGAATGGAAACCTACCATTTACTACTATCTAGGATCATTCCAGGAACGAAATTCTTGTTGCATCCTTAACGTTACAAGCAAACATAATTTTTGTTAGCTAGAAAACAAATTCTAGAAGCAATCTGCCGATCTCTAGGCAACAACATAATGCCGGCTGAACCTTTCACATCATAAACGTCAACAACTGCTCTTGATTTTGCAAAGTACTTGTCGAAATTGTTGTCACGTGTTTAACATGTACGAGTTATAATTATATGTCTATGTTTCTGACTCCAGAATAATAATATTAATAATAAATCAGAGAAACACGATTTCCAGCATCCATGCTATTACATAAATCAGCCTCTCATTTACAATTTGTTTAGAAACGTTTTGAAAAGGTTTCCTTATCTTATCACAAATTACCCCAAGGATCAGTGTTGTGCCCAGCCATTTTCATCTCTGTGTCCAATCTAACGGACTTTAAAACAGCTATAACTCTTTAAAAAAATACTGGTACAACACTGTACGTTAAAAAAAAAAAAAAAAAAAAACTCCACAATCGTGAACAACGAGTTTGTAAGATTAGGGTTCACAGCTTCCAATATTGCCAAGCAATTACCAGCTTCATATTAAAAAAGACCTGCTAGACTGATAAAAAGTATTTAATAAATTAACTTAGTAATGTAGAAACGAACATCTTCCAGCTGGACACCACTTCCTTGAATTGGTGATTATTTCTGGAACCACAGTAGCTGATATTCGGATGTATTTAATAACTAATCTGAATTGTATTACAGTCCTTGGTTAACCTCCTCCACGTGAACAATTTTTTGGTGCTCATAAACAATGAAACTTTCAAATCAAAGCAAATACTTTCAGAGACTTAAAAGGGCAGTGAAAGAAAGCTGATAGAAAAGAGATGAAGCAGTGTAAATATAGCTTAGCGATCAGAATCGGGTTATTTTCGATGTACTGTCATTTACGAGTGTAATGAAACACATCGTCCACCAACCTATTTGGGTCACAATGACAGAAGTTATAAGAAATAAAATGCCTTACTGTTGCTTAAATTTATTATTTCTTGTCCAGTGCTATTCGGGATTGGAATTCATAGAGTAAAGATTAGTGTTGGTGTGAAACAGCCTCTGTCAGCCACAATATTTTTCAGCTGCAGGGTATGGCTGTCTTTAAGAGAAGCTCAATACAGCTGAACGTCACCTAATGCAAGCCATCAGTTTCGAACGTAAATTGGCAGTTTTAGTTCTAAATTTCATTCAAACAAGGAACATAGTAATGTAAGCTGATTCAACAGTGTAAGAACTAATAGAAAAATAACAGGAATAACAAAAACTGTGGTTCGTTACATTGCGTAATAGAACACGTGGCTCAGTCAGTATAGGGATTGTCCGTGGTACAGACGACTTGTATTCGATTCCCGGCGAAATAATGATTTTTTTCTCGAAACTGAACGGCGACCCAAACCCATTCAGTCTGCAGTCCAATTGATACCGAGACGTTACATACTCGGAGGGGTAAGGAAGGCCATAACCGTGGTGCCGATGGCATCATGTGGCTCCTAGTGCGCCAGGTCAAAGTGGTAATACGGAGCTCGACCTCCGCTAACCCTGCAATAACTTGGGACATTACTTTCTATGATGACAGCTAAATGATACCCCTATAATCTTAATCCGACTGTCACAAAGTTACTTGTTCAACAATTTGTTATGTTCCAAATCTAAATTATCACAAACATAAATAAGGAAAGATCTAGATTTCGATTTTCCATCGTTTCCTGAAATCACTACTGGCGGATGCCAGGATGGTTCCTGCAAAAGGCTCTGGCCGAATTCCTTCCTGGTCCTTGACTTTAAGACTTTCCTGGCTTAAATGGCCATGACATCGACCAGAAGTTAAGCCTAAAGGAAAAAAAAAAGTAGTTAGATTTGTAGTGGACGGGATCTTGGGTATGATAATTTCTGCTAGTTATGCATTTTGAAGTCCAGGAAAAGTTTACTATGACGTCAAAGAATCCCTAAAAACCAGGTTGTAATTGCTGGAAGCTTTGTCCCCATGGCTGGAGAAGAGTGTCTGAAACTTTACCACCTGGCTATGACAGTCTCTGAAAAGGTTGAGATCAGGAGTGGGCAGATCCAAGGTTAACCTAGCAATATTGGGCTAAGCTGAGGTTGACAATATCAAGTGACCTTGGAAAAGACCATACTGTTCAACAAATGCTCCAGTGTTGGCTGTGTCCAACGTCCTGTACGGAATTTGACTTGAGACGAAAAATGCACTTGAAGTGGCTAAGTTTTGTTCTATGACAATTTAATGCTTATTATTGTGTGATCGCAATATAATTAAATATTTTAATATTATTATTGGCGAATTCTCCCAATAAATGGAAGACGTTGAGCAAATGACCCAAAAAAGTTTTCTTTGAGTTCTTGTTGTTCCAATAGGCTTTCATTCTTTCCAAGAAAGTTTGTTTGCGTTCATCCGACCACTTTGGTCTATGTTGTTTTTGTTTTGGTTGTTTAGTTATAACTTCACATTTTTCTACTTTGTGCCTGAAGGTGTCTCTTTCTAAGATGTCTGTTGCTCCCATTTTTGCACTTTTAAAATCCTTCCGAATTTCATTCCGCCTAGGTGTTGGATTTTTAAGTGAAGTTTCATAACCTATTATCTTTTTTGTCAATCGATTTTTTGGTAACCTCTTAAGGTGACCAAAGAATTTCTTTCGCCTTTTCTTGATGTCATTTTCAATGTTTGAAAACTTTTCTGTTGTTTTGATTGATTATAGTCTGTAAATATCTTTAGTGAGTCTTGCTCCTAGAATTTTTCTAAGTATTTTTCTTTATTTCTTCAAGGTCATGTTTTCTGTTAACTGTTAACGTTTCACTTGCATAGAGGACTGTTGGGTTATGAATGTGTTGTAGTGCCGAATTTTGGTCTGTCTTGACATGGATTTTTTATTGTAGAGATTTTGCACTAATCCTAATGCTTTTTTTTTTTTTACTTTTTGGAGGCGATTTTACTGTGAGATTTTCTAAAGGACTGTTGGTTCGATGAATTCTCCGAGGTATTTAAAGTATGATACCCTGTTGATTTCACCGTATTTTGTTCTCAAACTATCTATTTCTGTCTTTGAACATATGAATTCAGTTTTCTCGAATGAGATTTGTAACTCTACTTTTTCTGCAAATTCTTTGAGTGTTTCAAGCTGTTTGATGGCAGTCTCTTCATCTTCTGCTAGTATCGCCAAATCATCCGCAAAAGCGAGGTATGGTATGCGGAGATTGTTTTTAGAAAAGCCATGTGGGATTGGCTTGAAACACTTTCATTTCTTGAGTTCTTTCTCCCATTCTTCCATAACCTTGTCTTGAACGACGTTGAACAGAAGAGGAGAGAGCCCATCGCCTTGTATCACACCTGTTTGAATGTCAAAGTGTTCTGAAATTTCTGCCATGAATTTTACTTTAGATTTAGTGGCAATTAGTGTTTGTTTTATGAGTTCTAGTGTTTTTTGATCTAATCCCCTTTTTTTTAAAAATTTGGTATTATATGTTTGGTTCTGACACGAAATAAATTGTAGTGGAGATAAAGACTCTATCAGAGACCAATAGAAAAAATCCAGACTGGTACGACAAAGACATTTGAAGGCTTACGTCCTGGAATATACAGGCAGAGAATTGCCCAAGAACTTTCTGTCTGAAGAAATAGTAAGTACTATCTGGGCTCAACAGCTTTGTAGTTTTATGGTGGTGACTGCTTCCCCCGCGGAGGATGGTATTTGGAGCTCGTTGGCACATCATCTTGGCCCGGCGTGTCAGTCACGTGACTGCGGTGCGCCAGTAGTTGCGGAGGTGCGGTGCGCCACAACTCTCGCTCCGCCCGACATGTCCGTGCGCATGAATATTCAAGGTGAGCTGGGGCAGTCTGCTGCGGCCACAGCTGCTGCAACCGCCCGCCCGCAGCTGTTCCTCCGTGGATGTTACCTTGGAGCGTGTCTCAGAATACCACACAGCGCCACTGGCAGTGCACTTCCAGCCTCGCCAGCAGCTCCTTGTAATGAACTCAACTATTAATTTTTTTGCTCTCATCAGTCTCTCAACTGGTTTGATGCAATCCTCGATCTCTTCCTATCTTGCGCTAACCTCTTAATCTCAACCGACCTCTTACAACTTACGTCTTTAAATATCTGCTTCACATATTTTAATCCCTTTCTACCTCTACAGTTCTTTCCTTCGACTGTTCCCTTCACTAACAAATAAACCAATCCCGCATGGCTTAAACCCACCATCCTGTCTCTTCTTTCCGTAAAACTTTTCCACAGCCATCTCTCCTCACCCATCCAAAACACGTTCATTTCCTACTTGAACGGTCTGGTGGCTCAATCGTCTGACTGGAGATCGAAAGATTCCCGGTTCGAATGTCTCGGCGGAGATTTTCACAGGCACTTAAACCGACTATTAGGGTCTTCGGTGGTTTTTTTAATATACTGATTAATTACAATAATCCACCAGAAGTTTATGTTGAAGATGTTTGTTTATTTTTTCAAAATAACAAGTCAGCGATATTTGTCACAAGCAAAGATACAATCCAGAGATACTAGCGCAGTCTTTGGCAGATGCAAAGTGAATCTTTATATAAACTGACTGTAAACTCAACTGTTAACTACTGTAAAACTAACTATAAAACTAACTCTGTCCTTCTGCCGATTTGTTTATATAGGCTCTATCGAAATTTCTGGACTTCTTCAAAAGCTTCCGCCCGATATTACTCGAACATTAACAATTACTCAAACAATTAAACATATGAAAAACAATCGGAATTAATACATAATCACCTAACATCATTACAAAATAGTCATAAATGGAAATTAAAGATATTTAAACACAAAATTATTTACAGGAATCAATTCAAACTGTAGAAAATTGTCCTGTAGACATCTTAACTTGCATTAATACTTGGAATTACAAACATTTAAGCAATTCTCTTGCACAATTCTGTTCTTAAACATTTTTAATGGACTTTAAATAATTTTCTGTCATAAAACAAAGTCTATATACACTGATTTACAAAACAAACATACCAGATCACATTCAAGCAAACTTTAGCTCACTGAAAAATACTTCATACAATACAATTCTATTTACAGTTCAGGTCTGAGGGCTGTTACACGACCTTCATCTCTGGCACAGCTTAATGTGTAATGTGAAGTACTCCAGAACGCTTCCATGCTTCGGATTCCACATTGAACTGTTGATCTCCTATACTCGGTAGGTTTGCCGGGTTAGGTTAAGGCGGCTTCGACAGGGGCGGAATGCGCAAGCAATAGAAACCCTGTCACCAGGTCATTACGACCACAGGGAATTATATATTTCGTACTTTGTCTGTCCACTTAATTTTCAGCATCCCTCTATACTATAGCATCATATTTCAAATAGTTGTGAGGTGGTCGGCTGGGGAAAGATATATTACTTACCTTGCATAACTTAAAATTATTAGCTTCCACTACATACTGAGAAACATATATATTAAATTTCTGGAAACAAAAGTGAAATCATTACATCTAGCATTTTAAAACGGCCCTAAAATTGTGATTTATTCAATACTGATAAATGCTTACAGACAGAGGCATATATATCTTTAGTCTTAACATCTGTCTGTTCAAAATTGAACCAATGCAATACTTAGTCTTACAGTTACAAAATGACAAACAAACATTTACTGTGACTTGAAACCAAGATAGTGCAATACATGTACACACTTTGAAAATAAATTTGGCCGCCGTCGAAAACTTCTATCATTCTTATTTTTCAAAATATGACATCAATGTCATCCCAGGAAACAATAATGCAATACTCGTAAGCCAGTATTGCGTTACTGTTTCTTAGGATAACATTGTTGTCATATTTTGCAAAATAGGAGTGATAGAAGTTTTCAGCGACGGCCAAATTTATTGTCAAATTGTGTACATGGCTAAACTTTACAAATATTCACAAATCTCATACGCGACTGAATCAACACTCTTTTAGACTTATAGAGAGCGATTGTTATATTTATAATGATTACAAGACACGTCATGTATTATGATTTAATTGGAAATTACAGGGTGCCAGAGAATTGATTAATTAACACGAATAATAATGATTGAACGTTTCCAAACATGGAACTTTGCCATTCAATGCGACTTAGAAAAAAAGGAAACCATTCGGCTTTAAGACACACCTAGCTCATAAATAAAAAAAGAACCACTTCTTTACCGTCTATAATTCCTTCCACATTTAATCCTACTACTCATTTAAAATTAATAACCGCCTATTTAGACCGACAGTTGATAATCTTCTTTAGCACTTCTTCAGTACTCTAACTCGTCTCTTGCCGACCCCGGCAACGTAGGGGATAGCGTGCTTGCTTCTCGATGCAGGTGTCGCCGGTTCGAGTCCGGCCTCGGGCATTTTAATTAAGTGTTGTGTTTGTCTTGTATCGTCTGTACCAGGTAGAATCTATAATACACTGAATGATACAATACATAGTTGCAAACTACATAGTGCTGGCTGTATGGCCGCGTAGCCAAATGCCATTAAAAAAAAAAAAAAAAAAAAAAAAAAAAAAAAAAAAAAAAAAAACCTCGTCTTTTACATTCCGCAACTTAGTGTGAGAACTGCTGTAACATTAGGAACACAGGAAAATGTACGGTTTCGCTTACTCTGCTCCATTCGATCCAGACTATTATTCAGATGATTCAGTGACGTGAATCATTACCACGGAAAACTTGTAAATCGTAACTTTATCAACAGCTCCTGAATTTCAAGTCATTCTGCAGTTCAAGCCGGTAATGGGTTATAAGTAGATCAGGCACCAACATACGACTTTTAGACGTAAAACGGCTACGGGAAGCTTCGGGGGGGAGACCATGTGTGAACGGAAGTTCCATATGGTAGGGAGAGGTATAATAAACAGACTGAAGAGATCAACAAGGAATATGGTCTCAGTTTGACGACTTGAAACATCATCCGCTATCTGTTTATCTCTATACCAAATTACACTTTCTCTGTTTTGGTCATTACTCTCATTTTCTCTTCATTCCTTTGGGTACTGGGACAGTCTCCTATCTAAATATAACTGCTGTATTATAGAGTCTTATTTTTCCAGGACGAGCCTAGGTAGCGTAGTGGCTAACACGATGGTCTGTCAATGTAAGAATCACCAGTTCGAGTCCGGCCTCTAGAATTGGTGGTTTTATTTAAATTTTGTGTTCGTGCTGTGTGATCCTCACTGTAGCGTCCCACAGTCAAATCCTGATATTATAGTTGGAACATAAATTGGAGATTCACACTACATTAAGAAATGTGTCAATACTGTATGCCTCAAAATAGAACACCTGCTGCGTGTCACTGGAACATTATTATTGTATTCCTTTATTAACCTACAACTCGCAGAACATTTTGACTTATTATTTCGAAGTTATATCGATTTTTATGTTCCCGATATAGAGGCAGAATTCAAGCAATTCTGTCCTTTTTAGTTTCTAAAATACAAATAAATAAAATGTTATGTTTAACATGTATAACAAACCGTTTGATCCAACTATTGATGCCTATAATACCTACCACCTTAGTTGGCTACTGATGTACTCACGATGGTCCTAATCCATATCTTCAAAGATTCGGTAGAGTAGATGATAACTACAACCATACCTGAATCAACTTAACAATATGTTTACCAGACGCTGAACATTCAGGTTTTATATTTACAAAGTTCATCAAACCTCCAGCCAATCGGAATAATCAAACTAGTTGAAATTGATAATGTTTCTCGGAACATCGAATGTTCTATACAGTTAACAGTTTTACCTACACACTCACGTCCTGAATATACATAAGGAATGATTGTAAAGAAAATCAGAAATTAAACAGTAAAGATGCAAACATTTTTTTTCTTTATGATTATACGCCTAGTTGACTTCCTGGTAATTAGAGACGAGAAAGGTCTAGGAACAAGGAACGGGTAGGAATTCAGCCATGGCGTTTTTGAAGGAGCCATCTGGACATTCGTCTGACGTGATTTTGGGAAACTATGGAAATCCGAAATCTGGATGGCTGGAAGAGGATTGGAACCCACGTCCTCCCGGATGCGAGGCCAGAGCATTACCGCTCACCAGCAACTCTCGGAGATGTAAACATAACACAGTTGCAAACGTACTACCGCCATAATGAAGCAACAAAAAATAAAATATGAATGAGGCCAGTGAAACGAGAAGATTTTTGTTGCAGGTTTCCCAGAGAACTCCTTACATTTTAAACATTAATTTAATTATTATGAAACTAGCTGTACTCGTGGACTTAGAGTTTTAATATTAGAACTGGAATATAGAAAGCTGTAAGTTACGTTAAAGGTATTCTACCAATGAACCTGTCTCACGAAGAGAACCATTCGCAACATGTTTTAGAAAAGCAACAAACTAAGTGGGTTTATCTGTGGGAGACTAGCTCTGGCTGATTTTTTATTGTGGTTTAAAATTTTGTCACGTTCTGTTGACATCTTATGCAAATACCGTTTTTACACAAGGTTTTTAGTTTTTATGTCCTTTGCTAAGATATATAGCATTTGGGAGTTGGAAACCGGTGATCTAGAGATAAATAAGCACAAAACAATTCTGGTGTATTGCAAATCAACATCTGTAAAATATAATAAGTTGTGTCCGTACATGAAGAGATCATAACAACCAATCGTGGTGGTTGAACGGTTAACGTTCTGGTCTCGCATTCGGGAGGACGTGGGTTTGAATCCCCGTCCGGGCATCCACATTTGGGTTTTCCTAGTTTTTCCCAAATCACTCGAGGCGAATGCCGGGATGTTTCCTTCAAAAAGGCCATGGCCGAATTCCTTCCCGTTCCTTGTCCCCATTCCCATCCCGCCTCTAATGACCTCGACGTCGACGAGGCGTAAAGCAGTAGAGGAAAAAAAGATCGTATACAAGTTGACAGTGAGAGAACCAAGGCCTGAGCTACCGATATGACATTATACAGATTTACATACGATATCCATCTGTCACCGTTGGGTCAGCTTTCAAAATTTCCTGAAAAATGTATTATTTATCCCGAACAAGTTATCTATGTCCTTCTTAATGACATAATATTTCACTGTCGATTTTCATCAAGCTCGGTTTAGCCGTGGAAACGGAAGAAACAGAAACAGAGTTACTTTCTCAATTATAATTTTAGGAAAGATAGCATTGTAAAATGTGAGTTACTCTCGCACACTGAAGGTCCCTTAAATTTATTATATTCTTAAATTTAATTTGCTAAAAATATTTTAATAATTCCCATAAAATTCAGTAATAAGTTATTTTTAAATAGATTTCATTATAAGTTAGTTCAACTGTCTTCCACATAATACATACAAATGAAACACAAAACCAATTCATCTGAAAAAATTGTTTCAGCAATGGAAAGATTTAAAAAATCACGACGTACTTATTGCCCCGTTATTTTTCGGCAAAAGCTTTAGATACCCTTGAAGATTATATTAAAGAAACATTTTCTTGAGCCCTTCACTAAATCTTCTATAATTATTTTCCCTCACTAATGATTGTTCGAAATTTTATGTTATAGCCGTATTAAATTTGGTAAAAACTAAAGAAGAGGGCAATTATAAAAATCTAAGGTAAAATGTTCAAAAGCTGTATAGGTGTGGAAGACGGAGGCACGTATTGATTAATAGACGGATAAATGAAGGTATCAAGAGGGTTGCATTGATTCTCCAGTTCTAAGAAGACGTATTCAATAAAAATTCCATTTCAAAGCTGGTAAATAAAAGGAGTTAAAGCAGACATACACACAAAATCAAATACAATCACACCCAGAAAATACAATGCTTCAGATATGATACTTTTCGTTTTCACAAAATTCAATCACAGAAACAAAGCTGTAATACTGAATACCCTGAAAAACATTTCACAAGGGAGACAAAACAGTGAAGACGCGCTAAAATTTCGAAATCGAAAATTTCCACGCAAACTGAGCTTTATATAGACTGTCGTATAGAAACAAATTTACAGTTTGTGCTTTGTTCCCCGGTGGAGTTTAATTAAACCTCCCCGTCAAGTTGTTAGGCCCACGATCACTTCACAATTTACTGCCTCTGCGAGAATTTAGTAGCGTTGAAAAATGTCTGACAGTAAATTCTTTCGTATCGCCCCAATCATTGCGTGCTTATACAACGCTACTTTCCGAATGGAATGCAAACCAGGGGGACAATTACAACTGCAGGGGTTGGCACGCCTGTTGTTCTACACGGCTTGACAACCAGTGCTGCCATCTATCATCCCGACAAACAGCCGCGTCCGTCGCTGTTTTACTGCCGAGGCGATGAATAACGAACGTTACGATTGGCCGGCTGCAGCCCTTTTGTCGCTCGTAAACTGCAGCTAGCAGGAGAGTATCGGCACGCCGGACGGGCTGCCAACTTTGGTCGATGATATTTCACTAGAATAAAGCAGCGCTTCCCGCTCAGTTGTCACCAAAATGTCAGAGATATTTTATGTAACTTTTTTTGTTGTTGTTGGTCAGTATAGCCTGTAGATGATTTGAGCTGCGGAAGAAGAGGAGAGGTGAATTTCTGCCACTCTTTTTCTGGGGCATCCAATAATAACTTACTCTCGGTCCAGTAAAAAATTAAAAATCGTTTATTTTTAAGTAAGTAAAAAAAAAGTTCTTAGAAAATGCAAGAGTTCAGTCTGCACAGAATTTTGCTGTTTTCTACGATGCCCCTGTTGGGAAATTAGTACTGCTTTTATTATTATATCGTTTAGCCCGCTAAGGAGCGCGTGAAACCATTAATTTGCATTATTCTTCTTGCTGTTCTTCTTATTTTCCCAAAACCTCCTCATCCTTTCGCTGTGGGCTTGACGTCTCTCTTGTGTCCATGCATTTCTGAGTTTCAGATTATTTGATGTTGGGCTCTTAGGGGCAAATTGATATGAGGTGATCAATTGTCTGTATTTACTGCGTGATGATGTCAATGGGTCAAGGCTGGCTTCTGCGATGTCCTTCTGGGTTTCTACAAACCAGCGGCTTTGTTTTGTCGGGGACCGTTGACGATGTGGAAAATTTTCTTGGTAAGTCGTGAGTCATCCATTCGTGCTATATGACCATAAAATTTCATGCGTCTTTTCCGTGCGAGTGAGATGAATCTTTCTGTCAATGAATACAGTTCTTCTGAGCTTTTTCGCATCCAGATGCCATCTTGGGTTTTGGGGCTGAATATTTTTCTCAGTATCTGTCTTTCCATTTTTTCTATTCCTTTCACATTTACCGTTAATGATGATGTCTTCGTCGCATACAGTGCTCCTGGAAGAACGACGGTGTGGTAGTGATAGAGTTTGGCTTTGGTGGAAAGTGATTTCTTATTGTAAGTATTCCAAGTAATTGCATATGCTTTTTGCAGTTTTTCAGCACGGTTTTTGTGGGCTTTTAAATTATTACGTTTTAATTTTGGAAGAAACAACATTGTATGTCCTTAAATTATAAGCTTAAATTTAAGTATCGTTTCAACTAAATACTTTCAGGCAAAAATAAAAGTAAAATATTATCTACATCTACACTAACATTATAAATACGAAGGTAATTCTTTCTTTCTGTATGTTACGTTTTCACAACTAAACGGCTTATCCGATTTTGATAAAATTTGTCAAAGAAATACTATGTATCATTAGCAAGTACATGGAAGACTTTTTTCGGTATAAATAACATATTTTATCACGAATTTTTGAAAACTATCCGAACGATGGCGGGCAGACGAATAGCGTGTGAAGTCTATATATAATGTTATATCGGTATCTCAGACTTTGTTTTACTCGCAGCCAGCTTATGTACTATAAGTTTATGAATTTCATGTACAGACACAACTTATTATGTAGTTTGGATGTGGATATGTGCTACTCATGGCTGTTAAAAGAATTTAGCATCAATATATTTTATCTTTTTGTTTGATATGCCTCGCAGGCGTAAATCAGACATAGGACGTAGCCCACTAAAATTAGCCTTTACAATGAGCATCAGTAAAGTCCAGGTACAGACATTGAAAGTAGCATTTAAAAAAGACGTACTTTTCCCATGCTCACGGGATGCGAACACCCAAAATCTATATATTTTAGCAAAGAGCAGGAAAACCAATACAAAATGGTATTGACACAAGATGTCCCCAGAAAGTGACATATTTTTAAACCACAAACAAAGGTAGTCTTCCACAGTTAACTTATCCCCTTCCCCTTTTAGTTTGTTAGTATTTTTAAACATGTTGCAAATTGATTTTCATGTAATTATTCCTTAAAAACGTTCTTAAACTCTCCTTTGGGGCCTTTTCGAACCTGTAAACGACCCTTCCTTTTTTCTTTTTTGCGCGCGGCTATTAATTTTACTGTAGCAATTACAGATTTATGATCACTTATTCCCATGGTGGTAGAAATGTCTGTGAATAATTCTGGCCTATTCGTAACGAGAATATCTAAAATGTTTTCGTTGTCGTTGTGGCACCGCGTTGGTTCAGTGACGAGCTGCTCAAGATTTAGATCTGAGCAAAGGTCAAGAATAATTTCACAGGATGTTTTATCCCTGCCACCAGTAACGTGGACGTAATTAGTCCAATCGATATACGGAAAGTTGAAGTCACCACCTGGTATTATTGCATGATCCGGAAATTGACTAGCTATATTACTTACATTAGTTCTTAAGGCCTCAGCAATTGCGACATCTGCATCTGGTGGACGATAGAAAGACCCTATTACAAGTTTTTTCCTAGCTACGTTTAGTCTAATCCATAGGATTTCGCAGACCGTATCGATATTTATTTCGTTACACGACAGGTGTTTACTAACAGCTATAAATACACCGCCTCCATTAGAATTCAACCTATCCTTACGGAAAACATTCATGCTATGGTTAAAAATTTATGCTGAACTTATATCCGGTTTTAACCAGCTTTCTGTACCTAATACAATATCTGCTTCCGTGCTACTAATAATACTTTCAAGCTCAGGCTGCTTATTACAAACACTTCTACAGTTAATAACGAGTACATTTAACGGTCGAGACTGATTTACGCTACTCCTAACATATGGTGCCGAATTTGATTGGGCTGCCCGTAACTGTAATCCTAGTTTCGGGTCTTCCTCCCTCAGCCTAAAAAATCCCCCAATGCACTTCACACGGCCCCTGCCGCCCGTGTAGCCGATTCACGCGTGTAGTGCACACCTGATCTATCCAAGGGAACCCTACACGATTCGACCCCAGAGCGAAGATCTAGGAATCTGCAACCATGATTATCGCAGAAACACCGTAGTCTCTGGTTTAGATCCCCGACTCGGCTTTGAACCAGAGGTCCACTGTCGATTCTATCGACAATGCTCAGCCGAAATCTTGCGGTCATCAACCACAGAGCACACAAACCCAACGTTTAATTCCTTTAAAAATATTTACTTTTAGCATTTTTGTAATTTTTTACAAAAAAATCTGTTTCCTTTATTTATTCACCTTCCTATAAATAGTTAACATAATTTTTTTTACCTAAAAATAGCTAATTACTTTGTACACTTGTGAACCCAATATTCTGTATATACCTGAATATAACTTAAAATGCAGTATAATTTGAAGTATAATTACTGCTAAAGGATAAGTAGCAGCGAGGTAAAATTCAAATGCCTCATTTAGAGATAATAATTGTTAAGTGGATTTTACGATTTTTCTCAAAAATTGAAAAATAAATATTACGGAATGAAAGACCTAATTTAGCCTCTTCTTCTTTCTTTCAAGCACTACGACAAGATCCGAGACAAGATCGGAGACTAAATATCTTTATCTTAACATTCTCATTTCGGACATCCAGTGTTAACAGACTTTTTTTTCATTTATTTAAAGCAACTCTCTGAAACCTATTTGTAGCATTTTTAATAATTGCTGCTACAATTTTCCTTGCTATTTCGGAAAATTTTCAGTTATATGTTTTTCCTAGGCTGTCGGGATGATTGTATCATTTCTTTTTTTATGTCTTTTGTGCTGATTGTAATTTTTCCTTATGTTTGTCTCGTAGGTTTCCCGGCATGCTTCAAACCTGATTTCTCTCTATTCTTCTTTGAATGTATTTATGCATGTTTCAAGTTTTTACTTATTGTCTTCCAAATTCTGTTTTCTGTCATTTATTAAAATGTAACAGCGTAAATATTCTAGTCTCCCAAAATTTGACTAAGGATTCCTTATTCACCAGTTTTATTTTCTCTAATTGTCTCTTTTTGCAAAAACCGAGCTTGATGGGTGAGTGGTATCCCTCTAGCTTCGCATTCGGCAAGACGCGGGTTCGAATCCCCAGCCGAGTATCCAGATTGGGTTTTCCATGGTTTCCACAAATCACACCAGGCGAATAGGCGATGTTTCCTTTAAAAGGTCAGTCCTTTCCCGTCTCTAATGAACTCAACCTCGACAAAGCATAAAGCCTTTTTTTTTAAAAAAAAAAAAATCCAAGACCGCTTTGTATTTTCTTTTTTTAAATGTTTATGTTTATTTTGGTTATTTCTTGTATCTTCTTCCGTTTCTGAATTCAGAAAGAAGACATTGAATCATATTAACAGCTCATAATTCTACTGCGACGTTTTTTTTTTTTTTTAGATTAGTCGATTACTGTAATTCTGTCAGAGACTATAATGCAAAAAGTGGCTCTGAAGGCCCTGAATAGAAAATTTTCACGTATTAATCACTTTTGTGTAATCTAAAAGTTCGCTTGCACCCAAGGGCTGAGGAACCATAGCCGCATACACATTAGCATCACTGCTATGGTTTCAGCTCACATCCGTTTAATTTTAATGGAAATAAATTCGGCTTCACAGTCACTTTATGATTGGAATAGTATCAGCGTTAAATCACAGATGTGACCGAAGCGGCCACGGCGCCAGATATGAGCAGCGGACAGATACCTACCAGCTATCCGATAATGCATGCCTGGCTTGATTATCCCGGCAGGCCACGTTCTTGCAGCCATAACACGTGATGGCACCCACTGCTCTCCACAAGCTCTACATCGTTTTCCGTTATTAGGTCACAGCCGTTAAAGGGGACCTCACATCAGCCTCTCTATATTCTGGCGCTCTCAACTTTTATCACCGCAGCTGTTCCACTTTAACGTCGAACGTCTTTCGGCAGCCACTGCTGTACGGGTTAGCACCCTCACTAGACGGATACCCCCTTAGAGATGGGACTATCTGCATTTAATTAAGTTTTGGGCATCTCGCTCAATCTGAACTCCGAAGCACAGAGAGTGTACAAAAACGCACTCAGTTGTCCCTCGCAAAATCAAGAAGGAAAATGATCTAGAAAAACTATTCGGTGACAATCTTTGGTTTCTGCCACAGAAGAAATGTTTAGTTTGCAAACGATGAACTAAAAATATTTGTGCAAATTTAGTTTAAAAAAATTCCCCATTCTTTAAAAGAAAAAGTGTGAAATGATACAAAAATATTTCTTTATCTTTATATATAAAGACTAGCCAGTACCCGCGACTTCGTACGCGTGGATTAAGACTTTTTTTTTTTTGCCAGAATTAAATTTAGAAAGTTGTTGGTAACGAAGGATTGGTCCCAAACAATATCGAGTCGGAATAATATGACAGGAAAGCTAACACTATATCATTGTACCATCGAACCTGACTCTTGAAGAGAATCAATTTCCAACATATTTCTGTCACCATTCGATAAGGTCTCAAAATTTCGTGACTACAACTGTTAATCATACCAGAATAAATATCCTGTGCCCTTCATACCAATTTCCTTATAATATTCCATCACAACGATATACCCATTTAGTCGTCAAAACGTAACAAAATGACAGAGACTTACTTCCGTATTTATAAATAATATTACTGTGGTTCACACTCACACACTGACTGCGAACAACATCTGAGGGATCATTATAACGTAAGAAAGTGTACACCTACAACATTGCAAGACTACCTACGATTTGCCTCGTATTGCACCCCTAACTTTCTAATATCTACAGTTTAACATTCAATCCGAATAACCTACAGCCCAGGCCTGACTCTTACGATGAAAAACAATTTTTAAAAATCTTATCCCCAACGGAGATTTGAACCGGAGACCACGACGTTGATAAGCAAGCGCTTTAGCCACTGAGCTACCCGCCCACTTTACGGAAACATCGTACGGAGACGTCCATATCCAACGTGTCTGTCTATCGCCGTATTTCGAAGTTATGAGACAAAATGTGTTATTTATACAGATAATTTTCCAACCAAATGTAGACAGTATTTTTCTCCTTGTTTCAAAGGATAAGTGTGCAAAGTTGCATCAAGATCAGATGAAAACTGTGGATTTGTATGAAGAACAAACAAACAAACATTCATCTTTATATATAAAGATGAATGTATGTTTGTTTGTTCTTCATACAAATCCACAGTTTTCATCCGATCTCGATGAAACTTTGCACACTTATCGTTTGAAACAAGGAGAAAAATACTGTCTACATTTGGTTGAAAAATTATCTGTATAAATAACACATGTTGTTTCATAACTTCGAAATACGGCGATAGACAGACACGTTGGATATGGACGTCTCCGTACGGTGTTTCCGTGTAGTGGACTGGCAGCTCAGTGGTTAAAGCGGGTGCTTACGAACGTCGTGGTCTCCGGTTCAAATCTCCGTAGAGGCCAAGATTTTTTTAAAAATGTTTTTCATTGTAAGAGTCAGGCCTGGGCCGTAGGTTATTCGGATTGAATGTTAAACTGTAGATATTAGAAAGTTAGGGGTGCAATGCGAGGCAAATCGTAGGTAGTCCTGCAATATTGTAGGTGTACTTTATTATAATTATTAATTATGTTAGCTATGATGCGAGGGGAGTAACCATACGGCAATGTGGAACAGAATTAATAATTCTAACACCAACAATATTGTCAAATCGATCGTGTTGGGTGAGCGGTAACGCTGTGGCCTCGCATTCGGGAGGACGCAGGTTCGAATCTTCGTTTGGCCATTCGGATTTGGGTTTGTCACTGGTTCCCAAAATCACTCCACGTGAATGCTGGGATGGTTCCTTTAAAATGTCATAGCCGAAATAGTTGAATTCATTCCCGTTACTTGTCTCTAGTTCTTTCCCGCCTATGATGACCTCGGCGTCGACGAGGCATAAAAAATAAAAATTGCCAACTAAATATTGCAGACTTATTCCTTCTTTTGAGACATCAGACTCCTCACTGGCTTGAAATAAAGCTCTCTCCCTTCCTATCTGAAGCTAAACTCTTCTTCTTGTTATACCCATTACGAGTTACGTTATCAAATATCAACTTCCTATAATATTTGACCCTCCACTGATCTCTTGTCTTAGATTGTGACCAACCCTTCTTTAATTTTGCTTCTGACCTTACGATTTCTAGGTCGTAATTTAAAACAATGCACTCCTGAAGTTAAACCGATTGCATATAAGTCACTAGTGCGTCCTCACTTGGAATATTGTTGTTCTGTATGGGGTCTCCATCAAAAGGGGTTAATGGAGGCATTAGAGACGGTCCAGAGAAGGGCCGTCCGATTCGTGACAGGTATATATAGTTGGAGGGAAAGCGTAAGTGCGATGCTGAAGGAGTTAGGTTGGGAAGACCTGGAACACTGAAGGCGTTGCTTTCGGTGGAAGCTAATTGAAAAATTCACGACTGACATATTTCAGAATGACAGCAAAGAAATATTGCTACCAGCAACATTCGTATCTCGGAATGACTGTGAAAATAAGATAAGAGAAATCAGTACACGAACCAATTCTTTTCTGTATTCATTTTTTCCCCAAGCGATTAGGGATTTTTTTTTGTAACTGCTTTACGTCTCTTTTTAACATCGAGGTCTTTAGAGACGGGAAAGGATGGGGGCAAGGAATGTGAAGGAATTCAGCCATGGCCTTTTGAAGGAAGCATCCCGGCATTTGCCTGGAGAGATTTGGGGAAACCATGGAAAACCCAAATCTGGATGCCCGGACGGGGATTCGAACCGCCGTCCTCCCGAATGCGAGGCGAGAACGCTAACCGTTACACCGTCCCGCTCGGTGATTAGGGAATGGAATAGAAAGGATTTACCGGGCGAGTAAACCTAAAATCCGACAGGAGTAGCTTTCGATAAAACTCTCCGGCCATCCTGATCTGGGTTTTCCATGGTTTTCCCAGATCATTCCACGCGAATTCTGGGATGGTTCCTCACAATAGCCCATGGGTGCCTCGTACCATAGCCCGTATATCCCTTCCAAACTATTATGCTTTCGGATAGGTGCAATGCACCCTCTGCCACACACTTTTAGTGAATCGCAGAGTAATAGTAATAGTAATAGTCACCGTCATCAGAGGCGAAAAAGGACAGGGAGCAAGGAACGCGAAGGAATTCGGCCATGGCCTTTTGAAGGAAGCATCCCGAGTGAGCCTGGACTGATTTGGAGAAACTATGGAAACCTCTAATCTGGATGGAATACGAACCCGCATCCTTAGAATGTCAGGGTACATCATTCTCGATTACCTAACACGCTCGGTGTCAACCAACTCTTTAAAAAATTCGTTCTTCATTCCGTACTTTGCAGCATCATTATATAGACTAATTACTTACTATCCCAAAATTACACACAATTTCCAGCTTTTGTTACAAACAAATAGCGTTTCATGACAGTTAAAGTAGCATAAGTGATGGATGATATGGAGATCTCTTTCGACAGTATCCCCAACGCAGAACCGCCTTAGTCCACTTCTGACGTTTGGACTGGATGTTTGCGCCGGCCAACTCATTCCGTCTGACGTTTTATTGGTCGAACGATCGACTTTCGTCCTCTGGGAAAGAACCGACATCACAGATCCACTTACATGACGAGATTCTGTTGGCCCAACTTAATTGCTTTCCGGACTCTAATTCGGCGCCAGTATTTACCCAACACTCGATACTGTCCTAACGGTTTGCACCTCGACCAACGAAAAATAAAATTCAGTAATGGGAACGTAACAGAATTCTTCATACAACTGCATTGCCAACAACATAACAAGCACAAAAATAACAACTGCGATAAGCTTGTCATAAGTGAATTAACCAATAGAACATCTACCACAAGTACAATTCATAGCAAAGTATTCTTTCTACTATCTCCGCTTGTGCAGATAAAATATTGCAGACTTTTCAAATATTCATTTAGAGATTTCAACCTCTTTTTTTCTACTCTTCTACACTATTTTTCCAGTGTTATATGTTCCATATTTGAACGAATATGTGGGTCATTTTATTGCTCAGAACTAGAGAAATCACAGTAAACCTTCCACATGGCAGTGGATCAGTACCTATTTATTTATAGCTTGCAGGGAAAGTATGAGGAAAGAAATTTGAGGTAACAGTAACGAGAATACTGAAGGAATGATGGTAAAGAATAGGACAAACAGATTAGAGCTTAAAAGATTAAGAGAAGAAATTGGTTTGACACTAATTTTAAATCTCGAAATTGTGAGAGCCAGCGATTCGGATGTACGATGATAGGGGGCAAAGTTACTAAAAAAAATGCAAAGAGAAAATACAAGTAAAAAGGGAATCTACATATCAAATTAAGTGATATTTCGTTGCATATAGGAACACAATGTCCGTCAAACAATTAGTGAGGGAAAGATGGAAAGAGCAATAAGTTCGGCTCTTAATTAAGGAATAAATATGGGACGAAAGTCTGCAAGAGATGTACTACTCAGTGATGTCAATTATTTCACAACTTCCGTCATAATTTCATCCTGTCGATTTGATTGTCAATCGTTGAAAACTACCGATGTAGGCTTGACGGTTCAGACCAGACTTACTCATTAACGAGACTTGTCATTCATATTCACATCTACAGAACAGTATACGCAATATTTCGTAACATAATAGAGGCAGAAGCTTGATCGAATGTTTGATTGATATTGCTGTCATGTATCAGCTTGGAGTAAAACTCAAATCATCATTAATAACGTCAAATTTTGTCCTATTGTTAACGAAACGTGGCTGTTTATACTGTTTTAAGGGAAACGTTATTGACATCTGTGAGTTGCTTTTGGTGATCAAATCACTTTGATCTATCTATAAAATCATTTTATAGTCACGGAGTATTTAACTTGTCTCACACCTGTTATAAATATTTAATTTCGTATTGAATAGGGATATCCAGCCGTTTGCTAGCACTACGCTACTTCGATAATTTGGATCTTGAAGCCAGTATCATTTTGTTTAGGCATAGTACTATCCCAATTTTAAATTGGACTGAATACCAAACAAAAGCGTTCTTTCAGCATTAGAAGAAAAGTCTCAAATATTACCAAATCCAGTTATCCTAGAGTATCGTCGTATCTTAAACATATGCTTCCTTGCTTCTCAGTATAAATGCAATCAAAACGATGTAAGGTAAAAATATAAATAAAGGCTTGGCATGATTATGAGGTGAAGGAACTGATTTTTGAAGATGTGTATATCTTTTGAAAATAATCTCAAGTTGTTAGGACACAAATAACATGTGGTGAGTGATGATAGGATTCGGGAGGACGTGGGTTCGAATCCCCATCCGGGCATATAGATTTGGGTTTTCCATGGCTTCCCCAAATCACTCCAGGCGAATGCTTAGATGATTCCTTCAAAAAGCCATGGAAGAATTCCTTCCCGTTCCTTTCCCCCATCCTTTCCCGCCTCTAATGACCTTGACGAAGCGTAAAGCCATAAGCAGGAAAGAAAGAGGTGATTGATGAGATTTAAAAGTCCAGCATTTTACTGGAAAGGCTACGTGCTAGGGTCAAAGGGCCTCATGACATGCTTTAGACTGCGAACCAATTCCTTCATACTGGCTCTAGGGTGGTCTGACATTTTTTTCCTTATCCATGATGATCCGTAAAAATGGGTTCGATTGACCGTTCCGTTACTACTATAGTCAATTCCCTTTACTCTTCATTGTTTGGCTATATGTGGGTACTGTTAGACATTCACATCTATCTATCTAATTTACATTTAAATTTTGTTGAGACTCAGTTTGGTTTCGTGCATCCTTGTCACATACGATCACATCCCACTCTTTGAAACTTCATGTAATTTTCATTATTATTTAGTAAAATAGGAATAAAATGTTTATACTCATTCAGAACTGTTCAAATTGGTAAACATACAATAACCCTACAGTAAGGAAATAAACCTAACAGACATATACACTTACACACTTAAATAAAATTGGAAACAAAATAACAAAACATCTATGTCCAACGCAATTTCAAAACTGGCGCTGTCAACGCACCACCGCCTTTGACATTAAGAAAACAAGTGAGTTGTAGTAGACGCAATGTTTACACCCTGTACGCAGCAGCTAAGACAAATGGCTGTAATGGAAACATGCTTTGGAGAAAAAGCAGAGATCTGTGGTTACGAACCTGAAAACCACGAATGTAAATAGTAAGTGTAAATAATCAGAAAATATATCAATCTAGAATTATGTCAAACATTATTATATAATAAGTTTGTAAACCCAATGTAAATTTTAAAATAGACTCGTCGCTAATGATGCCTCGACGAGAGGCGAAACGCGTACGGCAATAAAGCTACAAAAACAGTTGCATTGGCGTCATTTTATCATTTAAAAATATGATTGCATGCAGATCATAAGTTCTATTTTGGTATGACAGATAATTGGTGTTAATAGCATATTTTTAAATACTTGTGCTCTGACAACTTCATACGGACATACCAAAAAGATTAACATTGTATTTTCATTATTATTTTATTATATCTGATTAGTAGCGTTATCAGTGCTCTAAAACTTTTACGAAGACTTGAAATGAACTATGTTCATCCAAGTCATTTGAACCGCAGATATGCATTAGCTTGTTCTGAAAACCAAACACTTGAACTATGTACAAACATTCATTAATTAGAACAGTTTTTTTTCTTAAGACTTTTCCGTAAATCTATATTTTGTTTTGAGATTTCAACTTCATCAGTGGAGAGGAGGAAAAACTTAAGGGTATCAAAATGCGAGTTGACTCCACAAAAGGAGGTATTTCAATAAAAAGCCGTTTCTATGTTTTCATTGATTTCCATCAAACGGGCAAACAAAGAATGCATCAAAACAGCAAAGATGGAGGATTTTCGTTATTCAAGTATTATTATTACTATGTGTTTTAAAGGAAGAAATTTTGTTGTTGGGCAATAACATTTTCTAAACCAAATTTAACAATGAATGAATTATAACGTCTTAATGGTTAGCAAATTAAGTGCTCTTTCTTTCTACTGTTTATGTATTTTTGCAGAGGGAAGACAGGATTTTTGAAATTTGGTACATAGATACTATTTTTAGAAATTTTAAAAATTGTTTTATGAATTATAACATTTTGTTTTACTATCAGTCGTGGGCGTTTAATGTATGCTTGGTTACAAAATTATTTGGTTCTTTTATATGCAATTGACACATACATGCTTGCGCATATCATTTTAAAGCATTTTTAATGCTTATATATGTGAGAGTAGTTTAAATATTCATCACCCACACATCTTACGACAGCCCCTATCCTTTCCCCGAATATACTGGTCGTCATTAGAGGCAGCTTGTAGTTTTGCTATGAACACCTTAAACGAAGTTAAGAAGATGGGATACGGAGTTACTGCTACCTAAGACTTGTAGCAGAGTTGTAAAATTTATACGGAATGTTAGATCAATTGCGTCAAAAATGTGACCTCCCTCTCTAGGTTGTTTCAAAATGTTCTTAGTGGTATCGCAAATTTAACGTTTTTACTTTGGCGTAAGAGTTCATGCCTTCCCCTTTGTCTCAATTGGTTGCCGCACCGTGCTGGTATCTGGCGCTGACACGGGGGTTAGTTGGTTTAATTTCTGGTTGTGATGGTACACAATACATAATCACCAGATTGTGCACCAAAGTCCTGGGTTAAATCCCAAACTTCTCAGCTGTGCTTAATAGAGTGAGGACATACGGCACTGTTGATTTGTCCGTCGAATGGGGACATTAATCCTGCTCCTCCTGGGATGTATTTCGGAAGAGTAAGCCTGAACGGGCCGGCTCCGGATTTCATCGTCTTCCTTCGTCATCTCTCATTACATATAACACAAATAACATTCTACACACTATCGCTTCCATTCACACTTACAGTAACACATACAATACACATACACCCAGCGTGGTGGGTGAGCGGTTAACGCTCTGGCCTCGCATTCGGGAGGACGCGGGTTCGAATACCCGTCCACGCATCCAGATTAGGATTTTCCATGGTTTTCTCAATTCACTCCAGAAGAATGTCGGGATGGTTCCTTCAAAAGGCCATGGCCGAATTCCTTCAAGTTCCTTGTCCCCAGTCCCATCACGCCTCTAATGACCCCGACGTCGACGGGCGAAAAGCCCTAAGGAAAAAAATTACACATACGAACACATATTGTGAAAGGTCAAGGGAAACCATCCCTATTGTTCTTTCTTTGTTGGAGGGTTATTACAAGTGGATCGTCGTTTGGTGCTTACAAGGCTTGCAAGAAACCTAACAACTCTTTAGAATCGCTAACTAAAATCACATTACAGTTGCATTCATAAATAAATAATTTCATGTTCTGTCTATTATGTCTCATGATATAAGAAACTGAACTGAAATTCTGGACTCAGGCAGTGTAATTCTTCGACTGATTTCGCCTACGACGGAAGCCAATTTGTTAAACGAGTTTTACTGCCAACTGTGATCCCTGCTCTCTCTGCTGTTAGCAGTGCTTATTCATCCAGTAGCTGTATTTCTGTCTACTGGATACTGAGACAGAAGCCATTTATGGGTCATCAGGCGCTCAGCAAGCAACATCTGGAAGCGTGGGATCAGACCCCACCGTTTACTGGACCTAAACAAACAACACTCCCCCATTCACCGTTATCTCATCTTTTTTTTATCTCTGACGGCTAGATGAAAGATTTTATTAGATTACGCTATTCCTACGCCTCTCAAAAAAATTGATATAGTTGCTTGCCTGTTCGAATAGGGTATTCCTTGACACTATTTACAGTATCGTTAGAAACAATCTTCAGTGTTGTAAATCATACGAAATGTTTAGCTGATTAATCTGAAAGCACATTAATAAACTTTAAGTTCTTGAATTTTAATTTATTCTTCGTTGTCTTTTGTCATCGTGGACTGTGTTGGTATTTAATTGCAATGGAGCACACGCTCAGGTGGGAATTTCCCTACACACCCAAATTCCCTTATCCTTCACTCACCTACATTTGCCCTCTACAAATTTTAACTTTAAATTCTTTTAACGTTTTCGGTAGGTTATTCATCATTCCCCTTGGTAATTCATTCCAGTCCCTGACACCCTTATCTAAAATAGAAAATCTTCCCACACCATTGTGCCTGAAATCGAGTGCCAGCTTGAGGTCATGGTCATCTTCTCCCTTCCATGAACTACTTTTCATACTTACTGTAATTTCTTTCCATGCCTCAGTGTTCAAGTTTTCTATATTTCGCTCTTTATATTTCTCTTAATTTGTTTTATGAATTTGGATAAGCATTACTTGAGTATTATGAAATATTATTCCTAACTTTTATATTCATTTCCATGTGATTGCTGCTGCTCAAAACGCTTTTTTACTAAATTTTTTTTCACGTTACGTGTTGAAGTCACATTCCAACAACTGACAAAACCTTTTTAACGTAAGAAACTTTTCTTAATTCTATTGAACATTGACAGCAACACTTTCAATAATATCGATTTTAATTTATTCGCCACAGACTGAGGATTTCACAGTGAAAAATTCCGTCTGTAATAGTAACATACTATCATGTTTGAAAGGTTGGGTCAAAATGACTATAGTGTGAAGAACCCCTTCTTCTCTTAAGTACGAGATTATATTCTCGCACTCGAGACGATGCTGGTTAAATTTTCGTGTGGCCAGTTTTTCTTTTACCATGGTTTCCCGAAATCACCCAAGATGAATGCCAGAATGGCTCTTTCAAAAGGCCATGTCCGAATATTTTCCCGTCCTTTTCTTCCCGTTCTTTCCCTTCTCGAACGGTCCCGATGTACAAAGTCATAAAAAAAAACTGCTTTGAGAAGGTCCTGAATTCTGATCTTATGAAAACCTCTTCTTCAGTAACTTTTTCATCTCAGCTAATCTTCAGCATTCTTCTGTAACATCAGGCTTCAAAACCCTAGCAATCTTTTCCCTTCCACTTATCCTATTCTCCTCGATTCATTTACACATGCTGCAACGTTCCACATGCAGATGTTTATCAAATTGTTTCTTGTTATCAAGCTGACATTCTTCGATGTAAATATCGTTTTCTTTCAATTATATACGTTCTTAACTTGGTTAAATCCACAAATTTTATTTTCAGTGCATGGGTCGTTCCTCTTAATCTTCTTTCCTGAATATCTGAATTCCTGTACTGCTTGGATTTCCGATTTTTATTCTTACTTGATGTTTTCAATTCCTGCTATGAATTAGGATGTTAGTATTTTGCTTATAGTTTTTTATGTTACAATCATTTTTCAATATTGAATCAATAATGCTAAGAATGTTTTCTACGTCTTCAAAAATCTTATTAGCGAACCGTAGTGTGTGTTCTTATTATTTGTTATTCTTAGTTTCGACTTCGTAAATTATGGTTGGTGGTAACTAAATATGATGCTTTCTATTCTTTTCTTTATTCTCAATAATTCTTTATCCTTTCTCTTCTTCCTTCTATCCAAACTATTTTTGTTTTGTTTCATTTTGAAACCCTCATGCCCCATGATTTTTATACACATACGACGCTATTGAAGTTTAATTCTTTCTTAAAATTGATTTCTGCTATTTGAGCTTCGCAGCAGTAAACGAAAGATCCTTTGTTTTAGTTTTTATCAAAATGATCAAATAATCAGTCTACCTGGATTCATTCATTTCGAAACAGATTGTTATTTTTTTCTGACAGTATCATAAGTTTTTCGGTTTCCATGTTTTTATTTACTACTTAATTTATTCCATTCCAGATTTTCTTATTTTCGAAATAGAATGGCTATTCTTTCTCCAATAATTTTTACCCCTGGCTACACTATTATTCTTTCTTTGTCTTAAAGGATCTTTGTTTCACACCATTATTGATACGTGCTTCTTCCTTCCTCTCACAAAGATCTATGATTTTGTCATGCTTGTAAGTATTTTACACTCGTCTTCTTTCTTTGTAACTAACTTCAGCTTTGCTTCAATTTTCACTGTCGAATGCTTTGTGTAACAACTTTTACTTCTTGGATAACTCCTATAAAAACACCCCAAGGCAAATGCCACGCTAGAGGTCACATTGCCACGGGAAATTACCATCGTAAATCTGCTATGTTTGTCAAATACAATAAGGAAACAGGTTTGGAACTATTGTATCAACATCGAATACATAAGTACGAAGTTTTTCTAGGCATTGAGAATTAATAACCCTGTCGCCATCTTTACCACAAGATGGCGACAGAATATTAGATCGCCGAAATATCGTTTGTAAACACCTTATTCACTCGGCTAGTCACCCGAGAATATTATTTTAACAATATCGAATATTGGTAAGCTTTCACTAAATGCCCAGCTTAGAGGGTTTTTTGATTTATCCCAGACTTTGGTTTACAAAGTGGTGAATCTTTCGTGATTACCGATATAGATTAGAAGCTAATGATCTAGCATCCAGTGCTGACAAGTCTAAAAAATATTTTATGCCAAATCTACGTTTAGAAAATAAAAATAAAATGTGCCTAAGTCCCCGGAAAATACTAAAAAAATGCCAACAAAATTAAAGGTGACATTAACATTTCTACCAGAAAAATCTGTACCCAAAATAAACTATATCATTAACAGGTCAACCATGAACATCAGTACCATTCAACACTTCAATAAAAGTTAAATCCTAACAAAAATAATCATACCAATAAACAATTCTACCAAATTTTGTTTTTAGTTATCAACATTTCCATCATTAACGAAACATCTCTACCACTGGAACCTCTTCAAAATGCAATATCTACCATAAATATGTCTACCACTTTTACACTCTACCAATCACAATCGTACTATTAACATGTGAACTAAATGGTAAACCTACAAAAATAAAACTTTGCTAGAATAATTCTATAACCTCAAACATCTTTATGCAAAATAACTTATCTTAAGGTAATTTTACTATTTTCTAAACCTACTAAAAACAACTCTACCAGAATTTAACCCTATCAGGAAAACCAAACTTGTCTATGTTTCATGCAATGAAAAGAGCAGAAAACATTAATAGTGTCAGCAAGACTGTTAGGGTTCTTTATGGTGGTTTAAGAACTGCATTAATTAATTAAAAAGTCCACCAAACAGTTTATTTTTGAAGAGGCTTGTTTATTTTGAATCAAAACAGTCAGCGATATTCACAATTATAGTTACAATACAGAGATGCCTAGTCGCAAACTCAACTGAATGATTGAGACTCTCTGTAACACTGAATACTGCCAACTAAACTGACTTACTAACTGAATGAATACTTAATGAATGTCTCTGTCCAGGCGATCTGTTTATATAGAGTCTATCGAAATTACGAGAATTCTTCAAAGGCATCCGCCCGATATTTCTCGATCATAAACAATCACTCAAACAATCAAACCTATTAAAAACAATCGGAATTGATACAAAATTAATTAATAACATTACAAAATGATCAGAAATGGTAATTATAGATACTTAAATACAAAATTATTTACAGAAATCCTTTCAAACGGCAGAAAATTGTCCTGTAGACATCGTAACTTACATTAATACATGTAAATACAAACATTTAGGAAATTCTCTTGCATCATTCGGTTCTTAAACATATTAAATGGCCTTTGAATAATTTTCTTACCTAAAACAAAGTCTATATACACTGATCTACAAGAAATTATAGAACAAACATACCAAATCACTTTCAAGTAAACTTTAGCTCACTACAAATACTTCATACAGTATAATGCTATTCAAAATTCAGGTATTAGGGCTGTTACAAAGACATATGTAAATTTATCTTTAAAATCATCTAAAACAAATTTAAATATATATTTTATTTAAAAATAAGCTTAAACAATACATGTTTAATGTTTTATAACATTATAATTAGTTAATTTTTTTGTTAAATTGCTTTATGGAGATACTTTGGTTTAATGTAAAATGTGTATAGCAAACAACTTAAAATCAACAATAATTAATAACAATTCATTATGAAAGATTATTTTATCAATTATATGAACAATACTAAAATTTTATCACTCTAATAAAACCATTGACTTATCAGGGGAATAAAATCAAAAATGTTTTATATGCTAAATTCAATTTTTTGATGCTAAATAACTTGAAAAAAATGCTAAATTGAGCCATAAAAATGCTGAATTGGTAGGTACGCTAACATCACCATGAGCAGTAATGACCTCGGCTGCGAGGTTTGTTAAGTTGGCAGGCCTGCTGATCTATGTTAAACGTCGTATTTCTTCACCTTCTAGACTCGATTTTTGCTCAATTAAGAATCAATCAAAACCTTGTGGTTTATGCGCTAGCCATGTTGTGTGGTAAAGACAAACACAGAGAGAAACACGGGAAACCGCACGAAGCTGAAGGAAAACGTGCCTGACCCTACATGTTTGTCGTATACAGACCAAAAGACAAGATATCTTTTCATTTATTTTTTCTCCCAGACGGGAGAACAAGCCACCTGTCTCGCGTGTTTGAATTTAAATTTTATTGTTTGAGGCAGAGTTTAGGTTGTATCTCATTTCAGATGTAAATTATTGTGAACTACTTAATTATAACTTCGAGCGCAGAAAATTGGAAGAGTACTTAAAACCAACGTCTAGACTTCTCTCCTCAAATTTCTTGCGGTTGTTGGTAACAATCTGTTTCAACTTTATATACCTACGGTAGCCCACATAATGTTATGTTACGTTTTATGCTTGTTTGCCCATAATTATCATAACATATCTTTGAGTTTGTATCTGCAAAAAATTTATATATACTGACTGCATTAGAGGAAATAAATGAAGCTAATTACGTAATTTAATTTTTCTTTTTAATGGTTAAATTTTAGATAGTTGTGAACTGTTTCGATAGAAAAGTAAGACTGCTTCAAGAAATATTTTAGCTAAAGTGTTTTTTTACTCTATTTCTACAACAATGCTCCAGTATCTACTAATCTCATTTTTGCTTAGTATCGAGGTGAATGGATATAACTCTAATGGTAGAATAGCAACACTTAATTTACTAACACGACGCTGGAGTTGCTGGCAAAAATTACTGGCTTAATATCTCGTTTACAGGCTTTTTATTTGTTCGCTAAACAAAATAAGTTGAAGTGCATAAGGATCGATTATACGTGATTATATCGCTTGATTAGTGTTTTCTGGCAACTTGGGAACAACATTTATTTACTTACAACAATGGGATTCTATTTTCACAATTAAATATGAATGAATTTTACCATTTTTTCGCAAAAAACGTTATTTATTGTTTTATACTAGTTACTTTTTAACTTAATTTTAAGAATCAGTTTACGATAAATAATGTATCATTCGAACCGCAGAGGAACAGATTCCAAGAGTCTTTAACTATGGTATTATTTCAGAAAAGGCAGCAAACTTTACATCTGCCTAAGTCTCGCCGCAGCTTTGCTCCAACATTTATCCCAGTTCTGTGAGGCAGAAAAATAGACCATCCCACAAAATTAGGGTAATTCGTAATCGGGATAGCCATTTTTCGGTGGAAGGATTAGAATTCGCGCAGATCATACCTCACGTGCCAAATTGTCTGCTCTTAGGCAGAATAATAGATTGTTCTATTCTTGGAGCCCACCAACAGACCCGAATCAACTGGTCCACTGGTGATAACTTAACGTTTTTTTTAGTATAAAGATTTGTTTGGTGGTATTAGCCACTTACTTGATTGAGTGCCTGGTAAAAACTGTACGCAGAATTTCAATTATTTCTAAATTCTTTAAAACCAAAGAGCTTCACAAAAACTGTGAACTAAAGCTTTTCATTTGGCGTGAAAAACTTTATACTATATCTGTAACAAATATGGTAATGGTTGAGATTTTGACGCTCCTTTCAACCACAGCTATAGAAAATGATGGGCGAAAGGATTGGTCCTTGCTTTCGGTAGGGTTCGCATTTGGTTCGTGTTTAGCTCAACAAGATTCGGTTTCTGAACACCAGAAATATGCCATGGGTACTCGTTATAAATATTTAAATAAATATTTATACAATACTCATAAGATATTGTTTAATTCACAAACATAAAGAATAATGTTCCACTAATTTACTTATTAGGCAGTAAAAATAAAATACTGGTCGAATTGCGTACCTGACTGCAATTTTTTAGGGAACTTAAATAATGATCACACTGTTTGATAGCTGTAGGTATTTCTGTAGTAATATAATCGAATAAATATTTATTTACCACAGTAAATTTCATCAATTAAAATAATTATGGGGACTGTTCCTTACTCATTCAGAATGAAGATTTCAATATAGTGATGATTTCACTAGAACTATTTTCTTGCACGCCAGTTTTCTTGAATTAATATAAGGGGGGAGCATTATACTGGCTCAGGAAAGGGAATCCGGAACAGGTAGAGAAAATCACGGGAGCACCAGCAACAACAGCTGCAGAAGTAAACAAATTGTTATTGGAAGAATGGCAGCAAAGGTGGAATGATAGCACAACAGGAAGAAGGACATATGATATGTTTCCAAGTGTCTGTGAAAGGCTCAAAATGTCGCATCTTATCCCATCGCCTGGGCTGGTACATTACATAACAGGTCATGGCCCTTACAACAGTGAATTGCAAAGAAGAGGAGTAGTGGACAATGGTAGCTGTGACTGCGGAAGCGAGGGCACTCCGGAACATGTTGTATGGGAGTGTATTTCAACAGCGGAACAAAGAACCCCATATCAGCAAATATTACAGGGCAGGCGAATTTTTGACATATTGCGTGACCAGGAATTGTGGTACTATCTAGATGAAGTTTGCAATCTGGCCTCACAAGCAGCCAAAGAAAGGTTCTTGGCACTTAGAAACCGTTTCAACCGACAGCGACCAGCAACCGAGCAGTGATGATTCCCGAATAAAGAAACTCCCGATGGGTCGAAGGAGGAAGCCTCTACTTCCAGAAGTGATCTCCTGAGGGAGGTAAGTTACTCCGAAGTGGCTGTGCCGGGAGTAAATGTGTAAAAGTGTCGTAAATATACAAAGTGAAAAACAGTGGGACAACAGTGAAATAAGTGATTTGTGTATGTGAAAGTTTCTTTGTTTAATTATATATAGTAGTATTGTGTGTGAATGTATGTTATTCAAATGACTAATTTACAATATATATTTATATGTCAAAAAACACTAACACATATCATATACATTCTTACACATTGTTAATTTAATTATGAAACAAATTTTTGTGAAATTTGATAAGTTTATGCGTTACTAACTTGTTTTACATCCTGAACAATATTTAGCTATTAGCTGCAAACTATAATTTTATCTTATGCACCTCTTGTAATATATTGGAAATATGGGCCCAGAGTAGAAACTAGGTGCTGGGCTATTATATATCAGGATATAAAAATAAAAATAAAAAAATAATAAAAAATTAATATAAGAACACCATCGGTTTTTTTGATTTTGATATTTTGCTGCGCACTACACTCTCCTGCCTTT
Source organism: Vandiemenella viatica (assembly GCA_031002005.1). Taxonomy (NCBI): domain Eukaryota; kingdom Metazoa; phylum Arthropoda; class Insecta; order Orthoptera; family Morabidae; genus Vandiemenella; species Vandiemenella viatica. Next base: position 88,628,466 of record JARYHS010012519.1, read on the forward strand.
GAGTATTTATTCCTGCACTTCGTTTTTGAACGTGTGCGCTACTTTCACATACGTTTTACCTCGTGTTTATTTATTTTTACCACTGAGCTACCTGACCGCTATACCAGGAGGTACTACAGAGACTTACACATCCTATGCGTATGTCTATCGCCGTTCAGTAATTTTTCAATAATGACAATATGTATTGTTTATACAGAGAAAATGTATCGGCAAATAGGATCTTCTTGTCAAGACAGAGAGGCAGAGTTTCTTTCGCATTTATAATATTAGTATAGATTATCAATGTAGTCTTCACCGGTGTACCGCCGCATAGTGTTGTGGAAACGCAATATTTCGACGGCTGGCTCTGCCGTCTTCTTCAGGTGTAGAGACATCTGTAATGGTTGGTTGACCCACAGATACTGAGATGGTTCGGGTGCCGCTCTTCCTTATATTCAAGTCCGCGTGGCCTCGGCGATGGCTTACTATGAGCCAGGCCCGCAACCAACTGGCGGTTGGCTGCCCGTGGGCGTGGCTAAGGTTTCGTTCTTACAGTATAGATTATGATTATACGTTTGATATGAACAAAAAAATCTTCCAGGCCAAATTAAAATCGCCACTAATGTTGACTGATTAATTAATTACAGTAAATTGAGTCACTGTAAAACATGTTTGAACCAAACAGCAGTATCTATACTTACACGAGACGTTTTGAAACGTTCATGGCAGTAGCTGACTCGAAGCTACGGCCATCCGATTCCGCATTTACCACTGCGATAACATTTTGCTATCTGATACCAAACTTCATCCATCTGTGGCAAGAATCAACAGAACTGCTATGCAGGGCTTGTCCTACACAAGTCAGACAATGCTGGAGGCTGAGGTTTCGTGATATGAAGGAGATGTAACCACTACCACTTGAGGAAATTCGTTACCGTCAAAATGAGTCTGAGAAGAAGCGTTTTGTTCTCTTGATAGTAAACAAGACATCACAAAGAACAGATCATTGTAGCCAAATCCCTGCTGCTGTATTCTTCTCGTGAAGGCGTATCGTACCCTCCTGTCGCCCCTGGCGGAATTTCGAAGTTTTACTTGAAGCAGGCGACTGATTCACTTTGAAGTTACTCTACTTTTTGTAGCCGTCATTTACACTATCCCGAGTAAACAGCTCTGGTTTTTAATGGCTCTAACTCAAAGCGTCGTTTCAACACAGAGCATTAGGATAGGGGGTAAAATGTTTGTATACAGCAGCTCAGGCCGTAATGGATTCTAAATTTACCTCTGTGTACCGAATGTCCCGTGTTTAATCCAAATGGTACCATCCGTAATGTCATATATCTTCCAAAAAAAAAAAAAAAAAAAAAAAAACTAAATGTCGTTATGTTCATTGTTGAAAATTTTTCCTTGTTTCTGAGGGTTAGGTGGAAATGTCCGTGTAAATCACAATAGATCACGTGATGTAATTGACGTATACATCTGAGAAGAAATATAAATCTCAAAAGGTATTAAAAAGTATCGCTTTCTACAGTTTAGACGAATTTCGTAATTGTATTTGTTGATGGGCACCAATTTGTGAAACGTGACATTTGAGTGATCGCAGTTACTTGTAACCAGAGATGTACAAAATAGTTTTCAAAAAGCATTTAAATACAAATACTTCTTTGTTTTTCTATTTCAAATACAAAATATAAAATGGTTTGAAATCTTGGTATTTAAATACAAAATAGGTATTTTTAAAATACTTTTATTAAAATAAAATACTTTTTGTTCACTTATTATCCATGCTATTTATTTTACTAAATTAATTGGTTTTAATACTACTTCTTGTTCATACAAATCATCCTTCATGACTAGTGTATGAGACATTTTTACTATAAAGTTCTACTGGAACAGATCTAGAAAAACTACTATTTTGTGGAACACTTTTTTACTGTTGGATTTTTATTTAAGCAATCTAAACTAGTATCATTATCCTTTTTAATACTGTAGTGTGTTTAGCTCTATGGCAGAGTTTACACTGACGCTGGCTACAGAAGAATCTGAGCACTCTACAAATATATAATAAGATACAGTCTTTTACTTTTTTTTCCAAATTGGATTGTATATATTTTGAAGTGTAGCACTTTTTCTTTCAGATATATTATGATCGATGCAACAATCTGTCATACCCAGATAGCCTGGATGAAGAACAAATATCTGTCGTGGTGCGTGCACAATCAATCGCTTTTAAAGCTACTCGTAGTTTTGTGTTTTCCTTGTATTCCATAAATTCTGCAGTAATTTTATTATTGCAAGTGTGACGGCACATAATTTTTGGTGGGTTTGATATTTACTGAATAACATCTGCAATTAGAGCCCTAAATGAATCATTTTCTACAGTCCATACTGGTGGCAGAGTGTCATATGCAAAATTCACAACTAACTTGTCACAATTAATTCACTTTGGTAGCACAATTCTTAGTTTGTATTTTGAGGTTTGAATTTTTAGTACTCCTCTTAAAGTTAACAATCATCTCTTCTCCAAAAATAAATACATAATATGTCTTTTCTTATGCTGCGTTCACACTTGGGTACTTGTGCCGAGACTTGAATCGGGATTTATTTGTCAAGTCGCGGCACTTTACTTCTTGTCTTACTACCAAGACAACTGCATTAAAAACAAACAAACAAAAATATTTCTAAGTAGGTACTTGAGGCACTTGCAGGGCTGGCATTAGGGGAGTTGGGTATGTGTGTGTGTGGAAAAGGGGGGGAGAGGGGAGGTGAGCGGGGAAAATGTATGCCGGGGCCCCCACTCGTTACGTCACTGCTAAGAACGCTTGCCCGGTGCCTGAGAATCCTAGGACCGGTCCTACTCAAAACAAAAATAGCAAATAAATTGAATTCTTATTATATGGTTCAAAAAGTTTGTAGTAGCAGTAACGTTTCCTTTAAGAATTTTGGATGTATCTTATAAATAAACATTTTTCATATCTTTAAACATGCTTCAATATAAATGGAATGTTTTTGCTGTCGTCCAAAAAGCAGTGAAAACTATTAGTAAACATTTTACAAATTGTAATCTGACGAATCCGCAAGAATTTATCTAACATCGTACGACAGAGGTGATTAAAGTGGAAATTTAATTTTATATTAGGAACAAGATGTGTATTGTATGATGTGCAGTAGTAATTAAAAACTTATTTTTGATCTTTTACTTACATTGTAGTAACTTACATCCATCAAGAAAAACAAAACTGACATTAAAAAAAAATGTATCACAACATACAAGTGCCTGAAAAAGAATTTCAAATAAAATACAAAATGTTTTTTGTATCAAAGTATTTTAAATACAAAATGAAAGTAGGTATTTTGCATTTTGTATTTGTATTTCAAATACATGTATTTCAATTAATGCACATCTTTACTTGTAACAGTTATTTATGGTGTTTGAGAATTAATGACTCGTCATGTTTTCGCTGTTTATTAGTATAAAATCGTGACCTTTGGTAACCTTTACCGAATCTTGTGAAAGCGAACTGTAAACGATGTGATTACATCTTCAGACTTAAATTTTCTTTCTGTGAAATGCTTCCTTAATCGAGAATTTAAAATTTTAGTTCTTTCCAAATCACTAAAACAAGTCGAATGACGTTACCTTCGCACCACACAACATTAATTAATCGTTAATCGTTCATTTCAAGCCATGAGTCTGGACTTCAAAAGTTAAAATTCAATTATCAGTATGGTAATCATGACGAAATCAGGAAAAAATGTTCTTCGTTATTCTTTTCCAGCTTCGTACATTAAACACTAGCGAAAGTAAGAGTGATGTAAATAGTAACAAAACTATTACTTGACATTCTTCAAGCACAGTCATAAAACTTGTTTTCTATTTACCATTTGTGATATTAACGATAATGTCCGATTATAAACATCTTCAAGAATAACACCTCGGACAACATATCAAAAGTGAATTAAAAACAGCTGAGTTCAGGCAAAAGTAACATCAGATTTAATATTAAATTATATGCTTTTAATTAAAACTCTCCCGAAACTATGATTTCCTTGTATAAATTACGTAACAGACCTTCTACCGTCGATATAAAATCTTTGCTCTTATGAACGGAGGGATTAGTACGAAATATTAAGTAGATCAGTTGGCTGTTACTTTAAATATAATGCAAAAATTGATAAATAATGAAGTAAATTCTGTCCCCAAGCTTTACGTTTTGTCGATTGAGGGCAAGGAACGAAACCGAATTTGATATTTGAAGGTATCATCCCAGCCTGGAGTGATTTGAAGAAACCATTACCACTCACCCACCACGTTCGGTTAACATTTTCGACTGCGAGATTGGCACCAATGTTACGAATGTCATTTTTGTATCAGATCTGGTCTTTTTGAATTCCTGAATGACAACCGAATCACAAAATAAAAAGTACAAGATAAATATATCCGTTATTAGAAATTTTTGTAGGATGGAAAGAAAAAATTCCCTCCCCCATTCAAAAAGCAGACACGGATATATTAAGCGTAACAAGTATTGTATCATGGCTTCGGAAAAGGTAGAAAAGTAAAGGAAACTATTATTGTTGTCATTCTGTATCTTATTATGTGAAAGAGACAATAGAAACAATAATATGAGCAAATGTAGCAGCAGTAGTTTGTTATTTCATTATTGATATATCAAATAGTATACGATTTCAGATAATGTTTTATACGTAATAAATAAAAACTCATGTACCAGTATCTTTTGACCATCAGTAGAATTTATAATAATCACCTTTGTGCTTACCATTGGTTTAGATCTTGCACAGTATATATCCATTCGTGAAAGAAACCCTGAAGCAAATACTTAAGTGCAAGGGTTAGATGATGATTTAAACTGCCTGACAAACTATTTTTTTTTAATTTCTTTTGTCTCAACAGTACCTAATATTTGCAACACTTTTTAGAGTAACAGATATATTTCATATTTCAGATCTGCGCGTAATTCAATCTACAGCATGTATTTAAAGAAGATGGCTTCGTGAATTTTAAAATCAAAACTTCACCTTCTCTAACTTTAATTGCCGGCTACCCGTGCATACACCTCGCTACTTAAAACCGGCAGAGATAAAAATAATGGACAAAGGTACAAAGAGTTTGACAACTCAGAAGGAAACATCCTGCAATTAGTGTCTCTTAATGCACTGCCATAGGTCAAACAAACCTTTCATCCTAACCCGTTATTACGGAAGATGTAATTAATAATTTCCAGTTGCTAGCTAAGAGCTCTCGCATTAAATGTATCCTTGTTTCAATTTTGTAACTACTCACTTCCAGGAACGGAGTTTGTACCGTCGATTAGACATTCAGATTTATTAATAATTAAGTTTCAATATCGAGGGGTAGGAGAGTCTTTGCTGTGTCGGTTACCTGAAATATTAAACACAATACGACACATATTGGAAATCTTTACCAAATATAACAAACCCTTCGTGATTTCGTAACATATTTTGGAAAATAATTACAATAATTTGTATCTTAACAGCAGTTAAACATAACAATTACTCTAATACAGATTAACTTTATCTGGAGTCGTTTTCTTCTTTCATTGCCAGCCCGTAACTGGGTGTGCTGTGAAGTTGCCTAATATGTGGCAGCTATCCGTTGGTACATTGTTGCGACGTTTCCTTCATTTGTTCATATTTACTACTTTTAATGTCAGTGATTAATTGTTTCATATCCCAGATTCCTGAGCGTCATTTCTATCGTTTAACTTCAATGCAGCATTCGTTATAATTCCATTATACCACATGATATGTTCAATAAATTTATCTCTTCACTTTACTATATTTTTTCAAATATCTCTTCCTTCCCGTCATTACTGTTGTTAACTACCCAGTTTGTTTTCAATTTTTCGAAAAGACTTTTCCAATTATTTCTATGTTCTTTTTTTCTTCTGTTCCAATGACCCAGCTTCATATCGATAAAGTATTATCCTGTTTACCTATTTTAATTGAATTATTATACTCTTGATGTTTTTGGAAACAACACAAATATCAAGACTATCGAAATCTTAAACCTTTCTCGCATTATACAATTCAAATTTTTATATAGTCGTTTGTTTAATTTAATTTAATTTAATATAATTGCAATGGAGCACAGGTTCCGGTGGCAAATTCCCTACACACCCATCTTCCCCCTATCCTGCACCCACCTACATTTGCCCTCTACAAATTTTATCTTTAAATTCCTTCAAAGTTTTCGGTAAATTATTCATCATTTCTCTTGGTAACTCATTCCAATCCCTGACACCCTTACCTAAAAAAGAGAATCTTCCCACACCCTTGTGCCTGAAATCGAGTGCCAGCTTGTGGTCATGGTCATCTTCATGATAGGGATAGGGAGCAGACTTGTTCAGAGTTTTCGGTTTCTCTGCGATGTATATTACGTATAAAGAATCCACTAAAGAATATTTTCCCAGACGTATTTTCCAGCTTGTTATGATAAACCACGTTACATTTTTGTATCTATGTCGGGAGAATGGTATATTAATAGAATAAACATTCTTGCATGTTTTATTTCTACATACAGTAGTAGTAGCATCGTATAGCCTTGCGATATGTTGGCAGGGTCTCGATTTTTCCCGTATTCCGCCACTGTCGTGACTGTAAACACGATGTTTTTTTTTTAGGAGTTTTCCCCATTTTTGTGCACGTGACTAAAACCTGCAACTTTCATATGAGTCCGTATTCGATTATGCTTTTTATATTTTGTTCTTAAAGAAATGAAGGTAGTAGAATGTATAGCTAGTTACAGATTATTTTCTATCGCAGTGTTCGCAACATATCTGTTATTATGTAGCTGAAATATTTTTGTTTATTTCATAATAGTGCATTATACTACTATTCCTATTTTTTTTAACAAATGATATTTATTTCAACTTACTGCAAGCAAGGAACTTCAAAATCTGATTTACTTCCTCGTATATAGACATGTTTATAAAATAGTAACAGGCTTTGTCTTTACGGCATCAGTCATGAACTACTGTACGTATTTGACGGAATTAACAATTTTAAAGCTTAATTTCGCACTCAAAACTTATTGTATGGTTTACGATGCTAAATTAAAAATTAAAATCTTCTATGAATTTCAAACTATTTTTTCTTATAATGTGGCTTAACCTGAAAACCACTAAGCCGATTTAGAAGGCTTGAAACATGCGATTCTGACAGAAGACCCGAGAAATGTCTCATTATGCCACGCAAATTGGTGTCTGATCAGGAATTTAAAATATCTCCTGAGATCATAAACTTTTACCTAAAATCTAGTGCAACTTTAGAACTACTGCAGTTATGTTGATAGGGTTTTCACAGTTTGAAACCGAATGGTTTGGCAGAAAATTTGAGATGTACACCAACACATTACCTTAACTGGGGACGTAGAAAAAATTAATATCCAATCAGAACAGTAACAACCGTAGTCGGATTCTCAGAGAAGATATAAAATGAAGCGAATTACTGAGGGAATGTGTCCAGCTGGACATTCTTTCAAAGGAGCAGAAACGAGAGTATAAATTAGGAAACTATTTTGTCGTCGTCGTCGTCGGTGTCGTTGTCGTTATCGTCGTTGCTGTTGTCGTTGCCGTCGTTGCCATTACCATTGTCATTGTCATCGTCGTTATCGTCGTCGTCACTGTCATTATTGTCATCGTTGTCGTCGTTGTCACTGTCGTCGTTGTCGTAGTCGTCGCTGTCGTCGTTGCCGTTGTCATCGTCGTCGTCGTCGTTGTCACTGTCATTACTGTCATCGTCGTCATTGTCGTCGTCGTCATCGTCGTAGTGTTGTTGTCGTTATCGTCGTTGTCGCTATCGTCGTTGTCGCTGCCGTTGTCGTCGTCATCATCACTGTTATTGTTGTCGTCATTGTCACTGTCGTCGTTGTCGTCGTTGTCGTCGTCGTCACTGTCGTCGTTGTCACTGTCGTCGTCGTCATTGTCGTCGTCGTCATTGTCGTCGTCGTCATTGTCGTCGTCGTCATTGTCGCCGTCGTCATTGTCGTCGTCGTCATTGTCGTAGTGTCGTCGTCGTTATCGTCGTCGTAGTTGTCTTTTTCATTGTTGTTGTTTTTTAACAGTAATTAGAAATTGGACGCGCCAATGTGGGTACATGCGTTAGGCCGTTAAAACACTGGATTGGAGAGGTAAAACGGGAATAGTATCCACATATAGCAGTTCAGATTACAATACTTGTCCGCAATTATCAAGGCGAACGCTGGGACGGTCCCCAGACTTCACCTCATAAGCTGCAAGCTTCGTGAATAAAAATACACGTACCACTCACAGAACATAGTCACACGTTTCACAGACATATGACAGCACAACATCCTTCCAAAATATGTGGAAAGTAAGGGGATACTACCACATTAATATTTACCTGGTAGTGCATGGAATGGCTCTTCATGTGAAAGAGAGCAGTCATGTGAAAACCTGAAATAGGGCAGAACATTGATGATAATGATGAATTGGAGATAATTTCCTCATGATAACTGTGTATTCAACACCGAGGAGTGTGAAAGGCATCACAACTGAAGTTAGCATCTGACATCCGTTGGTAGCGTTAATGTTAATCGTTAAACAAACCCTATTTTTAAATTCACTGGTTCAATAACTGCAAGCACTGGAAGTTATTTATATCACGACGCAATCTTGTTCAGCGTGAATATTGTGAAAATTAAAAGAGCCCCAAAAACATACCTTACACTTGAATAAGTATAAAATACAAACACATTGTTAGAAAAAAGGCTATAGTTAGTATTTTACTTGTATATATTTTCACTGATTCACCAACAGATTTGGTATATGTATTTACATGAAGTCATCATCAAACTCTAGTTCTTATACAAACGATTAGATATTAACAGATTGGTAAGTTGATTGTTTAGTTTGGCTGGATAGTAGTTAGGAAAAATGGTTAGCAGTAATTTCTGCCATTGTAGAGGCAAATTTTAGAAAACGTAAGCGTACTATCTAATCCGTAACTGAGAAATGCGAAAATAAAAATCTAAGATGAAAGTTTTTTTTACCTTCCGAAAATAAACTACTTAATTGTTCAAATAATAAATAAATAAAATAACGAAGTTAGTGGAAGAAGAAACAAGACGGTGTAGCGGGATAAGCGTGGAGCCGGCGCTATACCGAATTTACACTAATACTTCTGGTGGCATCTTTCCGAACCTCTCCAGAGTACACATTAAGATACAGTAAGTAAAAATCGTTTCATTTTATTACTTGTTCAACTGTTTCGTACAACAAGAAAAAGACGGTTAATAAGGAGAAATAGACAAATTCCCTTAAATAGCAGAAGTCAGTTCGCTCTAATACTGGCACAGGTTTTTTAGAGTTCGTTTACTGTATTGGGAATTTTGTTAAGGATGCCGCAATCTTCAGGCACGTGAAAATTTGGTATATTTGTAGCCGTGCTGACGCATTTGATAATGATGAGTTGGTTTATATATTGTGACGGTGACTAGAAACCAGGTTGTATATCCCATATGATACCCTATACTTCGGGCAAGATGTGAAAAATAGGAGATTTCTGTGGTTACTACCAACGGGAAAACTATTAAACTTACCTACACTCCTGGAAATTGAAATAAGAACACCATGAATTCATTGTCCCAGGAATGGGAAACTTTATATACACATTCCTGGGGTCAGATACAACACATGATCACACAGACAGAACCATAGGCACATAGACACAGGCAACAGAGCATGCACAATGTCGGCACTAGTACCGTGTATATCCTCCTTTCGCAGCAATGCAGGCTGCAATTCTTCCATGGAGACGATCGTAGAGGTGTTGCATGTAGTCCTGTGGAACGGCATGCCAAGCCATTTCCACCTGGCGCCTCTGCTGGACCAGCGTTCGTGCTGGACGTGCACACCGCGTGAGACGACGTTTCATCCAGTCCCAAACATGCACAATGGGGAACAGATCCGGAGATCTCGCTGGCCAGGGTAGTTGACTTACACCTTCTAGAGCACGTTGGGCGGCACGGGATACATGTGGACGTGCATTGTCCTGTTGGAACAGCATATTCCCTTGCCGGTCTAGGAATGGTAGAACGATGGGTTCGATGACGGTTTGAATGTACCGTGCACTGTTCAGTGTCCCCTCGACGATCACCAGAGGTGTACGGCCAGTGTAGGAGATCGCTCCCCACACCATGATGCCGGGTGTTGGCCCTGTGTGCCTCGGTCGTATGCAGTCCTGATTGTGGTGCTCACCTGCACGGCGCCAAACACGCATACGACCATCATTGGCACCAAGGCAGAAGCGACTCTCGTCACTGAAGACGACACGTCTCCATTCGTCCCTCCATACACGCCTGTCGCGACACCACTGGAGGCGGGCTGCACGATGTTGGGGCGTGAGCGGAAGACGACCTAACGGTGCGCGGGACCGTAGCCCAGCTTCATGGAGACGGTTTCGAATGGTCCTCTCTGATAGCCCAGTGTCCCTAATTTGCCGGGAAGTGGCGATGCGGTCCCCTACGGCACTGCGTAGGATGCGACGGTCTTGGCGTGCGTCCGTGCGTCGCTGCTGTTCGGACCCAGGTCGACGGGCACGTGCACCTTCCGCCGACCACTGGCGACAACATCGATGTACTGTTGAGCAATTCGGCGGTACGTCCACCCGGCCTCCCGCATGCCTACTATACGCCCTCGCTCAAAGTCCGTCAACTGCACATACGGTTCACGTACACGCTGTCGCGGCATGCTACCAGTGTAAAAGATTGAGATGGAGCTCCGTATGCCACAGCAAACTGGCTGACACTGACTGCGGCGGTGCCCAACCGCTGCGCAGCTAGCGCCCTTCGACGGCCAACACTGCTGTTCCTGGTGTGTCCGCTGTGCCGTGCGTTTGATCATTGCTTGTACAGCCCTCTCGTAGTGACCGGAGCAAGTATGGTGGGTCTTACACACCAGCGTCAATGTGTTCTTATTTCAATTTCCAGGAGTGTATAAAGTGTAAAACTTGTGGAATACTTCAGGCTACTGAAGATTTCATACATTCACTGGGGTCAGCTGGTACCGTTTTAATAACGGTTTCAGTGAGTATGTGCCGGCAGAGATGACCATACTGTGGATGAGCCTTATAGGGCGAAAATCTCTTGTTCATGTCTCTGACAACATCTCGATCTAATTTCGGATGTTTCGAAAAACTAATAATATGTATTTGTGTGGGTTTCAGATATACAGCTCAGATGTAATTTCGCATAATTTTTTTCAACTTTCACGCATATGTTTAGATAGACCTCTTTACTTATACATTTTTATTAGTCTTCCAAAATGTACTAGAAATGAAAATATAGCATAGGCGAAACAGTTATGAGTTTCAGGGGCAAGTCTCATTATTTAAGGAACTTAGACTATAACAGATAAAGAATTTCATGTTTAACACGACGGTTTTCTTACTTATATCTTAGGGTTAACAAGTATGATCATTCGGGAGAACGGCGGTTCGAATCCCCGTCTGGTCATCCAGATTTGGGTTTTCCATGGTTTCCCCAAATCACTCCAGGCGAATGCCGGGATGCTTCCTTCAAAAAGGCCATGGCCGAATTCCTTCCCGTTCCTTGTCCCCAGTCCCATCCCGCCTCTAATGACCTCGACATCGACGAGGCGTAAAGCCGTAAGGAAAAAAAAATAAAAACAAGTATGACGATATTGTGAGCTACTTACATCCTATTACTCTGATAGAAGTAAAAGTAGCTTACATTTATGACAGTATTTGTTTAATCTGGATTAGTCATATCCAGACGAAACGACTAAACACAAAATTGCGCCAGTCTCATTGAAATTACAGCGTTCTCAGTGCTTTATCATTGGATGACTTTAAAGACTGTTTGAATTGTTAGGAAACGTAACACTTCCTTACAGATATGTGGCATAGAGTTTGAATGCATTTACCATTTATTAGACAAAACGTTTGGAACAAAATATAAAAGTTTAATCAAAGTAAGATAAACTAAAATATGGAAGCATTTACACGAAATTTTAGTAAAGTTGATTGCTATTCGTGTGATCGTATTAAGAAAATTGTGTCACAGGAAGAAATTTTGTCAAAAATAATCTAAACAGCCTTCGGGGAGCCACAAATCGTGGAGATCAATTGAAATTAGCAAATTGCTATTTTATGTTTAAATGTCATAAAAACAAGACGTGGTCGGGGTAAGTAAATTCTGTTGATGGCAGGGACATGATGTAAACGGCGGGGAAATACAACCATTCCAGGTTGGCCTCTTTAAAGCCAACCAAACATGGTTTGTGAAGTTCTTATTTTTAATGGCTCCTTTACAGCCAACATTTTAGTATTTTATATTTTCCGTCTGTGAGGCCGACCCCCATACAGTCGGCCATACAGACGGTAATGCTGTAAATTTTAAGCCACATTACTTAGACGGATATTGTTTGGGTGCAAATGACCCCGTTGTCGACGCTCCCTTAAGCAACAACAACAACAACAACCATTCCACATAGTCACTCCTAAGTGTACAGACACCAGTTTCATTCTTTCCTGAGTATTCAGTCCTTTGGTGATATTATAACGAGAACTGCTAACAACTATGAGGAATTATGATCCATAATAAAAGGAACATACGAGATCTCATTGCCCCGGTAACTTCAAACTACGTCACCCAAAGCAGGATATTTTAGTGTTAGTTGATTACAGATAAATACACTGAAGGAATAATGTAAACACAGTGCCAATATCTAACATGCAGGAGGTTGTTTAGCTACACATCGTTCTGTGTGACGCATGTTTTCGTGTAAAGAAAAGTCACAGTGCCTTGTGTTTTATGTAATAAGGCAAACAAAGTTATGTTCAATGAACAGCGTATCTCTGGTTTTACTCGTCAGTTTGCTGGTGCGCGTTGACGGGAGTATTTCCTCACATCACACACGCCGGGAGGATATCAAGAGATCCACTGTGAACTTTTTGCTCCAGTTTTTAGGTTGTCTGCAGCTCTATGCCATCAACACTCAGTGACTCCACACCCGGCCTGGTTGAACAGACGAGAAAAACCTTCACAGAACAAACAGACTGCCATCTTCCGGTCACACACAGAGGAACAGATGGCTCCAAGTTTCTGTATGTCCTCAGTTCCGAACTGTCAACGGTTTTAGAAGAGGAATATGTAGAATTTGCAGCCAGGACCGAAGTAAATAAGGGAATTACGGAGGTGAAAGTCTGGGAACTAAAATAGTCTTTAAAATCCTATGGGGCAATAGGTGAAGTCAGTGAATTTTGCTACTTAGAAAGTAAAATTACAACTGAGGGTCGAAGCAGGAGTGACGTTAAAAGCAGGATAGCACTAGCGGAAAGAGCCTTCATTAAAAAAAGAGAAGTCTTATTGTTTCATACGTTTGACCTAGGACTCAGAAACAAATTTTTAAAATTCTATGTGTGAAGTACAGCACTTATGATAGCGAACCATGGATTTTAGAAATACCAGAAATAATTAAAATGTTATCATATGAAATGTGATGCTGTAGAAGGATGCTGAAAATTAAGTGCGCAGATAAAGTACGAAACGAACGTGTTTTGGAAATGATGGATGAGGAAAGAAGTTTGTGGAATAGTCGAACAGAAAGAAGAGACTGGGTGGGGGAGGGGGGGAGTGGCTCGTGTTTTGAAACATTCAGCATTTGTTAATTTGTTGGTAGATGGAACAGTCGAAGATACAAATTGTAGATGGAGACAGAGAATACAATATATGAATATATGGTACAGGTAGTTGAGGACGTGGATTTTAAGGGGTGTGTTGAGATGAAGAAGATGGCGCAAGATAGGAAGGTGTGATGTCTATTGGTAGGAAATTACTAGTAAAACATGAGGAAGGTTTGGTACTTGAGGAGTAAGCTCTTATTCTTGCTAGCCTAGTCTCCATGGCGTGTGGCTTGGCGAGCCTCGTCTGAAGTATGTTATAAGTATTTGTTTCTCCAGGTAACAGGTGTCTCGGCCGTTCCCGTGAAATATCAATAAATTTTCAGACTTAAAAGGCTTGTGGTTCAACTGATGACAAGCCTCAATCTCAGCACAGCTTGTGCACCCCTTCTAACATACATTTTTACATTGTGTGTGTGTGTTTTCTTTTGGCAGGAAATATGTTGTGTGTGTGTGTGTCTCTTAAATAAAGATACTTTTGTTGTATCTCGTCTCGCTTTAAATGGTTTGATTTTACTCAGTAAAAATTTGAAATAATTGCTGACATTCGGCAAAAGTTTTCAAATCTGTCGGATGGTTCTTCTCTTAAGTCACTCATTAAATCACTAGCAATGTTATACCTGAGCGCTAGTGAGTAGTATAAGGCGACCTGCTCGGCTGTTGGCTGAGCATGCCGCTCAGTAGCGCTCAGGTATAACTTTCAAAAAGTCCCATCAAAATGACCTGTCTTTTCAAAAATATTTTTTTCTGTGTGTAAATATTATTCTGGGCAAACCTCAGCATAGCTCAAATATATTATTTCGAAATTTATGAAACACAATTTTGAAAGAAAATAATATTTTGAAAAATTAATAATTCGGCTACGCCCTCCTTCCCGTCATTCAGGTCTTCGATTTGGTACTTAGACATTACAAAAGAAGAGTTACACAAATTATCACGGTTCCTGAAATATCTACGCAGAAATGTTTATCAGCTCTCGGACTATGAGCATGGAGGGTGAACGATAACATTCGGGCCTCGCAATCTGGAGGATGCGGGTTCAAATCCCAGTACGGTCTTCCAGATTTCGAAATTCCATGATCTCGCGAAATCACTCCAGGCGAATGCCGGGATGGTTATTTCTAAAGGTTATGGCCGAATTCCTTCCAGTTCCCCAAGTATTTTCCAATCTCTAATGACCTCGACATCGACGAAGCGTAAGCCACAAGAACAAGAGTCGACCTATACTCTTTAAGAGAATGGGGCTTAGATTTTTCTGTACTGAAATAAATAAAATTACGTCAATAAATACTCTCCAGGTACACAATTCTCCACTAACTTTTTCTTTTATTTCAAATCACTTTCGATTTGTCAGCAAATTCTTTCATTCTCACAAAAACTATAATATTGCTTTACAAAGAAACTGACTTGTCACGTCCCGTATACAGTATCAGTACGATTTTTCGTAATTTCAGCTTATCTCCCTGTCTAAATTTTATCTCTGCATCATTAACCAATGTTGTTGCTTTTTCTCTTTATTCCCGGCTGTTAGCGGACTCTCTGAAATAACTCGCATCAAAACAGAATCACAATTAGTTACACATCATCACTGAGAATTTTGGTGAGAAGTAAGCTGTTACTCTACAAGTTCCAGGTACCAGCAAATATTTTCACAGGCCTTAAATACGAATTTTTCTCTCTCGCAAACTAGTGTGAAACTAGCAGTGGAGCTCCGTGCTTCAGTATCGACACTAACCTGTTGGTCTCAGAAGAAAGGAACTAGTAATCCTACATCTGACATAATGGTATGTGTACACCAGCTACCTGATTTTACAGGTAGTGTGAATCGACTAGGAGGAGATGGGAGAGGGAAGAGGAGACCCCTCCATAGTTAGAATCAGATAAATTAGATCTGAAGAGCGTCTACCCCAAGAATGGAATGTTCGTGTTGATGTTTTTCTGCGTAACGTCTAACTTTAAATCAGTATAAACATTTGGATACTTCAATTATCTAATGAAGAGTTAGTGTGGCCAATATTTTACGTCATTCTGGGTTCTTCAAATAAATTTCAGTTTCTCTCTTTGTTCCTTAATATGCTCAGAGATAATAAAAAACTGCTTAGCCTAAAATAAAGATGAATTATAGTTTCATGGCTTAAGTGCCGGTCGTTTCAATCCTAGACACAACCAAACCTTAATTTATAACATTCAGATTGGAACAGAGATAGCACATCCGCAGTGAAGCTTGTCACTAAAGTTTCGGTTCGCAATTCTTTCGAAAGGCAGACGACTGCCAAAAGTTTGGCACGAGATACAGCTGGCGCATATATTTGTCTTCCATTTTCGATTCATAAATATTTATACCATATTGCCGCACTCTACAGATACAGCCTGCAGTGCAGAGAGAGAATATAAAGTTTTCCGCAGCAGATCAGTCGTGGAAAGGTGTCCATTTGGGATTTGGAAGGCTGTGCTGCGGGGCAAAACTTTACAATAAAGGACATAAAATAACACAAAAAAATTGGCATGGATTTTTCTTTCTTCGTTTACCTTAGAACAAACAAGTTCATTTCAAATACGTTTCATGACATTGTCTTGTAAAACAATAGCATGTGTCATTACATTGAATGAAATGGTAAGAGGTGTTTTCGTAAAATATCTTTTTGACAAAATTTACGGTATAGTTTGTTTTTAATTTTTCTGGAACAGAGTAAACGTCCCAGCACCCAAATGCTATTAAACGACTTAAAGGTTTTAAACGGCTTTTACGTGATTTGGATTTATATTTTGTTAGCTGAAGTAGGAAGGAAAAAAGCTTATGACATAATGGGCTCCTACTGGAATGAATACTAGGTGTAAATAGAAAAGACAAAAAGAGATCAACCAACAGTCAAAGGGGTCGCAGACATCTTGCACGAGTATAATAAGACAGCCTCCTTGAAGCGGTAGCGTTGTTCGAAGGGAAGACGAAAGATGGACAAAAACAGTTTTAGAGTGGAGTCCAAGAGATCACCACAGACCGAGAAGAAGACCAACAGACCGAGAGGAAAACCACCAGCCTGATGAAACAAGGACATACGCAGGGTTGTTGGAATTAGCTGGAAGAGTTCGTTCGACTTTACTATTCAAGGTCTATCAGAACCCATAAATCTAAGAGGTCACCTCATTTAATGCTGAACTGGCTGATGATCATAACAACTGGGATAAAACGAATTCTGGTTAGTGTGTATTCCAACATGTTTGCACAGGGTCAAATAAACAAATTAATTGCTGACTTTGTATAGTGATTCTGGAGGATGAAATTAACACTAATAAATTCCCTGATGACCTATTAATATTCAGCGTCGGGCTGTTGTTTCTGATATTTTTGTCTTGGTATGTTACCGAAGTGGAGGACGTCCTGATAAAAGAGGAAGAACATGAACGTAAAACTCCCATAGTGTTCTTTCACGTACTACAGGTGATTGATATAAGCACCCTTTGTTCCTCTGCATGCTTCTATACAGTAGTCCATTTGTTCCCACCTGCGATGCAGCATGTCAACGTGGTTTTGCATCCCGCACCATGCAACCTGATTCTAAGGATCAACACGCGCCACCTCCCCACCACGTTGCCTAGTGTCGTTTCAGCTACCCGGGCGTTTGATGTTTACGACTAGAGGCGTGCCAACCCTGCTAGCTCAGGCTGGACCCTTCCCACGACCCGCTGTTGGTTGCTGGACTCTGGGAAACCACCTTTAGGTAGATGGGGTATGAAGACTTGACCTTAGCATAACCCCACAGAAAACCATACGTTGATAGTGGTAGTCAAGTATCAAAGCATGACGCAGTCGTAAGCGACAAGGTTATATTATTAACCGCTTTCGTCATTTTCTATACTGTGTTGTGGAATGCCCGGTTCCCTTCTAGTTTATGCAATCGATTTTCTCAGTCTGTGTTGGAAGGCTTCTCTGAACTGGTCCGCGTTGGCGTCCTATACAATAGGAAGCCCACTGCTTTTTCCTTCACACAAACATGCGGTTTCCACAAATTGTGTATACCGTGTGCAAACGTATTACAAGTAATTGTCGGATGGTGGATCCTTCCCATATACTGTTTGACAGTAACGTTGAGTGTAGGTAAGAGACTAAGTTTAATTAATCGAGAGTGCGAAATTTTTTTTTTTTTTGATTAGATACAATACTGCAAACATTGATACCTGACGGCGAAAAACGTAAGTACTTTGAAAAATTTTCTATCCTTCCGTGAAACAATCATAGTCACAGGCCGCGTGTTGAATATTCCGCATGAATAAATTCATAAACTCCTTCAATCATCAATACTAATAAAAGGCTAAGCTTGGTCAACGGGAAACCAGAGAGGTTACTACTTAGAAGAGGTTATCAGTGTTACTTAATAACAGTTCTATTTAGATAACATCCGCGAATAAATGAACGAATAAAACACTGTGCTTATTGTTTTTAAATTAACATATTAATTATTAGTTGCTTTAATTTAGTTATATTTTTTTCGATGCAAATGTTTTTCGTTGAGTTATTTTTCCCACAGAGATGTGAGATAAAAGTTTTAATTTTTGTGCACCAATGTTAGCAACACCTATGATTAGATTGAAATTTAGCCTTAGTCTCATTAAAACAGGCATTTAAAGTTACTGCAGAGGCCATGAATAATTTAAGTTTTTTATATAAAAAATTAAGTTGGTGCAATAAGCACCATAGTACTGAAAACATTACTTTCACTGAAGTGATATTAATAACGTCATTATTTCAATTTATGGTTTATAGAAATGCATCCTGGACCAGGATGACAATTGAAACTTTTTGTAACAGTTAAGGCACGAGTAATTGCATTGACAGTTATTTTAAAACAGTTCTATTTGGTTAAGCAACTAGGGAACAAATGTCTTGCCAGAACTATCCGTTAAACTGTCATTTCTGACGAACTTAGAGGCTAGTTACTATATATTTACTAAAACATATTGCAGGTTATGTCTGTCAACTAGACATTACTGCTGGTACGTATTAATGTTTCTGGTCACGCATGCAGCGTTCGTCTCTGAAGTTCGCAAGTTTTAACAAGTGTCTCGGTTGCGTCGTAAACGAGGAGCATTCCCCGACCTACGTAATCACGAAGCTGGAGCCGGAGAGCTGAAACACTTTGCGCCAGTGCTGCCAACTGTGTGAATACGGACGTGCGATGATGAGCTTAGCTCGGCGTGCAGTCTGTAGGTCGTGCAAAGCGGACGCTGATCAAAGACCTGCGGCTGCGTTGGCCTCCGATAGCTTTGCCGGACGAGGAACTTGATTGGTTCCTGAGCGCTGTGGAGACACTGGCCACACTGGATGTGCCCCGGGTCGAACTGAACGTACGGAAATTAGGTTTGCATTCGGGACCAACTCCAGGCGAAACGCAAAGGAACCTTGCAGGCGGCTGGTAGGTTAGCGATGAACGACGGGACAGGCCGTTTACTCGTGTCAAAACACGTTACATTGTTACCGTATGTTAAACAGATGTACGCATGTAATCTAAAAAATTCTCAGCTTTTTAGGGTTCAATACTCAAAGAAAAAAAAAGCATCTGTCTATCTGTCCGTGTGTCTCAGTTCTCGAGATCGTAAACGAAATATGTTTCACACTCCAAATTTGAACGTTATTCCTGTTTCAATTATGCAAAATTGAATATTGTACTTAAATTTTATTAAACATGAATGCATACCTTGTATCATAACAGCAAAGGGTATAAATATGAAATACGGAAACTTTATTTTCAAATATTTATTTAGACAAGACATATGACGCGAATAAAAGCAGGACTACACTACAGTCACTTCGAGTCACGTAACTTTTTTTTGTAATTTTTCGTATGTTTCCAAAGATGGACTCTGTTAGCTCACGTAACTTATGCAACGGGAACTGCGTCTTGTTTTGTGACTCTCAAGTAAGGAAAAATCTCGTTGTTTTTTGATACATGATACTAATTAAAAGAGAGTATCGTTGGGTGAATTTCATCATTTAGTGCCACAATTGCGAAAAAATTCGCGACGTTTTCATATGTATACAGGATGAGAAAGGGACAATTTGATATATTACACGTCCTTATTAGAAATGACGTAAAGAAGTACTATACTGAACGACAATAGCTGTTACTAATGAAGAAGGCTATCACTGCATGTCTTGCTTTGAAAATGGAAATACATACAACAATGAAAATATACAGGGTATTACAAAAAGGTACGGCCAAACTTTCAGGAAACATTCCTCACACACAAACAAAGAAAATATGTTATGTGGACATGTGTCCGGAAACGCTTACTTTCCATGTTAGAGCTCATTTTAGTTTCGTTAGTATGTACTGTACTTCCTCGATTCACCGTTCATATTGTGGACGGCTGTGATACGATACGCCATTCTCCAGGGCTGCATCAGCGCATCAGGGATTCCATGCGACGGAGGGTGGATGCATGTATCCTCGCTAACGGAGGACATTTTGAACATTTCCTGTAAGAAAGTGTTTGAAGTCACGCTGGTACGTTCTGTTGATGTGTGTTTCCATTCCATGTTTAATGTGATTTGAAGAGAAGTAATAAAATGAGCTCTAACATGGAAAGTAAGCGTTTCCGGACACATGTCCACATAACATATTTTCTTTGTTTGTGTGTGAGGAATGTTTCCTGAAAGATTGGCCGTACCTTTTTGTAACACCCTGTATATTCTATTTTACGTTTTTAAATTACCACCTCGTTACCTTCCAAAACAGCAAAATTCGCATTATTTGTATCAGAAATATTCTAACCGTTTAATACCAACTTGAAACTAACTCAATAGCATCAACGGATAAAATAAAAAGAATTTAACTAAACAATATATTTAATTTAATTGGGGGGTGTAGCGCTTGCTCCAATGGCAATTTCTCTACAAACCCATTTTTACCCCTTCCTTCTTTTTCCCTTAACTAATTTCAACTTTAAATTATTTTAAACTTTTTGCTAGATTATTCACCATTTCTGTTGGTAATTTGTTCCAATCCCTGATCCTCTTACCAACTTTTTCCCTCAACTAATTTCAACTTCAAATTGTTTTAAACTTTTTGCTAAATTATTTATCATTTCTATTGATAATTTCTTACCTACGAAAGAAGATCTTCCCACACCCTTGTGCCTGAAATCGAGTGTCAATTTTTAGTCATGGTCATCTTTTCCCTTCCATGCACCTCTTCTTTTACCAATATCTTTCCACGCTTCATCATCAATTTATGCCCTGTACACTCCCATGATTCTCGTCACTCTCCTCCTGTCTTCCAATAAGTCCCATGCCATTTCCTATATCATGTCACTTACGAATTATGTTCTGCGGTACATTTCCAGAGAAAAATCTTGCCCTCCTTTACACGCCCTCCAACACCTGTATTTGATACCCAGAATGTGGGCCCCATAGTACCATAATACACTACCATATTCAAACAATGGTCTGATCAACATTTTGTAACCCAATTTCCAGTTACCTTGTACACTGTCGCATGAATTCACACCGATAAGCTGGTGATCTATCGTTGTTTAAACACTCCGTCCATTGTTAAAAGTCAGTAAACAATGGAAGAGAATGAACCGTGACGTCACGTGATACCAGAATATAAAAACGTGACTAGATACACATGACGTGACAGCAGCGTGCACCTTACTCATAAGACAACCATTCTAATCAATGTCGCACACTTTCAGCACGTCACGTGTTATTACGTAATATCACGTGACGTCACAACCTTTTTTTACTGCAGTGATTTTAGTGTCTGTGTCCAGGGCCGGCGCTAGGATTTTGGGGCCCGGGGTAAGCGTTCTTAGCAGTGACGTAACCAGTTGGGGACCCTTGGCCAATTCACATTTTTTTTTGTTTAGGGCTACAACTTGTCGAGCGGAGGGCCCCTACAGCTGGTGGCTGGGTCCCCACCTCTCCTCCCAGACGGGTGGGCCCCGGTACATTTGACCAATTTATCCCTCCTAACGCCGGCCTTGTCTGTGTCGTATAACATCTTTGAAAGGCAGGGAATGTATTTACGTCAGTTGCAGGCAAAGTGTCACAATAACACTGAGGCGTAAAGATCTTTCACCTTAAAAAGATGTTGAGTTTCAAACAAAGTTATTTAGGTCACGATTAAAACCAACATTGAACCTAAGTCTTTGTTTATTTCCTGCCCCTTTTTAAATTCCGCCAGGAGCGGTGTTACTGGGTGAGCTAGCTCAGTGGTGGCTCCCACTGCGTCCCGCGGGACCATCGCTTTCCCGTTCGCCCGCCTGCTGAAAGGAAAGCCGCCGACCTGCTGAAATTTACAGCACCATTAAGCTGTCTTGTCGCCTCCTCGGCTCCCAGATGCGCACCTAAGACTCGCTCGTTCTCTCTTAACTGCCGCTGTGCTCTGCAGCTACCTGGTTGCGTTATTCTCCGTTATCCCACCGCGCACACCCAACTTAATTAAATCCAACTCTGCTTGCGATCCGTCTTGGTTTGTACTCAACGGGACACGTACTCGGAAAGAAAGAGGAATGGATCGGCGAAACGAGGACGGAGATCTACTGGCGCCGTGTTAGGTGTCCGCTATCACACATCTTAATGGTCCCCAGGCACGAATATTCTGCGGCGAGAAGGAAGCCGATACTTATCAGAACAGTAAACGTGTATTAATTGCAGTAGTTAGCGCGTGTGACTAATTAAGCCATTCCATCGTAAATGCCATGTTTATCAGCACGCTTTAACAGCACTGTCTACTCTAGCAGCTATAACTGAAATCAACGAAATAGGCATGGAGAGGTGATCTCTGGATATCGTAAAAAAAAGTCACCCAACAGCTAACTAAGCGCTACATCTCACAATATCGGGAGGAAGCTAGTCAGTTTCAACTTCATGATGTCAGAAATATTACACAACAATCTCATTAAAATATGGATCGCATTTTCCAGGCCGGCAGGTATTACATTAAATAAACATAATATTCAAATGTTAAGACAAGAGTACAAAATCTGTCAGATACAAAGATTACATTAAAAATTAAAATTATGTATAACTGAGCTAAACATATTAGTATAACTTATGACAAAACAGCTAGTTTTCCTTTCCTCCGTGCTAGATTTACTGAAAATCAATACAAATTTTCTTATGATTACCTCTTAACATGTAGTATATTTTAAATTAATTTGAATTATTCGATACAAATGTTTTAATTAATAGAGAAGAATGCACAATAATTATATATACAATTTTTTAAATTATTTTGCTTAGGACTTCTATTTCTAATTTTTCAAGGTAGGTTTATAACAAAACTAGATTTTTTTATTTGAATAACCATAAAGTGAAATTTTGGTATATTTTCTAATTGCTGAGTTTTCAAAACGGGTGTTTTGTCCTTCGCAGAATCTACTGCACTCATTATTGGTTAGAATTTACCATTGTAATTAGTTTTTTTTTTGTTCCATTATACATTAATAAATTTGTTTTTATTCCTCAAAAATTAGCAAAATTCTTTCTTGTCGATTTATATTTTCAAGTGTTCAGTATTCTGTACTCAGTTTCAATGCACGAAATTACAGAACAAAATTAAACATGAAATGTTTTACTGTTGTGTCTTAATACTGTCGTCTCAGAAATATGAAAAGAATTTAATGTCTTTACCTTGAAGTTTTCAGTCCACAATATAAACAGTTTAAATGTCGGTGTTTATTTAATACTAGCTGATACTCGCGACTTCGTACGCGTAGATTAAGAATTTCTTTGCCAGAATTGAATATAGAAAGTTGTTGGTAACGAAGGATTGGTCCCAAACAACACCGAGTCGGCATAATATGACAGGAAAGCTATCACTATATCATTCTACCATCGAACCTGTCTCTTGAAGAGAATCAATTTCCAACATATTTAAAAACAGCAAAACAAACGAAAGTGACGGGATGTGGGGGCGGGGGTGTTAACTAAGGGCAGGTTTATTTCAGATTGGTCTTTTCTTCTTTCTTCAGCATGAGCGTCCGATTCTTGGGTTCTAATAACTTTAGCTGCTCGTACTCTGCTAGAGCTACAACTTAGGCCAGTTTACGCCCGCAAGGCATGTCAAAAAAGAAGGCAAAATAAACAGGTGCCAGAAACATGTAAGCAGACACAAAGTAATAGGACACAGAAAATCGACATCTATACTAAGTAATACGTTTTTTCTCTAAACGAAATTTATTAACAAATTATACACTAACATAATGCGAAGAAGCATAGCTTGAACAAGCGACGTAACGTTACAGACTAACACACACATCCGATCTCTCTGTAGCTATTCGATAAGTTCTCAAAATTTCGTGACTACAGCTGTTAATCATACCGAAAAAAATGTCCTGTGCCCTCCCTACAGATTTTTTGTCAAATTCCGTCAATATCGGTGTAGGCATTTAGTCTTCAAAACGTAACAAAAGTCAGAGACTTACTTCCACATTTATAGTATTACTGCAGATCACACACACACACTGACTGCGAATCACCCCTGAGGGATAAATATAACGTACACCTACAGCATTGAAAGACTACCTACGATTTGCCTCGCATTGCACCCTTAACTTTGTGATACCTACAGTTTAACATTCAATCCGAATAATCGACGGCGCAGGTGGGACTCTTACGATCAAAAACAATTTTTTAAAATTTAAGCCTCCATGGAGATTTGAACCGGAGACCAAGACTCAAACATGTGTAAGCAAGCGCTTTAACTACTTTTTTTTTTTTTTTTTTTTTTTTTTTTGATAATGGATAATTTTTTTTTTTTATTTTTTTTTTTTTTTTAAAGAATGAAAAAAAAAATAACATCACCTGGACTTGAACCGAGAACCAGCACTTTGACAGCCCAGCGCGTTACCACTTTTTTTTTTTTTTTTTTTTTTAATTAACAAACAGTTTAGACATTCAGCAAATTTGTAAAATTTGAATAACAGAATTTCTTTCTGGATTTCTGGTCATAACTAATCTAAAGGATTACAATTTGTCTCATCTCAGACTCTTCACTCGTTTTCGACGTATGGGAAGCTCGAGGGGTCCACTGTGGCGGCTGCAAGGCCTCGTGGGGGTACTCATTGTCGGCGGTCTCTTCTTCCTCTTGCGTCAATCCGCACTTCAGTTCGTTGCTGGGTGTCGGTTCTGACGTGGGAACATCTCTTACCGGCGTCTTTTCTTCGGAGTCGGTATCTTCCGTCTTGCTTCACCATCGTTGTCTTGACTTACTGGTATCTCTTGATAATTGTGGGTGCTGGAACTCTTATTTCTTCTGTTGGTTTTATGGAGGCATTATCACGCTCAAGGAAGCGTGCGAACTTATCTTTGTATTTTTCCCTTTTAAGTATTTTGTTGTGTTCGATGGTTAGGTAATACCAGAAATCCTCTATTGACATCTCTCCTCTTCTTCTGATGACGTAGTGGGTGTAGTTGCCCAACAGCCAAAAGTGAGCGTTCCTTTTAGTCGCAGGATAAATTGTAACATCTGGGAATAAAATATCTTCGGGCGTGAATTTCTGTGGAGTAGTTCTATTGATTATGGCTAGTTTACTTTTCGTCCACCTCCATATGTCTGGAACTTCACATCCCAGCAGACGATGTTGTATCGTATCCTCTAGATTACAGCGTAAACACTGTGGGGAAGGGCAAAGGTGTAGTGAGAACAGCTTTTCATTTGAGTTTATCTTCCTATGTATTACTCTATGCCAAGTGGAACGTGCGTGGCTATTGATGTATTCATTGTGAACATTCTGCCATATTTTTTTCCAGTCGTCTCTTCTGTACGTAATTTCTAGTTTGCTTTGCGTCTCTCTTTGCAACATGTCATACAGTTTCTTAGTTGTTGGAATAGGCTCACCGCTGGTTATGTTTAAATAGCTATTTTCTATGTAGAATATGCGAAAATGTCTTAAATTTGCATTTATATGGCTGATATCGACTGGTGCCTGTACTGCTTCGTGGTTCTAGTTCGTTTAATGTGTACCCTGTTATACTACTTTCCATGTCTTTACGGTGTTTGTACATGTTCCTCATGTAGATGGCGGTACATTTCGTTTGTATATCCACGAGCTTCAGTCCTCCTTTATCATATGGCATCTTAAGTATTTTGTGATGGATCTTAAAAATGTGTCCACTCTGTATGAACCAATTTATCGCCATTTCCATTTTCTTTGCTATTTCAATCGGTATTGGAAATATGTGAGCTAGGTACCACAGTTTTGGGAGGGCAACTGTGTTTATCAGCTGTATTTTTTGTATGGTATTTAGTTCTCTGTTTGAGAAATCTTTCATCTTGCTCCTAATTGCTGCTAATAGCGTCCTCCAATTTGCAGCCGATGCTTTCTGTGGTGTATTATTAAATTCAATGCCTAAGATCTTTATTTTGTCACGTGTTGGTATCCAGCTTGTACTCTCCGCATCCATAGTACCACTTATTTTCAGACTTGCGGATTTTTTTACATTGAGTTTTGCGTTTGAAGCCCTTTCGTATGTCCTTAGTAACTCCCGTATTTTCTGTATGTCTAATGAGTTGGTGGTGATAATATTTATATCATCTGCGTACGCGCACACCGCAATTTTATTCTCTCGGATTTTTAATCCAGTAACCGTATTGTAGACTGCTGCTAGAAAGGGCTCAACTGCGAGTGCGAACAAAAGCATGGACAGTGGGCATCCTTGTCGTATGGATCTTGTTATTCTTAATGGCTTTGTTATTACCCCGTTTATGAGTACTCTTGATGTCGCTTGGTGTAACAGCGTGTAGATTATATTACATATTTGCTGGCTGAAGCCCATCTTTTCCATAGTTACTTTTAGATATGTATGGTTTATGCGGTCAAAGGCTTTATTGAAATCTAATGACAGGACGGATGCTTTTGCGTTTGCAGCCTTCGAGAGTGCAATTGTATCTCTGATGTTTGTTATTGTTTGAATTATCGATCTGCCATTCCCAGTACAGGTCTGATATTCCCCTATTACTTTCTCGGATACATTTCTAAGCCTTATGGCGATAATTCGACTGAATACTTTATAGTCCGAGTTCAGCATAGTGAGTGGTCTAAAATTTTCTATGTCTTTCTTATCTGGTTCTTTGGGGATTAATATAATTAATCCTTCTACTAGTTCAGTTGGAGCTGTGTTCAGTAGTCAATAGCTCGTTGTACATGTCTTCAAATTCTTGTTTTATTAAGTCCCAGAATTCCATGTAAAATTCTATTGGTAGTCCGTCCGGGCCAGGTGACTTCATTTTCGGGCTTCTTCTTATGGCGTTTTCTATTTCTTCCCGTGTTATTTTCTGGTTTATGGTTTCATTGTCTTGTTGAGATAACACCGGCTTGATGCATTGTAATATTTTGTTGACTTCTTCTTTATCAATTGTCTCTTCTGTATATGTTTTGCTTAGGTATTTTGTTACTTCTTCCTCTATTTGTTTTTGATCCACAAGTCTGTCTCCTCCTTCTGTTTTTAGCTCAGTTATTAGCTTTCTTTTTGCGTTCTGTTTTTCTTTGACAAGATGGAAGGTTGATGTTGTTTCTTCTTGTTGGATGGAGCCCATTTTTGCTCTTATTTGATATCCTAGCAGTTTCCTGCTTGTTATTTTAACTATTCTGGCTTTGAGTTGTTTTATTTTCCGGTTAGTTTTGCAACGTTTCTATGTTATTGGCTACATAGCTCTCTCAAGGCCATGAAAAGGAATTCTTTGGTGCTATTTTCCCATTGCTTTTTTCTGTCTGGAGTAGTTTATCATGGCGTCTCTGAGTTTGGGTTTTGCACATTCCAACCACCATTGCATTGTTGTATTATATTTACTTTTTTGCCTCTTGCAATGGTTCCACTTGTCGTTGACTACGTGTTTCAGTTCGTTTTCGGTTAGAAGGGAGGTATTTAATTTCCACTGCCCCCTTTTTCTGATTATTTTTTGCGGGTCTAAGTTTATTTTACAGTGGTATGCATTGTGGTCTGAAAAGGCTAAAGGCCAGATCTCTACTGAGGAAACTTTGCTGGTTATGTCAGGTGAGATATATATTCTGTCCAGTCTACTTGCTGTGCTCTCAGTGGTGTATGTAAAACCAGGAATTTGCCCATTTTTTACTTCCCAACTGTCTGACAGTGTTAATTTTTTTATTAAATACTCGAGTTCTTTGCATTTGTTGAAGTTTGGGTATTGGTCTTTTGGAGATATGACGCAGTTAAAGTCTCCTGCAAGTATTAGACTGTTGCAGGTATCTGTCAGTAATTGGGTTATCTCTGTTTTGTAGAAATATCTTCTGCTTTCTCTATTTTGAGTTCCGGAAGGCGCATAAATGTTTATAATGCGCGCTCCGGCTATCATGCAGGCTATGCCCCTTCCATTTTCTAAGATTTCGACGTTTTGGATTTCGATACCCTCCTTGGTTAAAATTGCCGTTCCTAGACCGTTATCTATGCCGGGATTCTTCAATTCGTTGTATCCAGTGATGCTTAATGCACCTTCCCAGGCCACTTCCTGAAGGAGCGCTATATCTACCTCCGCCGCCCATAGATATTCTTTTAGGCATTGTATTTTTGTTGGGTTCTTTATCCCATTTACATTTAGGGTTGACACACAGTATGTTTGAGTCCGCGTTGTACTTCTATCTGCCATTATGTATCTTTACAGTCACGTGTAGTTGTATCGTTCATATCTCTGCTTCATTTGATATATCTTCTTCCTCGGTGTCATCTAGTTCTTCCGACCATAAGGATATATTCTCTTCACGGGCTATATCCATGTCATGTGTTTCGACGGTCTTGTTTTCGTTGTTGCTTGCTTCCTTGTTGTGGTTTCCGCTATAGGGAAGTTCAGCAGATTTTGTTTCTGTTTGAATGGCGGGGATTTTCCTTGATTTTTCTGCTAGTTCTTCTGCTATTGAGTCCACTCTCCTCCTTTCGAGTCTTGGCCTTTTGGTATTGGGTGTATTTTCCTGCTTTCGTTCTCCCATTGATAAGGCTTCATTTTTCTCTAAGGGTACTGTAAGCAATGGGTATTGTTTGGCATATGGCACGGTTGTTTTTTCGTCTTTCAGTGGTGTTTCGGAAGAGCGTGTTTTGACATTTTTGTTGTTTCCTTGCTCTATTGTGAGACCTGTTTTCTTTTTCGTACATCGATTCTTGGGGTGCTTCTGTAATAAGTGTATTCTCAATCTCCATTGGGGTGTTTGGTTGGTTATCCGTTTCCATTTCTAGCACAGGTTCATCATTTCTTGTTGTATTGATTCGGGTAGTACCGTTTGTCACATTAGCATATGTTTCTTTTAGCGGCTCCCCTGTAATGGCTGTATGGGGGGCCAGCCGTTCAGATGGTAGTTGCAAGGGTCTCCTTTGAGTGCATTCCGCCTTGAGGTGATCATTGGAATTACATATGACACACGTTCTCGGCTGTCCTTCGTAAATGACAAGCGCCTTAAACCCTGCAATATTTACATACGAGGGTATGTGGGATTTTAGATCGATTTTGACAGATCTGATACCACTGTCTACCACGAATCTCCTACTACCATATCTCTTGTCCGATGTTACATTGAATATTGTACCGTATTTTTCGAAAGCTCTCTGTATGCTATTTGTTGAGATTTCGAAGGGGACGTTATGGACCTTAACATTTCTTATACCTAGACCAGCATGCGATATAGAGACGCTGCTTACCTCGCCGTTGCTGTGGACGAATTTTCTTTCTCCATTAGTCTCCTTTATGATACGCAGACACTCCTCTTCATCTCGAAGCTTGACGTACACCACATTGGCGAGGAAGTCGACTTGAATGCCGTACACACTCTCCTCTCGTAAGCCGATTTCATTGTAGAGCCACTCGTCGATTTCCACTGCCTTTGGACGCATGTACCCGTAAGCGAAGGAAAATTTTATCGTAGATTTTCGTACGAATTGATTTGCTTCCATGACTTTCACTAGGTTTTGTTGTATCTACTTGGTAAACACTTAACCACACAACACCAGACACCAGGAAAAATGCGAAGCGACCGCTCACTACAGCCGGCCGCAAGCGACTGAACTACTGAGCTACCTGACCGCTACACGGAAAAACAGTACAGAGACCTCCATATCCAACGCGTCTGTCTATCGCCGTTCAGTAATTTTTCGAAATTATAAGACAACATGTATTATTTATACAGATAATTTTTCAAGCCAAATGTAGACAGTATTTTCCTCCTTGTTTCAAAGGATAAGTGTGCAAAGTTTCATCAAGATCAGATGAAAACTGTGGATTTGTATGAAGAACAAACAAATCAACTAACAAACAAACATACATACATTCATCTTTATATATATCGATATATTTGGGTTGATGAAAATGATTCTTACTTGATTTTTGAAACCAAAATATAAAATTAACAATTTTTGTTTACTTTCCGTATATGGTAGTAGACCTGTAAATGTCGTTTTGGACAATTTATGTTTGTTGAAAAGGAATTAGAAATTTTAGTTACATGTAGTATTTTGGATGTTAGAGCTTCAAGTGAGATTAGTTTTGCATGCGCAAACCTCATTAAGAGTTGTTTACATATCGAATGCTTACAAGCAACACAGAAGTTGTTACACCCGATCAGTGATGTAAAATCGATATGCTGTATGGCCACAGCAGGTAAGACTTGTCCTCACATCTTTGATGATACCAGCTTGTCATGATGGGTTAATTATTAGGTAAGCTGTGTCTTGATTAATTGACTTTCGGGTTATGCCGCGTTGTTTATTTCATTACCTAAGCTTTCGGCTGGTATCCTCCAGCCTTCGTCAGAGATACTGTTTATGTTGACATAGCAATGAGCGCCAAGCATCGCAGAGTAAGAGGCCGCTATTTTCGTTGATGTTGTTGGTGTTTTTTAAGACCCAGAAAACCTATGAAAGATGTCAACTTATCCCATGATATTAATGTGCCAACAAAATTCGCCTGTCTCCCATACATACAGGGTATCACAGACCGGATTTGGAAATTGTTAAAGCGGGTGGAGGTGCGAATAGTATATAAGGCTAACTGCAAACTTGGTCAGTCACTGACAAAGGTAAAAGACAAATTACACCCACACCAGCTTATGGGTGTTTACGAAATCCCCTGCAGTTGTGGCAGTGTTTTTATCGGCGAGACAGGTCGCACTGTGGCGGAGAGACTTAAAAAACATATCCGCCACTACAAATATAACAACAGCGACAAATCCGCCGTAGTCCGCCATGCTATTAATACCGGGAATGAAGTAAAATTTCAAGAAACGAGGCTACTATGGAGAGAAGACCAGTAGTGGCCCCGACGGGTGAAAGAGGCAGCAGAAATTTTAAAAAACACCAACAACGTCAACGAAGATAGCGGCCTCTTACTCTGCGATGTTTGGCGCCCGTTGCTATGTCAACATAAACAGTATCTCTGACGAAGGCTGGAGGATACCAGCCGAAAGCTTAGGTAATGAAATAAACAACGCGTCATAACCCGAAAGTCAATTAATCATGAACAAAGATGGCCGTGGAAGTCTGAGGAAGCTGTGTCTTGTTTAGCTTCCCTCACTGCCTTGGTTCTATTATGTCGGTTCACCACTCAATTAATAGAATAACATGTTCTAGTATTCTAATTTACACGTATATACAATTAGTTTAGTGTAAGATTCCTAACCTCTTCCTTAATAATTCTTATTAATTAACACCAATCGAATTTCGTACTAAAGATACAATGCATTCTCTGTAAGATAATTTATTGATCGTAAGGTAAATGGCAGGAACATTTACAATAATAATTAATTATGATCCTATCAGCTTTAATGAACTGGACATTCACCTACTTAATCCACACATGACAATGTTCGTTGTTCTTATACACAGTTAAAAAAAAAACACAAATTACTAAGCATAAACAAATTATCTTTGTATAATCGGTTTCATTCACATAATCACACTTGTACAGAGGCATAGAGAGAGAGGGAGAAATGGGCGTACTTCATTTTTGTGCAAAGTTGCTTCTCGACGATGGCAGTACCTGCGACAGATCAACACTGAGGGCTCCTGTTGTGTGTGGTGGAGATTAAATACCTTTCGTGTGGTCTTCTGTCATCCTATGGGTGAAGCTGCAAAACTCTAACTTCTTGAATTTATATTGTTATTGTCAACCTCTCTGCCTTAGGAAAGAATATACAGGGTTCCTAGGATAATACCCCTCCTACAGGTTAAATTTTTGTTTCCGTGGGGTTGGTTGGGAGAAACCTGTTCTTGCCAGCCAGGCGCAGGGAACTGAGGTGCATGATACTTAAGCGTCCCTTTCTCGCGTTTAATGGCTGCTATTCAGCTGTGCCCTTAAATTAATAATAAAATATTCCTTATGGTCCTGAAATGTGCTCAACCTCACTCCCGCTATAGCAAAATTAGATATCTTAATTAATATCTTATCACCTACTTAACTTTAAATCTTACAGTTCCTAATTATTCGCACTCTTATTGCGTTCATTTATTTCCCCAACTATTTGCACGTTTTATGGCGCTCATTCATCTCGTCGCATCATATCAGCAATTATTTATAAAGGCTATAGGTGGTTATCCTTGCAGATCGCATTGCACAAAGTTCTCAGTGACCAACAAAAGGCCATTTATTATGTAGATTCTCAGCTAGGTAACCAATACGCCCTAGACCTCTTCCTCACAAGCGTTTCACAACGTAATTATGGAGTGGTGTCATATTACGTGACGAATAACGCTGCTACGTAACCCACAAATTATTTCTTAAATCCGCAAGACCAAGACGCTGCAAGACAGAGTATTAAAAGCAGCAGCCAAGATCCCAAAGGTTAATTAACTTCTACCTCAAAGTTCTCTTCCACCTCGAGCACACTCAAATCAACCTCATACCAATAGACAGGAATTCTTCAAGGGTCTTCTGCCGGATAAGATCTTTTAAACACGACGTTTCGGCAGTCACAATTCGGTGCCGAACCGTCGCGGCAGCTACTTCGTGATGACAGCTCACCAGATGAAGGCAGCGGAGGTGACTGCCGAAACGTCGTGTTTAAAAGATCTTATCCGGCAGAAGACCTGTGAAGAATTCCTGTCTACCATACGCCGGGAAAAACTTAATTGTCACCTCATACCAATATTCAACGAAGGATTCGGCACAAGGGGACTTCAGGATAGAAAATAATTTTTCAATAGCTAAAATAGTGTATGGGATAAACTGTCAGTTTATCATTGCTTTCGAAGAAATCTATACGGCCTTAGTAATATGATTTCTCAACTTTTTCCGGTTCTGTATCGTTTGAGTGGTAAACCTTTAATGGTTTTATTGGTACTTCGGGTAGGACACTACTGCGGAAGTCTACTCATTTATCAGACCTATTATGGATTCGTCCTTTTGCCCACCCATTCGAGTATCACACCCTAATTAGTTTTGAACCTTTTAACTTAGGCCGCTTTCACGCGATGCAAGTTGGGTGGAACCAGTGTACCGTCTTGGTTGCGCGCACAGCACTTGATTGTCACTCTCCTCGTGTCAACAGGCCAAGACAGATGATTGAAAACAGCGGACTCGGTTCATGATCAACTTTTGGCATACGAATTCAACAAACAAGATGACGACAACTAACAAGTCGAGTAAGCGAAGTAAAGCAGGATTAAAATTTTTAGAACTGCATGAAAGTAAAGAAATTCTGTGGAATTTTAAGAATTAAAATTATTATAACAAGGGGTTTAGACATGCTGATGATAAAAAAATTGCCTCATAACGGTGTCACTTATTTCATATATCGGCAGAAATAATTGACAGTAGCTCTTCAAACTGAGGTACAGTTAGTCTCTTTTTTTCTTTCCGGTTTTGCGCCTCGCTGACGTAGAGATCACTATGTATTTTTTCTTATAGCTTTACACCTCGTCGACGTCGAGGTCATTATAGGCGGGATGGCACAGGGGATTAGGAACGGGAAGGAATTCAGCCATGGCCGTTTTGAAGGAAGCATCCCGGCAGGTCGTTGGAGGGGGTAAATGTCTGGGGAAAGCGAACGGGAAGGAATTTGGGCATGGCCTTCTGAAGGAACCATTCGCCTGGGGTGATTTAGCAAAACTATGGAAACGAAAATCTGGATGCAGGGACGGGGATTCGAACCAGCATCCTCCCTAGTGCGAGGCCAGAGCGTTACCTCTCACCCACCACGTTCACTTACAGCTAGTCTAAAATGATTTCTGTTACTCTGCACATCTTCAATTGCAGCTTCATTCAGTAAAGTCTTTGAGATTCTAAAACGGAGATTATCAATATATATATATATATATATATATATATATATATATATATTGATAAAGTCTTCTCGGTAACCAGGCTGGTAGTACATGGCTACTATAATTCTTGGAACGACAAGGATTAATACTACACAATTCACAGAGCGTGTTAATACAGAAAAAAAACTGCTTGAATTGCTCTTCAAAACTTCGTAGATAACAACCAACCAATAATGAAATGTTCTGCATACTGCTATTATTATCCGAAGATAATTATTATCTTTGGGGAGGCGTTGAGTGATGTGGAGATTGGAGTGCTGTTGAATGGAAACTGGATAAACAACATTCGCTACGCAGATGACACAGTCATTTTTGCAGACAGTCAGGAATGTTTACAATATCTTATAGATAGAGTATCACAATGCAGCCACGAATACGGACTTGAAATTAATATAAATAAGACAAAAGTAATGGTCATTGGCAAAAACAAAAACTCCCAATGCCATATTATGATTAACCAGAAGATCATTGAATGTGTATCAAGGTATACGTATCTTGGTACCACTGTAAACAGCCAAAGGGATCCATCTGATGAAATAAAGTCACGTATTGGTAAAGCCAGGGCTACTTTCAATAAAGTGAATAACCTTTTTAATAGTCGAAATTTATCAATTACCACGAAGATGAGAATCCTGCACTGCTATGTGTTCTCTGTCCTCCTGTATGGCTTTGATACGTAGACATTAACAGAAACTATCAGTAAAAGTCTAGAAGCTTTTGAAATGTGGCTATATCGAAGGATGTTGATAATACCGTGGACAGACCACACCACAAATGCTGAAGTATTCTGAAAAATGAAAAAATACATGGAAATACTGACCACCATAAAAATACGAAAGGTTCAGTACCTTGGCCACATCATGAGGAATAATAGCCGTTATGAACTCCTGCAATCTGTTCTCCAGGGGAAAATGCCAGGAAAGAAAAGTGCTGGTAGAAGATGAACTTATTGGTTAAAAATTCTAAGAATATGGACCTCCAAGACAACTGCTGAGTTAATCCGAGCAGAGACGAGACGGCTAAGATGGTTGCTGACATCCGGAACGGATAGGGACCAGAAGAAGAAGAAGAACAACGTGATGAAAGCGGGCTCCGAACTCCTCAGGTAGTGGAGGTGAAATATTCACCGTTACACGAAATTAATTTACCTTTAGAAATGATCATAATATCCCGTCCAAAATTATGACACCTTAGAATACAACGGATTAAAATATCTGATAAATATAGTTCAAACCATGCTTTACAAGTTGGTTTTGTAGTTGGTGTGCATTTTAAAAAGGTCGTATAGATATAGCCAAGTATACTTCCTTGTACAGCGCAGGCCTTGTTCGGTACGCTCACTGACATTACAGAAAAAAATGTAACAATCCTAAATAGCATATGTTTACTATCTATAGCGTAGATACGAGAATGTTGCAAATGGAAACGAAAATAGAACCAAATGTTTGGGATTAACATAAGTTCATAAATATACAAGTTCTTAACATGTAAAATGTGTAAAATCCCATTTAATGTTACAAAAGTTGTTTTAATGCAATGTAGACTTGGCAGGGTGGTTTTATTTTGCTGTTAAATGAATGCTACGTTATCATCCTTCATAGTACGAACACCTTATGGCTTCCAGTGTTATGCAATATCTCACCCCCAGCACTAAGAAGATCAGAAGCGCTCTTAAAAATCTGGAAAAATATCCTGAAGAACCCTCAGCTGCCTATACACCAAGACATGATTCAAGCGAAACACCAACGCTTGAAATCAAGAAAACCACCATGGCGCACAGCAATCAACCTCACAGAGTCCTCTTTCAACACCAATAAGCTGTGGACAACTCAATGGGAGCAGTCATCAGTAGTCAATAAAAATCTCGTTGAGGACCCCTCTGTAAGGTTACAAGGTTTCGATCTCCCTAGGCGGCAGTGGAGAATCATCAATGGAATTCGAACAGGACAAGACAGATACACCTACTTATTATACAAATGGGGTTGGGTAGATTCTGCAAATTGTGATTGTGGAGCCACCTTACAGACAATCAATCAGATCGTTTCTGACTGTCCTCTTCGGGCCTACAAGGGAACAATGGCGGAAATCCATGATGCGTCGATCAGTGCAGTTGACTGGATTAAAACATTAGATCTCGAGATATGAAATTTTACAAGCTTGTGAAATGTACATTTCCTATTGTGTACCTCGTAAATAACCAAACGATAAATAAAAATCCTTATCGTCGATTGACGAAGCCACTGAAGCTGACCATACCACCTCCATTCTAGGACCTCAGACAAAGAGGTCTGAAACTAGGATCACCTCGTAGGTAATGGTGTTTGGAGTTAGGTTTTCTTCTCCCCCCCCCCCCCCCCCACCTCGAAGTTCAAGTAGACATTGTACCTCTCAGTTAAAACGCTAACAATTCACTTCTTCAACGTTTTTTAAATTGAAGGTAAGCTAAACTTGTTATTCAACCAAAGGTTTGTTAGACCTACCGAAGGAGGTACACTTGGGCTTGAATTGAAGGCAATCCTACCGTCTAAGGGGGACCTATAGTTTAGCGTGGAATCAGAACCATGGAAGCTTTCTGGCATATTCCATATCAGTCATCACACAGCAAGTTGTGCCAGAGGCGAACGTGGGATTAGGGACCTATAAAATTTCCGCCGAAACAGGTATTCAATGTCCAATAAGAGACCTTAACCATTGAGTCCCAGGTCGTTATATATTGGAGGTCAATCAATGTGTTGTTTTTTCTATAATTTTCTCGATTTTTGGTGCGGGTATTCAATTAGAAAACGTATGCAGTATAAAATGGCCTATGGCAACAATTTGTTTTACGTAGCAGGATTTTACGGAGGAATAATTCGTCGCACAGGACAAACGAAATACTTGGGCCGTGCGTGATGCGAGTGTTGACGCGTGACGTCACGCGCGCTGACGGGTGTAGCGTCACGTCACATGCCGTGCCCCCTGAGGTAGGCCAGCAACCTGGCTTATCGCCCGCGCCGTCGGTATCCAACAGCCTGAAATGCATAAGCGAGCGCTCCTGGCCACCATTAACACACCAGATTACATCTTGACGGCTCAATTTTGTGAGTCACACCCGCGCCGCAGCACGGAGCCACTGTGTGACTGATTACATCGCAGGTAAACTCCTGCGCGGCGGGAGTTGTGGCAGTTCTGGCACTTTGCTGGTATGCCGTTCACTCGCCACCTGCTCTTATGTTTGACAGAAATAGAAGTAAGCAACTCCGGTAGGGCAAACATTAACGTAGGGGCTAAACGTTCCCACACGATCATTAAGATACTGTTTACAGGCACAGGTCGTATGCAACGAAGTCTGTGAGATGTCTTTCGATTTGACACGAGTTGCTGTATCTACTGTTGATTGATGTATCGATTTTGACATTTAATTTCTTTCTCGTATGACGTAGTATTCTGAAATTACAAAATATTTTTTCCATTATTATCCACAAGGTAAAATTAAATGTATTCAATTAATTCTCCCTTCAGATTGAAACTAGACTATACAGGGTGTTACAAAAAGGTACGGCCAAACTTTCAGGAAACATTCCTCACACACAAACAAAGAAAATATGTTATGTGGACATGTGTCCGGAAACGCTTACTTTCCATGTTAGAGCTCATTTTATTACTTCTCTTCAAATCACATTAAACATGGAATGGAAACACACAGCAACAGAACGTACCAGCGTGACTTCAAACACTTTGTTACAGGAAATGTTCAAAATGTCCTCCGTTAGCGAGGATACATGCATCCACCCTCCGTCGCATGGAATCCCTGATGCGCTGATGCAGCCCTGGAGAATGGCGTATTGTATCACATTCGTCCACAATACGAGCACGAAGAGTCTCTACATTTGGTACCGGGGTTGCGTAGACAAGGGCTTTGAAACACCCCCATAAATGGCGATGAATCGAGGAAGTACAGTACATACTAACGAAACTAAAATGAGCTCTAACATGGAAAGTAAGCGTTTCCGGACACATGTCCACATAACATATTTTCTTTGTTTGTGTGTGAGGAATGTTTTCTGAATGTTTGGCCGTACCTTTTTGTAACACCCTGTATAGACTACCAAAGATTTCACAAAGATCCTCCTGTATATTTCATCAAATTGTGGCGTCAACATGGTGCACGAAATCGGTTGGTCGTGGAGGTGTAGAGAGGTAGTTACGATACCAGATACATTGTCATGTAGGTTATATAATTATACCATACGATTGGGCTTATCGCTGGTGTTGCCTATTAAACTGACGCGTCGATTTTTATCGATACAGCTATACAAAGTCAACCACATCAAAGCGTTAGTCACTAAGTGGACTCTGAGAGATGATTCGTAGGGATAAAATTTTAAAAGCATCATATCCATATTGCTTCTTTGGATGAGGAAGAAACACGGATTTCATGAGATATTGTGATTTAGTATACTTGAACTACTAAGTGATTGCTTCGTTCACGTGAGATAATTGGGTAAGAAGGTGTCTATCCCAAATCTCTAATGGCATATATAAAGAATCTTTCACATTTTTCGAAGGCCTCGAGACGTTTTCACCATTTATTGCGAGACGTAAAAGTGCCTGCTTCTGTTTGAGAGATTTAGGTTATTTCGATATCTCTATTATTAATCACATCAATATAAAATGCTGCTAACAATTAATCTAATCAAAGTTTCGGGTTTACAGATATGTGCTAATTATCATTCTTTAAGTTTTTTCTCGTTTAATACTGTGCAGAGATTTGACTAAACTGCAGAAAGATTTACAATGTAGCATTTATTCGTAGTCGACAGTGAAATTTTGTAAAAAACTATTTATGGCAGATAGTTTTGCTAGCTTGCAAGTACCTTTTTGGCTTATTTAATTACGGGCTCCTCGAAAGCAGTTTGTTGTTACTATCGTCATTTGAATATTATCTTTTTTCCTTCTGGCTTACCGAGCGTGGCGGTGTAACGGTTAGCGTTCTCGCCTCGCATTCGGGAGGACGGCGGTTCGAATCCCCGTCCGGGCATCCAGATTTGGGTTTTCAATGGTTTCCCAAATCACTCCAGGCAAATGCCGGGATGCTTCCTTCAAAAGGCCATGGCCGAATTCCTTCCCATTCCTTGCCCCCCCATCCTTTCCCGTCTCTAAAGACCTCGCTGTTGAGAGACGTAAAGCAGTTAAAAAAAAAAAAACTTCTGGCTTGACGCCTCGTCGACGTCGAGGTCAATAGAGGCGGGAATGAACAGGGGACAAGGAATAGAAAGAAATTTGACCATGGCGTTTTCAGAGAACCATTCCAACATTCGTCTGGAGTGATTTGAGATCTGGATGATCGGACTGGGATTCGAATCCACGTCCTCCTGAATGAATATTAGCTGGCAAAATTATACTTTTGTTCTTCGTTTACGAACAAACGTAGATTATAACAGATATTTTCAAAACCTTTGCTGTCGTGTATTGAGAGAAATGCGCTAAAGTTCGTTAATAGAGGAAAGCTGCTTACGAACTGCAGACATGACGGTCATAGCGTCTTTTTAAACCCACAGCAGCATGTGTAGGCAGTAACGCGCCTATCATCTGTTGTGATCAAATAATGACTTCTTCACTAAAATTTTGCAAGGTGACAATACCACATCAGCCCGTTGTAGACACATGCGTTTTTATAATTGCCTCTGTACGTTGATAAATGATGTAAAGCACAAGAAGCGAATTTCATAGAAATAACAGTAGTGTTGCCAAAGTTTAAAGGATTTCTTTTATATGAAAAATTTTATGGTGTACAACCTGACAAATATTCTGTCAACGCTCTGTTTTTATTATTGAATTTCCAAGCTACCATGCTGTTCCACGATTACTAATAATCAAAAGTGTATAGAAACAGCAGGGAGGACACAACATTAATTAAAACCTGCCATTTCCCAGGCTGGACTCGAACCACGAACCGGTACAACGTAGATTAACCGGTATGTAAGATTTTTTTTGATCTTCAAAATTCCTGTGCAGAAAATCAAGCTATAAACACAGAGGTTAAAATTTTTGATGTATTCTAGGGAGACTACATCAATTCTCAACGCCGAGAAAAACTAACTTCGTTCTTATGTTAAAATTGTTTTAAAGACTAATGTTACCTAAATACGAAGTATAAGGGAAAAAAAAATTAAATACGTTTATAAACGAAATTAAATACTTTTTGCTTGGAATTAACCTAACCGGAAGACTGAGCGGGTGTAGTTACTGAAATGAGATTCGTATTTTAGCTAGAGGAATAGTACATCCCGCCTTGGTTGTTCTGTTCGCAGACTGTACTGTGTCTGCAGGCAGCGCTACTGTTGAGTACCTCCTGTAGTGTCTGCTCTCACGGAAACACTTGTCCCAGCAGCTGCTGTCATTCTGGTGCTGTAAGCACTTCTTTCAGGAGACACCTCTCTCGCTATCTGTCCAAAACATGGCGGTAAAACTCCAGCGAAAGTTAAAAATATATACCTACTTAGGCGTTCATTATGGTTTAGTAACAGCTGCCACAAATCACAAAAACAAGATTGTCTTTCAAACGCATGAATTAAAATCAAAGCTCTTTCCGCAGTGCGTTTAAAATGAGGGCACATGACAATGTATATGGTAAAAACCCTGTCTAATAAGGACGTTAAGCTTCGAGGCACTTCAATGACTTTATGAGAAGTACGCGCGAAAAGTCGCTCCTTTATTTCTTTTACTTTTGTATACGAGGTGGGATCAATAATAAGAAGCGCACAAAATTTATGTAGCAGAAAGTTAAATTGGTGACACACCAAAGGTATGCACAAAGTAAAGGTATGTTGTTACGGCATTTTTCGACAAAGTTGCCAAGTAACTCAACACGTTTCCACATCGTGGCACAAGTTAAAGGCCGGTTCATACAAGTCAGATCAACTCAAGATTCAGGATTAAACCTTACAGTTTTTACATACAGTTAGAACAAATAGATGATTCTTAACAAACAAAAGAGGACAATGAATGGAATTCTCGACATTGTATATATATATATATAATATAGGGTGATTCACGAAGATATGAAAATACTTTAATATGTTATTCAACAAGTAAAACTAAAGAAAAACGTTCATATAAACATATTTCCGCAAATGTTTAGTTACGGAGTTACGGCTAATAAAAGATTTTGCGTGAAATTTAGCAACCTCGCTAATACGAAGCCATCGCAAAACTGTACGAGGTTACAGTAAAGCACGATTTCCATTTATTTTGTTGTTACTGATCTGGTGAATGTAATAAAACAAGTCCCAGACGTGTATCTGTAGTAGTTTTCTAGAAATTCCAGAGATTATACAATCTGTTTACTTTCCATTAAGAAAGTAGTTAATAACTTACATACATTCCCAAATTATTTCTTTGCTTATCTGGAATTTCTGGAAAACTACTGCAGATACACGTCTGGGACTTTACACTCTCCAGATCAATAACAACAAAATAAATGGAAATCGTGCTTTACTGTAACTACGCACAGTTTTTCGATGGCTTCATATTAGCGAGGTTGCTAAAATTCAGGCAAAATGTTTTATTAGCCGTAACTCCGTAACTAAACATTTTCGGATCTATATTTATATGAACGTTTTTCTTTAGTTTTATTTGTAGAATAACATATTAAAATATTTGAATATCTTCGTGAATCACCCTGTATATAAGGATCAACCTTTTGCGATAATTCTATTTATTGCGTAGCGTTGCGCAATTTTATTTGCTTACATTGTAGGTTTTTTTTAACGATATCTGCTAATACTGTAGTTTTATGGGATGATTCGCAATATTTTTATGAGTAAAACAATACTACACTGAAACTCTGTACAAGCTATGTGACGTTCGTCATCCATGTTGTTCTGATCTGACATGACTGTTGTAAGTTCACACTAGCGGTCAGCTTCACCCAGTTCAGGTCTTGACTGCGCGAACTTCAGGTTGACCTGACTCGTCCTGACCTGACCGGACCGACCAGTGTGAATGCTCCCATTGGATTACGTGAACAGCGATTTTGATCTTTGCTCTGTCCTCACTTATTCGCTAATGTGAACCACCCTTTAGCAAATATTCGTCTTCTGTCAGTAGAGCCATCTTTGCACAACAGACTTGACTTCGGGGTGGGAACTGAATTGTTCGTTGGCCAAGAATTTCTTCTTTGGACCAAACCGAATGTATCGTGTATGCTGGAGCAACTTCCATGCAAGCTTACAGAAGCAGTCACATGGAGTCGCGCATTAAGATGAAGGAGTCTGACGTTTCTAGAATTAGGTCGTTTGTCACGAAACGCATGAGGCAACTTTACCGATGCTTTTGCATTCGATGCTGCATTCACAGTAGGTTTGCATTGAAAATCCTCCAGTGAAACCTACTGCATAGGGAGCGTGCATAAACGACGTAGCTCCATTTTGACCTCCTGTCAACCCCCCCACGTAGCACGTAGCTTTTTTCCCGTTTGATTCCAGAAGTCATTTTGTACTGTTTTCTCCTATCATACTACATACGGAGATAGTTAACTGAGTGAAATAAATATTCACATGCTGTTGTGTGTTTTGTTCCTCATTTTAACCGTGAAAAATATTATGAAATGAAAGCTACGTGACCTGGCTCAGGACCCCCCTCCCCCTACATAGCTCAGGGTAGCCTTTCGGCCAACCCCTCCCTCCCCTGGACCGAGCCACGTAGTTCGTGCACGCTCCCATATCACATAATACAGTCGAAAGCACGCTGTCTGTAGAGTCACCATGAATTTCTTGATATTAAAAACAGCAACCAGTCACAGTTTGTTTGATGTCGTATATTTATTAACCATTACCGGTTTCGAACAAATTGTTCATCATCAGATGGTTTGCATTTATTTCATAACGTAATCAAATATGCAGTTGTAAAATGCAAGCGTGCATCCTATAACAATAGAAAGTAGCATTTATTGAATGAGAGCAAATTTAATTTTGGTTTGATAAAGATAATCTCCATTATATTACTTACATTAGATAGTTGAATGTTTTAAACTGAATTTTTCTTGATGGCGAAAGGATATGATGTATTATTAAATAAATATAAATATTTCACCATAATAAGAATCTAAAAAGATCTTATGTGCACGCTAGAAATTTGCTTTTGCATTTACAGATGTTAGCAAAGATGATTATGTACAAAGAGTTTTGCATTATACTAAAGATAAAATTAAATTGAATATTAGGTTCTATGA
Organism: Vandiemenella viatica; assembly: GCA_031002005.1. Classification (NCBI taxonomy): domain Eukaryota; kingdom Metazoa; phylum Arthropoda; class Insecta; order Orthoptera; family Morabidae; genus Vandiemenella; species Vandiemenella viatica. The sequence goes on from JARYHS010012519.1 coordinate 88,671,629, forward strand.
AAAAATTATAGCAATATGAACTAATATATTTGATTACATTATAAAATAAATGCAAACCATCTGATGATGAACAATTTGTTCGAAACCGGTAATGGATAATAAACATACAACATCAAACAAACTGTGACTGGTTGCTGTTTTTAATATCAAGAAATTTGAAATCACAGTCGCTGAGTTCCACTAATCCATCATGGATAAAATATTATTACCATGAATTTCTCTTTGCTTGGAAAGCGGGATATTTACATTCCACGGACTCGCTGTTCATTTCAGACGTGTAGTGATACGCATACGACTCACCATCTGTAACCGTACCTTCAAGAAAAGGTGATTCGTCTTAAGCGTACCGTTCCAGGTTGGCCAGGCATATTATCCTATGCTGCCGCTTATGGGCATCTGTGAGGTTCTTTGGTGCCCACCGAGAATTCAGTCGATAATACACCATCTAGTACACTGTGCCGTAAGAAATGTTGGACATGTAATGTTTCTGTGACTGATGTCTATATATATACTATAAATATTACATCCACTATTTTATATTTGACTCATACATCACTTTTTATAATCACGTCATGTTATACTTCAGGTTGTTTTGTGTATTAATTGAAGTAAAAATCAGGGAAATCGATAGTATAGAAATATCGGCGAAGTTCGTGATAGATATTTGATTTGATCATAATATTGTAGTTATTAGGTGATATTTTTTTATTTTGAGACTGTGAAATTTTAAATTTGAGCTAGGAGCGGATACTGTATTATATTTAAGCATTACATAAAGGGAAAGACTTAATCTGCTCCAGCTCTTATTTCCAAGGTCTTTTCTTCCATGTTTCTATAACATCTGTGAGAGGCATTACATTCACTCAGAATTAGCAGTACAAGAATTTAATATTAACAATTTTGAGTGAAAATTCAGGCTTTGTTTCTGAAATTGTTGAATTCCGGTCGCTGTATTAAATTTCTAATACAATGTTAAACACTATGTAGTAGTACTCCACATTGTCTTTTTTTTTTAATTAACGTTTGTGTTATGGATGCTGTTGTGTGACACGAGCTTTGTGATATTTCATTCCTTTCTGCCCTGTCTGCATGTATTCTCCACCTGTGCTATAAAACGCAGAATGAAATTTGTCCTCCCACAAAAGAGATTGCTATTACAAGTATCTCCGTCACTAGAGCTATGTAGTAAAGCATTCTATAAAGACTCCGATATTGCTGCAGCAAAGATGTTAGAAATGAATTACTGAACAGCAATAAAGAAAGCATATGCTTTGATTGATATTAATATTTCCTTCTGTCGGAACTACTTCACACACACACACACACACACACACACACACACACACACACACACACATATATATATATATATATATATATATATATATATATATAAGTAGGAGGAGGTTGTCTTAGCAAGCCAGAAACCGGGAAAACCCGTGACGTCACTAAGTGGTGGGGGGGACCTCCCTCCCCTCCACTCCGGCGGGCTTTTTGAATGGCGGGCCGGCCGGCCAAGATGGCGGGTGCAGTGTTGCCACATTGACGGCATGACGACAGCATATTTCTAATTAAACATATATAACTGTTATTTAGTCTTTATTATAGCTGTTATTTAACTTATATCCAACAATGTTAATCTGAAATCAGCGATATTATTTACGATTGTGTCCTATATGGTGTAGATATTCCAGCTGCAAAAATGTTGCAATGTAGCATATACACACATCCTGACACCAGGTGTCTCCACCGAACAGCGCATGACACGAGAAACTTCATCTGCGCATGCGCCGGCCAGAGATATTCCACTTCGCCACGAAATCTTCTATCCTTGTCTTGCGGGGGAAAACCCTAGCCTAAGGGTATTTGCACAGGTGTCGGTCGACATGTACGCACTTGCTCGGCCGCCGAGACCCTGTTGCGACATGCGCGATAACTTGCATAACTCTCGCTAGAGGTCAGCACACGGTAGTAGACATTTGCCGCTAGATGGTGCGGGTGTCCCAATATGCGTGAAATATTTCGGGAGTCCGACAGGTTACGAAATGGCTCCATTACCTGTTTTCATGAAATTATTTAGCGTTCTTGCCTCTCATTCGGGAGGACGGAGGTTCCAGGCATCCATGGTTTCCCCCAGGTGAATGCCGGGGATGCTACCTTCAAAAGGCCATGGCCGAATTCCTTCCCATCCTTTCGCGTCTCTAAAGACCTCGCTGTTAACATAAATTCCGTTCATCGAAGCAGGCAGACATTAAAAATTAATTCACCGACGAAGAGACGGGAAACAAACTCACTTTTTCATTATGAACAATATAATATAACTCACGAGTGTCACCTACAGTCCGTGTATTTTAAAGGATGTATTAAATTAGGGGTATTTATATTTTTATTTATATTTCTCGTGTCCAGGATATAACAAGTTGAAAAAACAAATAACATTAATTAATTAATATTAACTATAAACACAATTATATAGAATGTGACCAGAATTCCGCAATCTTGATGGCCTTCTCGTTTGCCCTGTAAAGGTCGTCGATATTGCAGGTTTCAGGGAGATTCCTGCATATCAGAAGATGTTGTGGGTTCTGAAGCTCACCACATTCACATAGATCGTTGTCATTAGTGTACCCCCATTTTTTAAATATTATATTTACATCGGGACACTTCAGTTCTTAGTCTGTTTAAAGCCTTCCATATAGCATATGGCTGATTACATCCCGCAGCCGGTGCCTCTTTGATGTTCCTCCACCAGGACAAATTTCAAAATTAGGGGTAATGAAATTGTGTGTCTCCAAGTGAATGCCGGGGATGCTACCTTCAAAAGGCCATGACCGAATTCATTCCCATTCCTTTCCCCGTCTCTAAAGACCACGTTGTTAGAGAGACGTTAAAAAAAAGAGCAGAAAAGGCTTGTGGCGTGGGATAGAGGTGGTGCTGATCATGTGAACAGATTTGTTCATATTACCAACGATACTGAATGGCAGAGAGGTCTGTAGTGTGAGTTAAATGATATGATTTTGATGTGAGGAGATTGTTACTTGGAACACATGTTAATGATGATTTTTTTTCGTCAGTCTTGAGCCATGGGGGTTCTGTCCCACTTTTTCTTTTCCATGATTGGGTTGGTTGTTGTGTTGAGCTCGCTGTAGGCATGGATATATGGGTCTGTATGCGTAAGTATGGTGATACCTTCCTTAAACTCATTTATCTGGACGTATGAATTGCTGTTCCTCCCATATGTTTGTGCTTGTGTGGAGACGTATGGGTTTGTGGGTGAGACCTGGTATGAATATGGAGGTTATGATATGTGTCTGATAGACAAGTGTCTATTGTAACTCATGGTACCTGGGTCACATGTTATTAAATGACAGAAAGGGTTGCGGTGTGGGAGAGATGTGGCTGTGATTTCAATCTTCACACATCCTGTAACTCTTCAGTTTTTCCTCCAGTTATGTATGGTGATGAATGGAACTGTTTGAATGCATTGACATGTGAGTGTGTGTATGTATGTGTGTCTTTCTATGATTTTTGGCCAGTCATTGGGTGTTCTGTTCCACTTTTTCGTTGCCATGATTGGGCTAGTTGTTGAGCCGAGATCGCTGTAGGCATGGAAATGTACGTGTGTATGCGTCTCTATCTCTGTGTGTTTTTTGCGTAAATGTGATGATACCTTCCTTTATCTCGTTTGTCTGGATGTATGATGTGCTGTTCCTGCACTTATGCTTGTGTGAGGTGACATATGGATTTGTGGGTGAGACCTAGTATGAATATGGGAGTTATGATATCTGTCTGATGACCAAGTGTCTACTGCTACTCGTGGTACATGGGGGGCACATATTACTAAATGGCAGAAAGGGTTGCGGTGTGGGCGAGATGTGGCTGTGATTTCAAACTTCACACATCCTGTAACTCTTCAGTTTGGATCTAGCATGTTCAGTCCCTTTCCTCCAGTTATGTGTGATGATGAATGGAACTGTGTGAATGCATTGACATGTGTGTGTGTGTGTGTGTGTGTCTTTCTATGATTTTTGGCCAGTCATGGGTGTTCTGTTCCACTTTTTCGTTGCCATGATTGGGCTAGTTGTTGAGTCGAGATCGCTTTAGACATGGAAATGTACGTGTGTATCCATCTCTATCTCTGTGTGTTTTTTGCGTAAATGTGGTGATACCTTCCTTTATCTCGTTTTTCTGGATGTATGATGTGCTGTTCCTGCACTTATGCTTGTGTGAGGTGACATATGGATTTGTGGGTGAGACCTAGTATGAATATGGGAGTTATGGTATGCCAGTCATGGGTGTTCTGTACCACTTTTTCGTTGCCACGATTGGGCTAGTTGTTGAGTCGAGATCGATGTAGGCATGGAGATGTACGTGTGTATGCGTCTCTATCTCTGTGTATGTTTGCGTAAATGGGGGTGATACCTTCCTTTAACTCGTTTGTCTGGGTGTATGATTTTGCTGTCCCTCCACTTATGCTTGTGTGAGGTGACATATGGATTTGTGGGTGAGACCTAGTTTGAATATGCGGGTTATGATATCTGTCTGATAGTCAAGTGTCTATTGCAACTCATGGTACTGGGGTCACATGTTACTGAATGGCAGAAAAAGCTTAGGTGTGGGATAGACGTGTTGGGGCTGATGTGAACAGTTTTGTACCTAGCACACATGATACTGGATGGTAGTGAGGTCTGTAGTGCGAAATAAATGAGATGATGTTGATGTGAAGAGTATGATGCCTGGAACATATGTTACTGATGATTTTTTGGTCAGTTATGAGCCATGGGGGTTCTACCCCACTTTTGCGTCGCCATGATTGGGCTGGTTGTTGTGTCTAGCTCGCTGAAGGCATGGAAATGTGAGTGTTTGTGCGTCTCTCTCTGTGTCTGTATGCGTAAATATTGTGATACCTTCTATAAAAACGTCTGTCTGGGTGTATGATTTTGCTGTCCCTCCACTTATGTTTGTTTGTGCTTGTGCATGGAGATGTATAGATTTGTGGCTGAGACCTAGTTTGAATATGCGGGTTATGATATCTGTCTGATAGTCAAGTGTCTATTGCAACTCATGGTACTGGGGTCACTTTTTACTGAATGGTAGAAAGGGTTGCGGTGTGGGAGAGACATGTTGATGGTAAATGTAATCAACTGGGGCGTGATGAACACTATTTATGGTATAAACACTTAGATTTATGGTGAAAACATGCCATCTTTTGCACACCTTGTATTTCGCCAGGCTGATGACATGTAAGGAGACTTCTGTTTTTCAGCCAGGCAAGAGAGTACTAAACCACTTTTTCGTTTCCATGATTGTTGCCGGTAGCTATACTGAACTCTCTGTAGACTTGGACATGTGTATCTGCGTCTGTCTTTGTGGATGTAAGCATACGTATGGCGGTACCTGACTTTAACTCGTCTGTCTGATGATTTTTGTAACGATAGTTCTGTCCAGATAATCAGTGGTAACGACAATTCTGCCCCACTTCATCGTTTTCATGATGCTTGCTGTTAGTTCTATTGACCTCGCTGTATGCATGTACAAGTGTGTGCGTGCGCGTGTGTGTGTGTATATGTGTGTCTTCTTCCTCTGTGGGAGTTCTATCTTGGTGCTGGTTTTTCTGTCGACCTCGCTGTAGGCATGGAAATGTGCGTGTGTCATCCCTCTGTGGATTTGAGTCTAGAATTATGCTCACTATCAACGTGTGCTTCTAACCATTGATTCAGGGCTTAGGCAGTCTCCCATTTCATTGTGCTCTTTACAGTTTACTGCCGTTTGTGTTGACATACGAATTGTGTTCCTCACGTTTTTCATTACATGCATTTCGGGATAAAAATCATTTAACAGAGAGGGTGATGAGGGGGTGTATCAGAGAAGTGAAGGACTTGGGTACAAATCCACAGTCAGACCACTGCTTGTGTGGTGTAGTATGGAGTCCACATTTTTTGTACAAAGATGGCAGCTATATTTATCTGTGGAAAATATTCAGTAAGTGACATAATAAAGGAGCTGGGGTTGGGATGTCATTGGAAGATAGGAAGAGTGTCAGGGGCTGTAGGTGGCGTATAATGCTGTTAGAATGGATATTGGTGGAATAATTCTGAATCGTGTATGGGGCCTAAGTTGACCAAGACCACAATCTGGCACTAGACTTTAGGTGATGAGGCCTGAGTGGATAAAATATCTAAACACCCACTTTGACCAGTCCACATTTTTGTACATCAAATGCAAGGTGCAAAGGAGGGCAGCTAGATTTATCTGTGGAAAATATTCAGTAAGTGACATAATAAAGGAGCTGGGGCTGGGATGTCATTGGAAGATAGGAAGAGTGTTGAGGGGCTGTAGGTGGCGTATAATGCTGTTAGAATGGATATTGGTGGAATAATTCTGAGTGGTGTATGGAGCCTAAGTTGACCATGACCACAATCTCGCACTAGACTTTAAGTGATGAGGTCTGAGTGGATAAAATATCTAAACACCCACTTTGACCTAACAATTTACGACAGTTCAAGTGTGAGCGCTATCTTAGGCGTAATAGAACCTATGGTGACGTTTTGGATACTTGTTGATGTGTGGGGGTCTTCTATGAAAATGTGGGTTATGATGTCTGTTTGATGATCAAGTTAGCTAAGGGTATTATGTCACTTTTATCGTGGTTAGTTGGATGAAGCATGAAATTACAATCAAATGTCACACTTGGTCCTGAATCCGAAGGTTGGCGTTAGATGGGAACATTTTAAACCGAATGGAGAACTCCCCTGGGTCCTGATTTATTGAAAAATAATTTCCTGGAAAAGGGGAGAATTTTCTTGGAAAACTGCAGTAGAACCACCTTAAGTGAACATTTTGGAACCTGGCTACTGATTAGGAGAAGACTTTGCGAAAGCACTGCCTTACATTGACTCGATTTTTATCACATAGGACTGGCGTACTTCGATTCGAGAGGGGCGAAATTAGTAAGATTAACAGACGATATTTCGTTCCTGGAACATACCTGCTGTGCTGTAAAATACAGTTAAAGGTGCCAATCACTGATGTGTCACAAGGGATTGATTGGAATTTTAGACAAAGTACAGCTAAGGACACTCAATTTGGGTGGGTAAATAGTTGTGGCAATGAGAAAATGATATATAAGTAGATTTACACGGGCGAGAACTTAATGTTTTCTTTTCGCCTAGCACACCCCCTCGGATCGAATTCCCGAGTGCTGAAGTTACTCACATCATTATTATTAAGTATTTGCATGAGAATGAATTTATTCTAGCTAATTAGACACACCAACAGGACGGACATGACATTCACAGAGACACAATTTCATTACCCCTAATTTTGAAATTTGTCCTGGTGGAGGAACATCAAAGAGGCACCGGCTGCGGGATGTAATCAGCCATATGCTATACGGAAGGCTCTAAACAGACTAAGAACTGAAGTGTCCCGATGTAAATATAATATTTAAAAAATGGGGGTACACTAATGACAACGATCTATGTGAATGTGGTGAGCTTCAGAACCACAACATCTTCTGATATGCAGGAATCTCCCTGAAACCTGCAATATCGACGACCTTTACAGGGCAAACGAGAAGGCCATCAAGATTGCGGAATTCTGGTCACATTCTATATAATTGTGTTTATAGTTAATATTAATTAATTAATGTTATTTGTTTTTTCAACTTGTTATGTCCTGGACACGAGAAATATAAATAAAAATATAAATACCCCTAATTTAATACATCCTTTAAAATACACGGACTGTAGGTGACACTCGTGAGTTATATTATATTGTTCATAATGAAAAAGTGAGTTTGTTTCCCGTCTCTTCGTCGGTGAATTAATTTTTAATGTCTGCCTGCTTCGATGAACGGAATTTATGTTAACAGCGAGGTCTTTAGAGACGGAAAGGATGGGAAGGAATTCGGCCATGGCCTTTTGAAGGTAGCATCCCCGGCATTCACTTGGAGTGATTTTGGGAAACCATGGATGCCTGGAACCTCCGTCCTCCCGAATGAGAGGCAAGAACGCTAAATAATTTCATGAAAACAGGTACACATAGAATTTATATCTGGAGTTTATGACGCTTTTTTTCCCGTTAAAAGGAAACATTTATGCTTTTCGAGGCGTGGAAATTACGTAACTTTGCGGCTTTTCCACAAAACACTTAAACACCGCGGCCGGACTCGAACCGGCGACCTTCGGCACTCTAGCCCCAACACTGCCGAGGTCGTTAGTTGAATTCTCTCCATCATTAACGCTGTTAACGATTAATTATATTGGAATCCCACCTTACTGATGCTTATATTCGCTCAGAGTTATAAACATCCTCGAATATCAGAACTGCATTGTATAGATATGAATTTGAGCTAAGTCAGGACATTCCATAGTTCATTATCACGTTTTAAACGTAAAAGTTACGCTTTCTCATGGTCTATGTCTTATTTTTTTAATTAAATACAAAGACTCAAGCAGTTTTTCTGTTCGCCCAGAATGAAAACTAAATTTTCGATTTTCGTTTTTAAAACACGTTATTCTGGCGAAGGATTAGGCTACCATAAAAGATTCTTATATTTGTTCTACGAAAACTGACATATAATAATTATTCTCATCTCGTAATAATTTCTTCTTGAACCGCAGTGAATTTCTATGTATCCTGCTGGAACGGTTTCGATGGCGCAACCCGATAGCAGGACACCTGAAAAATAACAAATACACATGAAGCCTGAGACTCTGCAATATGTATTGGACGCCCTAATTTCTTTGTCCGCCAGCTATGCTTTCACAATGGTGGATGGCCTAGCTGTATCGCTCTGTAATGGAGCCATTTCGTAACCTGTCGGACTCCCGAAATATTTCACGCATATTGGGACACCCGCACCATCTAGCGGCAAATGTCTACTACCGTGTGCTGACCTCTAGCGAGAGTTATGCAAGTTATCGCGCATGTCGCAACAGGGTCTCGGCGCCGAGCAAGTGCGTACATGTCGACCGACACCTGTGCAAATACGCCTTAGGCTAGGGTTTTCCCCCGCAAGACAAGGTTAGAAGATTTCGTGGCGAAGTGGAATATCTCTGGCCGGCGCATGCGCAGATGAAGTTTCTCGTGTCATGCGCTGTTCGGTGGAGACACCTGGTGTCAGGATGTGTGTATATGCTACATTGCAACATTTGTGCAGCTGGAATATCTACATCATATAGGACACAATCGTAAATAATATCGCTGATTTCAGATTAACATTGTTGGATATAAGTTAAATAACAGCTATAATAAAGACTAAATAACAGTTATATATGTTTAATTAGAAATATGCTGTCGTCATGCCGTCAATGTGGCAACACTGTACCCGCCATCTTGGCCGGCCGGCCCGCCATTCAAAAAGCCCGCCGGAGGGGAGGGGGGGAGGTCCCCCCCACCACTTAGTGACGTCACGGGTTTTCCCGGTTTCTGGCTTGCTAAGACAACCTCCTCCTACTTATATATATATATATATATATATATATATATATATATAGGGTGTTACAAAAAGGTACGGCCAAACTTTCAGGAAACATTTCTCACACACAAACAAAGAAAATATGTTATGTGGACATGTGTCCGGAAACGCTTACTTTCTATGTTAGAGCTCATTTTATTACTTCTCTTCAAATCACATTAAACATGGAATGGAAACACACAGCAACAGAACGTACCAGCATGACTTCAAACACTTTGTTACAGGAAATGTTCAAAATGTCCTCCGTTAGCGAGGATACATGCATCCACCCTCCGTCGCATGGAATCCCTGATGCGCTGATGCAGCCCTGGAGAATGGCGTATTGTATCACTAAAATGAGCTCTAACATGGAAAGTAAGCGTTTCCGGACACATGTCCACATAACATATTTTCTTTGTTTGTGTGTGAGGAATGTTTCCTGAAAGTTTGGCCGTACCTTTTTGTAACACCCTGTATAGGTAGGTGCGAAACATATTGAATGTAAAAAAAAAGCGGTCATGTGATAAGTGGTTAAGGTGCTTGCTCTCAAAAAATTCTGGCTCTAGTCCCGGGTTCAAATCCTGGAGGGGACAAGAATTTTTAAGTATTGTATTTGATCATGCGAGCTACTCTACGACGTTCCGTGGTTTGGACTCCATGTTAAACTGTAGGTCCCAGAGGAAAGGAACTGCCATCCTACTTCTGATAAAATAGCTTAGTATGCCTCCTTATGGAGGATCCAACCAACCTTCGGGTTGTGGAGTAAGGTTTCTAAAATATTTACTGTCTGTATATCTAATCTACCCAATCTAATACCTTATATGAGCAACTGTAATATATAAGTAATATTAATTTCTCACAAACTTGTCTAAGGATTTTGATTAAATCTTGCATACTGAATAGAAATCGAAAGATGCCGAGCGAAGATCGGTACTGATTATTATGAACAGATATAACTTAGTACATTATAATTAATATATACCAATTACAAAGGTTTTTGTTGACAAATATGGCGTTGACAGCTTAGTTACTGCACAAGGAGTTTCGTTAACATGCAGTGAGATACGAGTCGTTCAGTTGCCAGGGCAGCACATTTTATCATTGTGTATTTTGTTTGGAGTTGGATTAAACGTAAAGAACTGTAACAGGGGTACAAGAAATCGTGTAATAAAAATCCTTTTATTTGATATGATGCCGCTGTTTCGCTGAAATCGTATAAGAATTTGGATAGCTAAATCCGACCAGAAGATCTTGCTTGAATCGCGTTCAAGGAAAAATGTATTTTAATTTGTGGAAAATTTTGTCTTTACTTTTTCAGCTTTCCGACTTTGAAATGTAACATATTCTAATTCCCCCACACCGGAGCATAGACTAACATAATTCGAAAGCCCATAATAATCCGAGAGGTAGTTTTTTCCCTTGAATTCAGCTGATAAAAAAACAAAATCGCGATTAACGAAACCTATGCTGTTTCCCGCAGTCGAAGAGTTTACGGTTTGCAATATAAAGGAAACTAAAAAGCATCCGATTATTGTGATATTTTAAGTATAGTTCAAATATATGTCAAGCATCTATAATTTAAATTTTGTACTAATTGTTGTTGGTATTTGGTAAGTAAAGCTAGAGATGAGCAAATGAGTAAATATATCGATATGTCTACTAGGGATGTTGATATTTTTAAAAATATCGGATTTTCGATTTATCGATATTTTTTTTTTTTTTTAAAAAGTATCAATATCGGCTGTCGATATATCGGAAAAAAGTATCGATACTTTCTTAAATGCAATTTCATAATATCAAATCTTGCAAAAATAAGGCTGTCCACTGATAAATAGACGTGTGATTTTGTTCTTAACCAAGTTTTCAATTTCTAATCGTTTCTATTGGTGATGATAATTGTAAACTTAAAAATAAAAATTGAATATTATGCTTGTCATAAATTTCATAAAAATTTATAAAACTCGAAAGAGGTTCGAGGCAAATCTATATTTGTGTATTTTTAAGATTGGTAAGCAATACAGTTGAGGCATTTATTTAGGTAGAAGTTTAGCTATCTTATCATGCATTATGGCTAAGAAACATAAATTTTTTAATAAGATTTTTTTGTGGTATTTCATTTAGTTTTGTATGTTGATAGTTTATTCTGAGTTGTCTTACTTTTCTTTCTCTCTAATTAGAAACTACTGTGTTATTTACACTTCCCACTATTCCTGCTAACACTTTGGACTTCCTGGACAATCCACACGCTCATTTCAATGGGCTCGCGTCCGATTCGTGCTGGGCGAGCGATGCCTTGCCTTCACTGTTGTCATCATCTGAGTAAACTTGATACATAAATTTACAAATTAATTATAGAAGCGTAGTAAGATTTACTTAACCTTGTTGATCTCTATGCGTAATATAAATTTGATGGACATAGTGCCATCCAGAGCAAACGAAAAATGATAATTTATTTTAAAAAATATCAACGCCGATATCCAGTTTTCAGTATCGAAATATCGATATATCGTCCTAGAAATATCACTCATAAATATAGATATTTTAAAAAAATAATATCGATATATCGATATATTATCAACAGTCCTAGTCTACATATAGATTTTTTTGCCTAAACCAGTAATTTTATAAAAATATTTCCAGGGATTAATATGAGTGCATTCATCGTAGCGTCTGTCTCAAGTTGAGCGGCTACACCCAGCGTCTGACCCAAAGTGGGCGGCTGTTCAAGAAATCGCCAATCCGTTCTGAAGCAAGCGTGGCGATTATGCTTCACCCCTTTAAGCAACTATGATGAGCGGCATTATTGGAAAACAATCCGGAGGTAAAACAGCCCCCCATTCGGTTCTCCGGGAGGGGGCTACATTAATGTCAGCAGTCAAAGTTCCTAAAGAGCAAACCAGATCATCAATAGAAAAACAGCAAATAATTCATATATGCACTTACAACTGCAGGTCTCTTAAAGGAGAATCCCGACTTACAGAGTTGGAAGACGCGCTCCAAAAAATCAAATGGAGTATAGTGGGCCTAAGTGAGGTTAGACGTCCAGAGGAAGAATGTATCGAACTTAAATCAGGCCACATCTTGTACCATTACGGAAACTCCTTGGGAAAGCTAAATGGAGTGGGCTTCCTGATAAACCGTAGTGTGAAAAATAAGGTTAAACTAATAGAAGGTATTTCAGATCGAGCAGCAAGAGTAGTGTTACAACTATCAAATCGCTACAAAATACAAATACTGCAGGTATATGCTCCAACATCCTCGCACTCAGATGATGAAGTAGAGTCTTTCTACGAAGATGTCACGACACTGCATGACAGAGGCAAAGACTGCCATTTCCAGATTATCATGGGAGACTTCAATGCTATTGTAGGCACCAGGAAACAAGGAGACACTGTGGTCGATAAGTTCGGAATACAAACTAGGAATGACAGAGGGGAACGACTTGTGCAGTTTGCAGAGCACACAAAAATGCACGTCATGAACACATTTTTTAAAAAACATCAAAGTCGAAAGTGGACATGGAGAAGTCCAGATCATAAAACTAAAAATGAAATAGACTACATCCTGTCCAATAGCCGACATTTTGTTCAAGACGTCACTGTTCTAAATCAATTCAACACCGGAAGTGATCACAGGCTGGTCCGAGCGAAACTTAGTATCTGCATAAAACAGGAAAGGCGAAAGCTAATAAAAGGAACCAATAAAACATCAGTAAATATAATCAATCTCACTGAAAAGAAAGACATTTTTCAACGCACACTATCGGAGAAACTAGCTACCACCGCCAATGGAAATTTAGCTTCAATTATTAACACATTAGCCATAGAAATTGCAGGAACTGTTAAAACCACCAAATTAAGTAAAATTAGCAATAATACAAAAAACTCTCCTGAATAAACGGAGGAATATGAAAGTAAAACCTGAAAAAAACCTAATTGAATATGCTGAACTGTGCAAGACCATTAGAAAAGAAATAACAGCTGACATCAAGAAATATAACGAAAATCTGGTCAGATCAGTTATAGAGAACAAGAAAGGCTATAAGAAAGCAAAACAAAGATTAATGATAGGAAAGAAACAAATAATAGCTTTAGATGATGATAATGAGCGTATTACAGACAAAACGGCAGTATTGGTTCATATCAGGAACTTCTATCAGTCCTTATACAGCAAGCAAGATGAAAATCCTTTAATGACATCAAGCCCAGACTCACCAATTCCTGAAGTCCTCCCATATGAAGTTAGAAGGGCAGTGAACGAAATGAAAAAAGGATCAGCTAGTGGTTATGACGGCCTGTCTATTGACGTACTCCAATTGACTGGAGAAGAAACTTACAGACACCTAGCTAAGGTGTTTTCACAATGCCTCGAAGAGAGAAATATCCCATCCAGCTGGAACAAAGCAATGATTGTGTTGCTATACAAAAAGGGCAGTCGTTACAATATTAAAAACTACCGCCCCATCAGCCTTCTTCCTGTCATATACAAAGTGTTTACAAAGGTCATCAATAACCGCATCAGTTCCACCTTGGACACAGCGCAACCAATTGAACAGGCTGGTTTTAGGTCAGGATTCAGCACAGTAGATCACATCCAAGTCATCAACGAAGTAATAAGTCGAGCAAATGAATACCAGATGCCCCTCTGTTTGGCCTTTATCGATTTTGAAAAAGCTTTTGATTCAGTCCATCACTCTGCAATCATGCAAGCCCTTTTAGAACAAGGAGTGAATCCCGGCTATATTGACTTACTGTACAACATCTACACCACTTCCACTGCTTTTGTCAACATCGCTGAAGTCACCAAAGAGTTCCCAGTAGAAAGAGGGGTAAAACAAGGTGACTCTATATCCCCCAAGCTATTCACATCAGTCCTAGAGTTGGCAATGTCAAAAATCCAATGGCAAAACCGAGGTTTGAGAATAAATGGAAGAAATCTCAACAACTTAAGATTCGCTGATGATATAGTTTTACTCTCAAACAGTCTGGAAGAGCTCAAAGAACTGATAAATGAACTAGAGACAGCGTGCAGTGAAGTGGGCCTTAAAATAAATATATCAAAAAGCAAAATCATGCAAAACAAATGGGCAGAAAAAGATAAAGACAAGGCGGACATGAAAGATTCTGGTATTGAGTTCGTAGATCAGTACATCTATCTTGGCCAACTGATCAATATGAATGGTGACTCAAAGCCTGAGATCTACAGACGGATAAAGCTGGGCTGGAGAGCATATGGAAGAAATTCCATAGTTTTTAAATCGAACATGCCAATACATCTTAAAAAACAGGTATTTGAACAATGTGTATTACCGGTCCTCACATATGCCTGCCAGACTTGGACCCTAAATAGTCACACGAAGCAAAAACTGAGAACTGCCCAGCGAAGTATGGAAAGAGCAATGCTAGGGTTTACAAGAAGAGACAGGAAAAGGGCTGTGCACATCCGTTCAATAACTAAAGTAACAGACATCTTAAAAAGAGTCATGACCCAAAAATGGCAATGGGCCGGTCATGTTGCTCGCAAAAGAGATGAAAGATGGACTACGGTAGTGCTGGACTGGATACCGAGAAACCTGAAAAGAGCAAGAGGAAGACCCCCGGATCACTGGGATAAGGATATACGTCGAGTTACAGGCGTGAACTGGAAGAGGGCGGCTCAGGATCGATCGGCCTGGAAAGAACTACAGCAACACTATGTAGAATTAAATTCTAATATATAGCTCATTAGGCTTAAAGAGGCTACATCCTGAAAAAAGGATTGATATAGCTGCAATAATAAATAAATAAATAAATAAATAATTTCCAAAATATTTAAGAAAGTTAAAGACACATGTGGAAATTATACAAACTTTTATTAATTTATCTATTTTTAGAAACAATTAAACCAGTAGTCATCTTACGTAGACATCAAAACAGGGGTCCGCAAAGTGGTCGATACCGACCCCTTGGGGTCGATAAAAGATCTCCCGGGGTCGATTAATACAGGTGGGTCGAAAGGGGGGGGGTCGATTAATACTAAAGAGGATCAATTAAACTGTACAGGAAAAAATAGGAATGTTCTACTAAAAGTTTGGTCAATAAGTAAAATTAAAATTCATCCTCTCAATTCTCGACTGTTTGCGAAGTCATGTGAAGTAAATGATGAAACTTTCAACAAAATACTTTTGCTCACTGAGGTAAGGTGGTTCTCAAGAGGTGATAGTTGCAGTATTGAGAGTTGAAGACTGCCTTAGGAAGGTGGATCCATCGATATGTGACAAGTTAAAACAGTACAACCATTTGCTCTTTTTGGCAGGTCTTTATTAGAAATTTATTCCATCTATCCATAGTTTTGTTCCTATTTTTTGAGATTATAATAATAGTGGAAAGTATCTCGTTTTTCTGTTAATTTTATTGGGTGGATTTTATAAATTATTTCGTTGAGTTGTTATACAGGCCTTCTTATTGCTTAGCATCAGAAATTCCAAAAATGATTTAATGTTTTTATTAAATATTTGTGAGGGTCGATAAGAAGGCAAATATCGTATTAAGGGGTCGATGGGGTAAAAGGTTTGGGGACCCCTGCATAAAAAGAACTCTCTGTTCTGTATGTTCACGCGCCAATCTACTTGTGTTGTCCGGTGCCGCCAATTTAGCTGCAGGAACCTCTCTTTCGGACGACACAGAAGAGACTTGGCATATCAGGTACTTCTAAAAATCATTAATTTCTACTCATCAATGAAAACACCAATTGAAAACAGATTTTTTTTTATTTACGTCAATCATCAACTTCGCAACACGGGTGCTTAATTAGTATTCTTAACTTGATAAAAAAATAATATAACCATTAACATTCAAATAGGCTTAAAATAAATTACTTTGACATCAACGTAAACCTGTTAAAATTTAATATCTTTTATAACTTGTTAATCGTTGATGAAAAAAATGTTAAATTACGACGAATTCGCTTTTTTAGATCAGATATGTACTGAATGTATTTTTGTCCAATATACACATATACACATAACACATGAAAATGGATAATGATTTGCGTTCGTAAAAAAATATCGAATTGGTACTTAAAATTGACACTCCAAATAAGGTATCGATATCTTATATATCGAGAATAAAAATATCGATTATTTTATGATAAATTATCGATGCTTAGATTTATCGATACATTTTGCCTTTGCGTAGATGAAGCCTCATACTTAGCATGTTTTATGGTTGCTATAGACGAGCTGTGCGCGATGTTTTCACTTAGATCCTTCTGTGTGTAAACATCCTGCAGATACTGCCTACGCAGTGACTGGTAGCAAGCAGTATCACAGTTGTTTTCGCTGCGGCTGCCCACCATTCACTGTGTGTTAGACTGCCCAGCGCCACACAACACCCCTTATCTCGGCCGTGCAGGCAGCCCGGCTTAATAACTTAGGGGCTGACTGGAGCTGGCTAGGGGGCTCCGGACTCGCCTCCAGGATAAGAGAATTAATTAACCCACGGCACTCACTGTTAGCAATCCCACCCCGTTAATGACTTCCGCCACTTTTTGTCATACGCCATTGTTGCACACGGGCCGTCTACCGAGAACATTGTCTTCCTGCAGGAAGGATATTTCGGCCCTCTGGTGGAGATGAGTAATAGGCCTGACGCGATGTGGCGCGTCCAGAAATGAAATTGGAGCACCGAGGAGACGTGAAGAGGGAGAGGGGAGAGAGAGAAAAATGGCCAGGCACCAGCAGACAACCAGAAAGGAGGAATTTATTGTACAAGAGGACTGGAAGGATTTGAGTCAGCTGCCTCGGAAAAAGCAGAAGCACGAGATGTTAATTAGTGGTTTTCTTAAAATTTATTTTTCGTGGGGTGCATTGATGCCACTGTACTTCCCTCAAAGTACAAAGCTTTCTTGAAATTTCGCTTTAATGAAAAACGATTTATTTTACCACTAACAAAAACGAAAAAAATTAAAAACAAATTTAGTAACAAGATAATAGTTACAGCAGAGCATTTTAAATATTTCGCGTGAATTTCCAAATTCTAATCAGAATATAATAAATTCTGAACGACAGTACCATAAATTGTGGCAAAAAATTGGGATTAATGTAATTTAATTGACAAAAATATATACTGACCCTATTAATTAAAAAATAATTTTGAGTTTATTCACGTGATACAAATTTATTACTATAATTGGTAGGTATTTAATGAATAACTCGCTAAGGAGAAAAACATTAAGATGTACCATCATAAGTGTTTTACATTACCTACAAAATAACTAAAAAAGGGAGCCATTTTAAAAAATTTGTGTACAGGCCGGTAAATAGTGAATGTAATTTCAATAGCATCACTGTTATTAAATTTATCGTGTTTTTTATAACTGTAGAAGACCATTAGTTTGCTATAGTAATAAATTTTCTAAATTTTGTCCTTTGATTTCCATAAATATACCAAGTAACCTCAGTATACATAAAAATGGAGAGGCTAGTTCATGACTTTTATAGTTGACATGGAGGAAGCAATATGCCATCATTAACAGAGATTTTTGAGATATATATATATATAGATTATACTGACGTACAAAAAAAGGGTTTCCACATTTTTTGTTAGTAGAGTATGACTGTGTTTCTAAAAAAAATCATGCAAGAAAACTAATTATATTTTTTAAAACTTCCATTCAGGTCCATTCGTTCGCATTCTCATAACTTTTGTATGCACGCTTTTGTCTAGATGTTATACATCATAGAAATTAAAAAACAGTAAGATTGTATCAATGATCAAAGAACAAGGAGCCAGCGCACTATAGCCCGTTCAGTTAGCAGAGGCGGCTCAAGGTCAGTCAGTACTATCCCCCTTCCGCAGCCCTTACCCCTACGTGCGAAGGGGAAATTTACCACTTGCCTTACTGGACTTAGCGATCATCTCGGAGAAGAAAGAAGGGACGGGGTAGTGAGGTGAGGACCTGGGCCAGTGGAATATGACCTTGAGCTGTCAGTTCGGTGTAAACAGGGTATGGCCAAAATGCTACTAAGGAAATCAAGTTTTTGTTTTTTATCGTAAGGCTTGTAAGGGACAGTCTGTACTAATAGAGGTTGCGTAAATGCTGCCAGTTTAAGCTTAGGTATGTGCGTCGCATCGTTATATCCGTAAATTTGATTTAATTGCAATGGAGTGCACGCTCCGGTGGCAATTTCCCTACACACCCATCTTCCCCCTTTCCTCCACCCATCTACATTTACCCTCTGCAAATTTTAACTTTAAATTCTTTCAACATTTTTGGTAAATTATTCATCATTTTCCTTGGTAACTTATTCCAATCCTTGACACCCTTCCTTAAAAAAGGAAATCTTTCTACACCCTTGGGCCTGAAATCGAGTGCCAGCTTGTGGTCATGATCATCTTTTCCCTTCCATGCAATACTTTTCATACCTACACCAATATATTTCCATGGCTCATAGCCAGTATATGCCCTGTACACTCCCATGACCCTCTTCACCCTCCTCCTGCTTGCAATGAATCCCATTCCAGCTCATTTATCATATCTGTTACTGATTGCATTCTGCGATAAATTCCAGAAACAAATCTAGAGCCCTTTTTTGCACCCTCTCCAAATCCTGTATTTGATACTCAGAATGTGGGTCCCATACTACACTACCATATTCAAGCGATGGTCTGACCAAAGTTTTGTAACCCAATTCCTTTACTTCTCTCGTACAGCCTCTCATTACTCTCTACAACAAGTGCAGAACTTTGAAACCTTTTCCTACCACCTGTCCTATGTGTCCTGCCCAGTTAAGCTTGTTATTAAATGTAATGCCAAGATAAATAATTGTTTTGGAACAAACAGATGACAATTTAAGTATCGGCAGTTTGAATATCTGTGAAAATGGCCTTAATCAACATGACGCATTACAGATTTTCGTTTCTCCATTACTTAGTAGGGCCGCAGGGACACAAACTGAATCTGATTTCTTTGCTGCGTTATGCAGCCCTATGTTGCTTGGAATTTAAACTGTAATTTGAGTTTACTACTTATAAAAAGAAACAAGGGCCGAAATTAGTTGTACAGAGAAAATTATGAACTTATTCCACTGATTAGCAAGCAGAGTGTAAATTTATTTGGTAGAAAGATACTGTTGATGTACAAATACATCAGTAAGTGAAACATCGCAATCCAAAATAAATTTGACTAGAATGATACTTGAAACCTATACGAATGATGACGTAAACAACAACAACTCACCTAGCGTGTGGATGAGAGGTAATGCTTTGGTCTTGCACTCAGGATTGCGAGGGTTCGAATCCATGTCCGTCCATCTAGATTTTGGTTTCCATGGTTTCCAGAAATCACTCCAGAAAAATACCTGGATGTTTTCTTCGTAAAGCCATGGGCGAATTCCTGATTTCAGTAACCTGTTCGCCAATACAACAGTCATACACTTCGTGGAAACTGCATATTTTGTTGATTATTTTAAATTTGATTTAGGTAAGAGCTGCAGGTTGTGACTAAGGATTTCAACCCAGCAGTGTTTTCAATACCGCAGGATCTTTGCGGGATTTGCACCAATCCCGCGGGATCCGTGTGGGATTGGCGCAAACAGTTTTCTAACGCATATATTTAAAACATAGTTACTTAAAACGTTAATAAATTAAATAATAATAAAATTAATAAATCGATTTTTATGTTACATGATAAAAATTAACAGTTAACAATATTTTAATTGACAAAATGACATTCAAATTTTTTAGCATGTCTTAAGAATATTTCGAGGTTTTACATTTTTGTTTTTTAATCTAAACATTGTAATCTGACATTCAAATTTTTTAGCATGTCTTAAGAATATTTAGAGGTTTTACATTTTTGTTTTTTTAATCTAAACCATTTTTTAAATAAATAATAAAAAATGGAAAATATTCATTGTTAGGTCATATTTTATGCCTTACAATACATCACATAAATTTAAAATTATGGTTTGCTTAGTGGTCAAGTTACCAGAGTTTTTTTTTTTTTAATTCTAAATAAACGCTCCATAACATCGAGAGAAAGAATTCCATTTCACAAAGTGAAGTGAATATAATCTGTAAAGAGTAGACTTGGCTCAGAACAAGATGTCATAAATTTTTGTCGCTACACAAGCAAGAAACTTGGCTTTTTTTTTTTTTTAAATTGTTTTTGTGGGATTTATTATTATATCTCCTGATTCCTTGATTGATCTTACAGTTGATTCAATGGTATTAAATGAAACTACTCACCAACACTTAAACTGTCAAGTATTTCAATTTTACATATGTGGTGCAACGACGTTTTAAGAGTGGAAATTACTACTTTTCAGTAAGAAAGGAGACTTTCTCGGCAAATGATTGGGTTGAAGTCCTCATACGTTGTATCTCCGGATTTCATTGTAAAAACACGAAATTTCACACGTGAGGAAGACGGCAGAGGCAGCCGTCGAAGTATGGTCTTCCTAGAACACAATTCGTCGATACGCCTGTGAAAACTTTTTTTCCCCTTTAGTCGAAATAATAACAAAGAGAAGAGGGATTAATCGAAAGCCTGAGTGGCACATGTAGGCAGGTGGCTTTCGTCGAAGAAACACATTGAACGGAGGTCAAAACAACAATAAGTCAAAGGATATACAATTGCCTTTTGATAGCTGCTAAATAAATAGGTATGCGATCGTTAAAATTACGATAACATTAGTTTCGTATCAACGAATAATCAAATTTTCAGCCGCAAATAAGGAAATTGTCACAATTACTTTATCTGCAAATACAGAAAATGGGAATAATGAAACCGTGGTAAAAAGCTGTAACTGTGTAGTTCAGATAACGTGTGAGACACATGTAAACTACTTATTATATCGTTAGAAAATCGTACTAAATACTCACCATAGCTCAAATTATAAAAATGTGTACTCCAAACAAACGTAAGTTTTAGTGAATACCTAAAAGTGTATCTATTTACTTACGAATGACGAAGGTTGACAAAAACAAACGTTTGTTCACATGAGTCAAATGCCAACTGGAAGTATTATAGCAAACAGTGTAATACATCCGGTAGAGACCGAGTGGGGCAGCGAGTCACGCAGGCTGACATACGTTTTCGCCGCATTTAGCGGATTGCGGATCCGCTTAATTTTGTGCGGGATCCGCCAGACTGTCTAATGGTGCGGGATCCCGCGGGATTGCGGGATCGCGCTTTGCTGGATTGCAATCCCTAGTTGTGACGTTTTCAGAACTCCCCAATATTTTTTATTAGTGATTTTAGTATTGTTATTATTAATACTAAACTATTTTGCTTTGATTAATTATTACTATTAGTGTTCTGAATAATTGTGTTAATATTCGTAATTTGATTTATATTATTGTCGGTTTTTCACCAACTTTAGTTTGTATACTAAATGGGTTAGCATAGTATTATTATCTTTAAGTAGTAGTGTAGCAATCTTTGGATTAGCCAGCTGAGCTGGGCGAGCAGAATTGAGCGTTCGTTGGGCGTCTGCGTTGTAAACATGGCACGGCGCGAGTTTGAAGGATAACGTGCAAAACTTGTATTTGATACGAAGTGTGTAGAAGCCTGTTGCAGTATATCTAGGGTATGTAAATGTTTATGCAAGTAGCTGTGAATAAATTTAGTGGTATTTCATTCAAAACCACTTTTATATTATTTTTTTCAATTAACTAGCTGGTACCCACGACTTCGTTCGAGTTTGTAAAGAATTTGGATTGACAGTTACCGACATATAGCCACCATAGTGAAAGATGGGAGACTCGATGCTATTACCACACACAAACGCCAGTCATCTGCGTTATGTAGATCAGGCAGCAAAGTAAAATATACGGACACACATGTCTGTGGTCGAAATACGAAAATACCCCTGATCCAAAAATTACAACCACCATAACTCCCACACTACCACAGTTACTGAAATTCGGCCGACGTTGTGATCAACGGGTGACTCTGTGTTATTACCACAACAAACATCAGCGCAAGATAGTTTTTGCTGAAAAGTGATACACCATGGATACATACTTTTTTTTTAGAAATATGAAAGTGCCGCTGGTCAACAACAATCAAACCCGAAATCTGACCACCATAGTAGATGATAGGAGACACGATACCACTACCACACATAAACACCAATGGTCTATGCTATGTAGTTGTGGCAGCAGAGTGACATATACGGAGACACATGTCTTTGGTCCAAATACGAAAGTACCCTTGATCGGCCTCTTTCAACCACCATATCTCCCACACTACTACGCGTTGGCCGAATTTCGGTAATTGTGGTAGTGTGGGAGTTATGGTGGTTGTAATTTGTTGCAACGTTGTGATCGACGGATGACTCTGTGCTACTACCACACACAAACACCAGTGATCTGTGCTAGGTCGTGGTTTCTGAAAAGTGAAATATAGGAAAATACACGTCTATTTTTTTTATATATATAAGATTATAAAACCTTTCAATAGTTTGGCCATAGAAAGTAGTTAATTATTTTCAGGTAAACTATAATGAGCGTTCAGCTGGCTTGTTTTGATAGATTAGCTTGGGCCTATCTCGTCCAAAAGCACACTGTTTCTCCAATTGCTCTGGTAGAAATGTTAACAAGTCACCTACCGAGAGTGGTGGTGTAACGGATAGCGTTCTGGCCTCGCATTCGGGAGGACGGCGGTTCGAATCCCCGTCCGGGCATCCAGATTTGGGTTTTCCATGGTTTCCCCAAATCACTCCAGGTGAATGCCGGGATGCTTCCTTCAAAAGGCCATGGCCGAATTCCTTCCCATTCCTTGCCCCCATCCTTTCCCGTCTCTAAAGACCACGTTGTTAAAAAGGGACGTTAAACTGTTAAAAAAAAAAAAAAAAAAAACAAGTCACCTGTTTCGTCGGCAACTGTTTGGTCAATTTCAGCAGGTATTTAATCCACACTAATCGAGTGATTAGCTCAAAAGATTTTTTAAGGCGTCATATCCTTTCGACTCTACTACGTTCCACATTCTTGCTAAGATGACAGAAAGCAAAGCTAATCCATTTAATTAATGTTTGATTGAAATTTGCATGCATGAAAATGTTCTTTCGTTGCGTCCAAGTGGCAGTTATGATTTTCGAGTACCTACTAGTTAATGCCTAGTATCCAGCGTAGTCACTGTTTCTGTATTTTGAGCAGGAGAAGTGATAAATGTAAATGTTAAAGACTATGGGTGCGAAAATTGAGCCTTGTGGAAGTGAATTACATAGTTCCATTAGTCTTTTGTAACAGTAACCTTTAACTACTGCCCTCGCCAGAATGTGCGGTGGTGTTACGGAGGCAGAAGCAGTACAGGAGCTGGTTACTAAGTTTGCTGGAGGCAGACGTCGCGTCGCAGCGAGCTTCACACGACGTCACGTCTGGCTGAGTCGTCTTGTTTGCACACCTCCCTGAGTCCAGGACTGCTCATTGTGATGTCTCAGCGGCCAAGCTAACAAGCAGTAACCGAGTTAACACAGACTCCTACGCGAACGCGCTACGTGTCTGCCTTGCGAATGAGCTGTGCGACTCTGTTGGTCCCCAACAAATACCCGACACAAAACACTGTCTAAAATACTAATTATACGTTACGTCTGAGGCAACCACCGGGGAAGAAGTGAGAGATAGAAATAGGCACAACAGCATATTAAATCGCTCGTTTTCTTATACATCAACTTCATCCACTTCCAAACAATTCTGTAACTAGTTTAGGTCGTTAGCGAAGCATGTGGCATAATGTATGTATTACCTGAGGAGCATTAAAATATGAACAATTGTGATGATTACAAACGTTTTAGGCCACCAATGGGCGTGTGCTGAAAATGTCTTTACGTTATTGTACAGCAAATGTAACAACAACCAGTGTTCCCTCTTGCTGTACTGATGCTTAGTTAGAACCAGAAACTTCCATTCCAAAAGGAGAATTGCTGTTCTTATAATCCTAGAGGTACCGGGATCGATTTTCCAAACGACTATCCACAGGTCGTTTATCCTCAGTTATCAGAAATATTTCGGAAATAATGAGGGGATTGGTCCTACTCTCGAATATTCCCATTGTTCTAGTAGAAAAACTTTAAATTCTCAATAAAAACTCAGAAATGAAGAAACATATCGCATATTAGTATATCTCTCCCGTTTGAGATCAAATGATTTTTTATTATTATTGCAACTGAAATAATGTCCGTTCTGAATTTGCCATGTGTATCTAGCTATCTGTTTCCATCAGTAGGTTTTTAAATGATATACTTCAAAGGAAGAACTTTTAAAGAAATCAGATTTATTATTTTTGAACCCACATATTAATATTTACAGTCCATATATTGTATGCTGCGCCTTGTTGTATATTGTTGAAAAATTCTTAGCTGTAACACTTATTACTGCTGAATCGGTAGTAACTGAAGTGTACATTTAGTCCAAAAAAAAGTACATCATTCTTCCCACTGTTTACATCACATCAAAACTTTTATTAAGTGATTTCTCCTTTTAATATTTAACTAAATCTAATTTTGCCGTTAGCAATTAAATAGTGAAATATCATTTGAATTTTTGCCTTCATTTTTTTAAATATTTCATTTCCTTTTAGATAATATGTTTTACAAAACACAAATAATAAAAGACACAACCGTTACTTAGACAAATGAAGAGTCATCTTCAGCATATGCATCTTAGACGTTGACTGCGCATTATCATCATAGTTTTCCAGCACCTATAATGTCTTTCCACATGTGTTAAGTACTGTCAGAAACCAATCTTCTTGTGGCTTGACTTAGAGATAGGGTTACCAGATACAGGATTATAATTTTCCGGACATTTATGGTGTTAAAAAGGTTTTTTAGTGATTCAGGATTGTAACTTCTGGGACATTTATGGGATTAAAAAGGTATTTTAGTGGTATGTTTAAGGAGTGAACAAATATTCAAATTAATTTAAAAAGTTGTATTTTAGGTAAAACTAAGCTATATAACACACGCATATATATTAATTCAACTTTGGTTGAAAATTACTACGTCATAGTTGAACAGTCTGTATATATTGTCTCTGGTCGTCGGTAAGGTGGAGCGCTCCTCTACCTCCCGCTGCGAGCGCGGCATGGCCACCGTGGTATCTTAAGTTAAGAAAAAAAAGTAAAAATAAAAATAAAATAAAATAAAATAAAAACTGGTAGACGGGAATTCCGGGACAGTACCGCTTAATTCCTAGACACGGGACAAGACACAAAATTCCGGGACTTTGCCGGATTTCCCGGCCATCTGGCAACCCTACTTAGAGAGCTGAAAAATTATGTTGTCGGTAAATTTTCGGGGTATCATTGCAGGATTCATAAATTTTCACTATTGATGAGAAAAAGCAACGTACAGTCCTGTTAACTGACATGACAGGGAGAAGCTGTTTCTTTGGTGTATTCTTTCTATCACTCCTTAATTAGTATTGTTAGTAAGCTGGCGACAATCATCAGGTCAGCTCCCAAAGAATCAGATGCTTTGCCACCGAGCGTGGTGGTGTAACGGTTAGCGTTATGACCTCGCAATCGGGAGGACGGTGGTTCGAATCCGCCTCCAGGCATCCTGATTGGGGTTTTCCATGGTTTCCCCAAATCACTCCAGGTGAATGCCGGGATGCTTCCTTCAAAAGGCCATGGCCGAATTCCTTCCCATTCCTTGCCCCCATCATTTCCCGTCTCTAAAGACCTCGCTGTTAAGAGACGTTAAGCAGTTAAAAAAAAAAAGATGCTTTGACAACATTTCCATACTATAGGGAAATACAGCGTATTATGGACGAGAAGGCACATCTAATGACGAACACATTTAAGCTGTTGCTCATTTAATTTTGAGATTTAAACACTGTCATTTAAACTAATCCACCAAAAGCGATAAGAGTACTATTATTATGACGAAATGCTAATCATTTTTTTCTCAAAAGAATAATTCGATTAGTTTTGCACTGAATATGTTAGCCAAATCAACATTCAATCATTCACAACAGCACTTCTTGAAATAACTGCAACACAAATTACAAATATTTTAGTCTCCATATACGGAGCTTCCGCCACGTGGCCGTACGTTACGAAAATATGGCGCCAGTACAAAGTGTCTCATCAGTTTCCCATTGCCACGAAAGATTCTTAACACAAGCTAATGCTGCTAAACTTATGTTACCCCCAGAGACTACACATACTACGGCCTGTGGAAATCCTGCGGTACACAGATTAATTTAAGGAAATCAGTAAAATTAATGATAAACGCATAAAACTAATTAAAGAGAAATAATAATAAAAAACTGGTACGCGTTTTAGTGTGTACACGCGCAAGAAGTGAAACTTCTTTGTATCTTTCTGTGTGTGTGTTTTTTTAAGTTATGGCTATTCCCCTCGCCAAGGTCATTAGAGGCGGGAGGGGACTGTGGACAAGGAATGGGAAGGAATTCGGCCATGGCCTTTTGAAGGAAGCATCCGGGCATTTGCCTGGGGTGATTTGGGGAAGTCATGGAAAACGCAAATCTGGATGCCCGGACGGGGATTCGAACCGGCGTCTTCCCGAATACGAGGATAGAACGTTAACCGCTCACCCACCACGCTCGGTGAGTGTGTTTTTTCAGTAAACTGGAATTTTCGAGTTATTCTCGTAAACAAATGAAAATTAATAAAAATTTAAAGCACATTTCGCTAGTTTAAAGAGTATTTCATCTAGCCTTATTTTCGGGTTTTCATATAAGAGAGCATCTTTGACAAAATTATCTGAGAATCGTGCTTACAATCAATTTTCGTTAATAACTAACTTCTAATGCCCCGGCTACACGCTCCGTCTTTCACGTGCAGGTAAAACTGCTCAGTCAAAAGACGGAACACGGAAGAGTGGCCACACGGTGCAGGTAACCTTGTGCAAACCGAGTGTGTCGACAGCTGTGAGCCTGTTGACGATGTGGCCAACAGAAGAGGCTTTTTTTTTTTTTTTTTTTTTTTTTTTTTTTTTTAATGGAAGCCTCATATATATTATTTCTATAAGGTATTTTTTCGTCACAAGCCTATATCTTCCCTCATACTTAACCGAAATCAATGAATGAGGTGTCATTTTAAAGCTTATGGTCTCCACTTTGGTTAAATCGTATTTTAAGCAAGAAAGTTTTCGGAATTCGACCCTTAAAGGATAAAAATGTAAATTTTTCTAAAATGCTGTTTTCTGTGTTACGAGTCAGTTATCTCCCTGGATACCTATCTGAAACCGTTTTATGAAGTATCGTTTTAAAGATTAAGATCTCCGCTTTAGTGACGTCATATATTAAGCCAGAAAGTTTTCGGAATTCGACCCTTAAAGGGCAAAAGTATCAATATTTTTGCAATGCGTTTTTTGTGTCACGAGCGATTTATCTCCCTTAATATCTAACCGATATAGATAAATGAGGTATCATATTAAAGAATAAGGTCTCCACCATGGTAAAATTATATTTTAAGAAAGGAATTTTTCGTAATTCGACCCTTATAGGGCAAAAATGTCACTTTTTCTAAAATGCGTTTTTTGTATCTCGAGCCATTTATCTCCCTGGATATCTAACAAAAATCGATAAATGAGGTAGGATTATGAGGAGTAATGTCTCAGCTTTGTGACATCATATTTTAAGAAAGAATGTGTTTGGAATTAAGCCCTTAAAGGGAATAAGTATAAATTTTTCTATAACTCATTTTTGTGTCACGAGCGATTTATCTCCCTTAATATCTAACCGATATAGATAAATGAGGTATCATATTAAAGAATAAGGTCTCCGCCATGGTAACATTATATTTTAAGAAAGGAATTTTTCGTAATTCGACCCTTATAGGGCAAAAATGTCACTTTTTTCTAAAATGCGTTTTTTGTATCTCGAGCCATTTATCTCCCTGGATATGTAACAAAAATCGATAAATGAGGTAGGATTATTAGGAGTAATGTCTCAGCTTTGTGAAACCATATTTTAAGAAAGAATGTTTTTGGAATTCAACCCTTAAAGGAAAAAAGTATAAATTTTTCTATTACCGATTTTTGTGTCACGGGCGATTTATCTCCTTGATATCTAACCGATATAGATAAATGAGGTATCATATTAAAGAATAAGGTCTCCGCCGTAGTAACATTATATTTTAAGAAAGGAATTTTTCGTAATTCGACCCATAAAGCGCAAAAATGTCAATTTTTCTAAAATGCGTTTTTTGTGTCTCGAGCCACTTATCTCCCTGGATTTCTAACCAAAATCGATAAATGAAGTAGGAGTATGAAGAGTAATGACTGAACTTGGTGACATTATATTCAACCTCACTATTCATCGCATTTTATTCGCGAAATTTTCGTACGGGTCGTCTAGTTATTTTATTATTTGCTTATAAAGAAATCCTTTGAATAATTTCGTACGTCACCCACTTCAAACATATCTGTTGAAAAAACTGTGCAGTCAAATCTTTAGCAAGTCAACGATTGCACAAGCTGCTCTTTGTTGCCGTCCACGCGCTCCGTCTTGTATTGCGCAAACCAGTTTGTGCAGGTAAGATCGCGCGCAAGACGGAGCATGTAGCCGGGGCATTACGCCGTCAAAAAAGACGAGGGGAATGCAGATTTTGGCTCAAAACTAGGAAAATAATAATAAAATTACTGGATCATGTATAAGTGTGCAAAAATGTTGTTTATGACTAGCTTTTATGCCCTACAAAAATGACAAGTTTAACGCAGATTTCAGACTTATAACTTCAATAATTTTTATGAGCTTTAATAACTAATTGCGACTAATGAAAGCTTTTATCTCGCAGTCATAATACAATCACTGTGATTCCAAATTTCTTTGGTTACTGTTACAGCAATCGGAACATATAATAATACCATCTACATACAACAAATATAAATAAATTCATTCACTTTGTCGTAAAGACTAATCTTAATAATTCTGTATGAAAATGAAAGCTTTTATCGCACTCCCATTAATACAGTCGTTACAAATGTAATTCCAATTTTCTTTTCCTACCATAACAGCGCCCAGAGCATATAATGAAACCATCTTCTTCGAACAAATACAATTAAACCATATCGCGGGCGCATTAATACATTTACTGTATTGTAATATAAGCATGATTCAATATTTCTCTTCTCACTATAATAGCGATCAAAGAATATAACGAAACCGTCTATATAAACAACAGCATAAAAAATATTGGTAGGGTGTGATATTGTTAGAGTCTTTCCGAAGCAAGACAAAAGTGATGAAATATTGCAGAAATGTTACCAATCACAATAGATTAAATATCAAAATAAGATCGAATGCAATAGGAGACGTAAGTGAATTCTGTTACTTGGGAAGCAAAATTACAACCGATGGCAGAAGCAGGAATGATGTTAAAAGCAGAATAACACTAGCAAAAAGAGCATGAAAAAGATATTTCTTTTAGTTTCAAATATCTAGGAATTAGAAAAAACTTTTTAAAACTCTATGAATGGAGCACAGCTCTTGATGGTACTGAAACATGGACTTTAGGAATTCCTGAAAGAAAGAAAATTGAAGCATTTGAAATGTGGTGCTACAGAAGAATGCTGAAAATTAAGTGGACAGACAAAGTAAGAAATGAACGAGTTTTGGAAATGATGGGTGAGGAAAGAAGTATGTTGAAGAAGCTTAAAGAAAGAAGAGACAAGTTGGTAGGTCATATTTTGAGCTATGCTGGATTGGTTAATTTGCTGATGGAGGGAACAGTCGATGTTAAGAACTGGAGAGGAAGACAGAGATTAGAATATATGAAGCAGATAGTTGAGGATGTGTGTTGTAAGGGATATGTAGACATGAAGAGGTTAGCACAGGATAGGAAGGGATGGAGGATTGAATCAAACCGGCAGAAAGACTGACGACAGCAAAAGAAAAAAATCAGAATGAAATATGTGACTCGCCTCGCGAGTGTAATCAATCTTAAACCGAATAATTAGCTTCTGTGAAAAATAACGTTTGCCATTCACTTCTGGAGAACAGCAATTACAACGCTGTAGAGATGTCGAAGTGGTCCCCTGAGCTGTGTGCAGTATTAGCTGGACTGCGAGCCTCGTTACTTAACGCCTTGTCCGCACCACAATGCCCTCCTCCCCTACCAGTAATAAACGCGACGCTTTTTGCCATCCCTACAACTCGCCAGTCACATTAATTACGCTAATTGACTGCCTGCACGCCGACGCACCCCTTTAGCTCCCCCCGTTACAAGACTTTCTCCCGCATTCCCCAGACTGGAGAGGCCGTATTGCAGCGGGGGTGTAATAAGGGCGGTGTTTATGGAGATTTGAGGACGTGTAACAGGTCACGTGATGAGTCGACAGGAGTGGAGGGAGAAAGTGAGCTAACAGCAGGGAACGCTTGTCCACTACATTGCATGAAAACAAGGCGACATTTAACGGTTACCGTTCCTTAACTCGGGTGCTGAGCTGCGTTTTGTTGATGTTGAATTGCATCAACGTTTCTACAAAGGCTCCATGCTTCTTCTAGGGTAAACTGTGTTTTTTTTCGTGACAGAATTTCTAGTTGTCAATGGAAACAGCCAGAATATTAAGTCACGATTAATCCGACATCTCTCTATATAAATATTCAGCCTGCTCATGTTTTTGCTCGCAAAACTCGAAATTTTGGGAGAATGTGGTGGCGGCACGAAGAGGGTTTGTCAAAAAGAAAGCGATATTATTTATTCGTTGAGGCCAACTAGGACCACGTTAAGCCTTTGTGCATTTGGCAGCGAGTTTCTTCTTCCTTTAGGCCCTGACCTCCTTCATTCGTTTTGAATGCGCCTGTTTGCGCTCCTCTGTCCAGAGTGTACCACGTCTTCTGTTGGAGTGTTCGTCTCGGCTTATCCCACTTGTCATTAACTCCTTCCGAAAAATATCTCTGTTGAAAGCATCTTCCGGTTCTAGCCCCATAAAAAGAAGATTTTCTTTAATTTTTACGAACCAGGGCATTATAGTTTTGGGTCTGGAATCAAATAAATTAATTTTTTTTTTGTTAGTCTGTTCTCTTCCATCCGTTTGAGGTGGCCATAGAATCGAGCCCGTCTTTTGCGGATTGTTTCGGTGATTTTCTCTATTTTTCAGTAGACTTCTTCGTTGGATCTCTTTTGATGGACGCCATTCTTAAAGTTGGAACCCAGAATTCCTTTAATAATTTTTCTCTCTTTTTTCTCCAGTTCCCCCAGAAACCCTTTATCGGCATTAAGGAACAACGTTTCAGCTGCATACAAAACTAACTGGTTTCAGAACTGATTCATAATGACGTATTTTAATATTTTGTGAAAGACATTTTTTATTGTAGACCTCTCGCAAAGTTTGTTAGGCTATTTCTACTTTGCGAATCCTTTCCCGAATAGCTTCTTTGTCCAATCGTTTTTCAAAATGATACTTAAATTTTTCCATTTGATTAATGTTTCCGTATTTGGTAATATCGATATTATTTTCTCAAAAAATTCATCACTTTTTCGTAGCTCATTATGTGCATAATTAATTCTTTGAAGTAATTTAATTTTTTAGGAAGTGATTTGACTATATGGAAAGTGATTTATGCTGTAATGAAAAATGTTTTTTTTGGTAAAAAAATATTTTTTTTCTTTACCTCGGCATCCCACAATTAGAAACTGAATGCTTTCACATGGCGAATTACATGTTCTAGAGTGGATAGACTCTTTAATTTCATATAAGACTGACCCACAGCGATGCGTGGCCGGGTTTATCTAGTTTGAACTAAAACAGTGGTTCCCAATTAGTAGTAAGCGTACGCCAGGGGTACGTGAGGTTGCTTCAAGGGGCACGCACGGAAATCTCTTGGCTAAGGTAATCTCAAAGATACTAGAAAAAAAATTACGCGTATATTACTATCGCCAAAATACATCTTAAGACAATGAAACTGTGTGTGTGAATTATATTACCGTAAAGCCAGCCACACACAGAATCGGGCGGGGCAGGGCGGGGCGGGGCGCGACGAGTCGCCTGACTTGCCCTGTCGCGCTGCTGTCACACACAGAACGAGGCGGGGCACGACAAGTCAAACACTTAGCAAATTTTCTTCATTGCCCAAGTCACCTGTCAGTGAACTCAGTGGGTGCATACTGGTGTGAAGTGTATCATTTTGAAATGGGTGAAGATGAGGAGACCGTTTTGTTAATTTGGAACTATCTGCAGCTCTTGGACCACAATGGTAACAACAGAGAGATGTGGGTACACCCTATATACCTGAAAAGGAATATAGGAAGTTTTATTTCTGAGCTTCGAGCCGAACCCTGACAAGTTTTTTAATTATTGTCACATGTCAATTTCGACATTCGACTTTGTACTTGAGAGCATTCGGAGCAGAATAGAAAAGCAAAATACCAACTGGAGAACAGCCATACCCCCCGAGGAGCGGCTTTTGATAATCTTAAGGTCCTCTTTTTCCTCAGCATTAGTTATTCAACTATATAATAACACTGTATAGTCATATAAATTTTAAATCTTACAGTCATACATGGCACACATACAAATCAGTCGAATATTCGAAACACAACACAACCACGTGTTCAACACAACCAGACCGCGAGATAGTGGAGCCCGGGGAGGGAGGGTGGGTCCCGTGACAGCGCATGCGCAGAACGTTCTGCCCCGCAGCGACTTGCCCCGGGGCATAATTTGTTTCAGCTTCGCATTTTGCCCGGGGGCGTCTTTTCGACGTGCCCTGCCCCGCCCGGTCCTGTGTGTGATGCTCCATAGGCACCCGTGCGTTTCCCGTCGCACAAGACGCCCCGGGGCAAAATGCCCTGCCCCGCCCTGCCTCGCCCGGTTCTGTGTGTGGCCGGCCTAATGCTGTGGTTGTGCGAAGCACTAGACTGGGTTGAATGCAGCTGCACAGTAGAGTTGGAAAAGTAACGAGAAATTGTGTACCCGCATGTATTCGATACTTAACCTAATAGCTCTCGTTACTATAGTATCGCTTCTTTACTAGAAACTTTTGCAGAATCGAGCAATAGTATGAAGCATCGCATCGAATCACGTTCGGTTTACGGGATGTCTTTGTTAGTACTTTGTAAAGTTTAAGTAAATTGCTCATGTAGTAAGTAAGTTTAGGGACAATTGCACTGAAAAATAAAATAGAAGTTAGAATATCATATTTTAGATTAAAAGCATTTCATAAATATTGGAAATCAACAAAATCTCACTCAGGTATGATCAACAAAAAAACAGTAACCATCTAAATTTATCTATCCAAATTTTCTGTTTTCAAATTAAACTCTGTAAATTTTAATGTTAAACCAAAGCTTAGCTACATAATAACTTTTTATGTTGTCAAAATTACATATCTCGCTATAAATACCAACATTTAACAATAAATAATATTAATTAATTAAAATAATGTAGGTACGCACTACATGTTTTTAATCATTTATCTTTTGTAGCGAAACGCATTCGAATCAAAATTCCGAGAAATACGTAACGCATAATGTTCAAATGTTCGTTCTCTCTTTCAGATTCATTTAGCCGCTTGGCGAACCGTTCCAGTTCCCGCATGATGTGTCGTATTCGTTCGTTTATCGAATCAAACTGACATCCAAGCTACAAATGCGAGTAACGAAACAAATTTGTGAGTAATGATTCGGTACTACCAGTCAGATGATGTACTCGTTACTACAGCTCTACTGCACAGGCATAAGGTTTACGCGAGGTTGAGCTCTTTCTTGAATTGGTACTCGGGAAAAAACTAATTGGGAATCATTGGGAATCACTGCCTTAAAAGATGAACGGAGGCTTTGGTCGAAACGTTGTTGCAATCAAACCCCAACAATACGCAGCTCAATGAGACATGAATTTAAGTAGTAAAAATAATCAAAAGTCTGCTTTACTGGAGGAAAGAGAATATTTATTACACGCATTCTTAATCTTTAACTATGGAGATACAAATCCCCGTCTTAGCAGTGATTTTCAAATGCTCTAAATCTGACGTATACTTTTGGCATAGCTTGTTGTGTAATGTGAAGTGCACTTCCGCGGTTCTGATTCTACCTTAAACTAAAGGTCCACTTGTAGTTATTATTATTTTAGTCACCAATGTTATGTTTTATTAACTCGTTTTTGTTTTATAAGTAATATGGATTGATATATCGTCAGGAGCACAGAATCATTTTTAAGTTCTTGTGGCGAATGATAATAATAATAGTCTTTCTTATTATTCAGTTGACGTTTATTCCGCCTTATTTCGATTTAAACAAAACCGAAGAATTACCCAGGTCCTTAGCTGACAGTAACTTTTATTTCAACACATCACCAAATTCGAAATAACCTTGTCTAGTCACTCTCTCTTGTTTTTTTTTTTCTGGTCTCTACAACAACCGATTTTTCCTAAGAGTAATTATTCTCTGAGTAGTCTGTTATACTATACACTGTACTCGGTAAGATTATGTTTTTAAGTTAAGGCAGCTCTTACAGAGGCGCATGCTCGGTATTATTATTAACTAGCGAAGTTCGCGGCGTTGCCCGTTATAGTTGGCGTAGATTTACCAGTACCCCATTTTTATTCCCGCAATGAGAAATATTTGTACAAAGTTTCATAAAATTCGCGCCAAAGTTTTTCGGAATTAAAGCGAATCTAGATTCACCCGCCTCCTACGAAGAAACGAGTGGGTTGAAGTTTATTTGCACGTACACTATTTTCATTCGTTCGAAAAGATTCATGTATATCAAGCTTCGTTAATTTACTTAAGAAATTGCATTACTGTATTACAGAACAACGCTAGGTTATGTTAGAACTTCACATTTTATTTAGTTGCGAAGTGAATGGATATACTTTTTGCTCGAAACGCCTGATACTTTAACTCCGCAGATTCAGCCATTAATACAAATATCAAAAATGAATCCAAAATAATACTATCGTAAACAGAAGACTAATGCTGAAGGCCGGAGACATTGTCCAGAGATCGTGCTTAAAGAAAATCTCTGATGTTTTTACGGCTATCTATGGCGTTTAAAAATTGAATATCTCGAATTAAAGAAAAGAATACTTCATGTTTTTTTTAGTATGCAAAATAGTTATGATTGTAAAGTTATCTTATTGCTTTCATACAAGGCTATGATCAGAGATCTTCTAGTTGTATGTTTAGTGCGAAGTATGCAATATCTAATCCTTCCATCTTTGGGAATTGTCATCATACGTTCAGAATTTCATTTAATGTTCCTGCGTTATTTAACGTTGAAACATAAGGCATGCCAAACAACTGAATTGACATTCTAAGCTTTAAACTGTGAAAACCCTATCGAAATCTGATCCGTTGGTTCTGAGTTTTTATAAGACCAATATATCCGGTTTTCGTTTTATAGATGAAAAAACAATAAAAATTCATTTGTCCTTTAAGTAACTATCAGATACAAAAATTCATTCGCTTTACGCTAGGGAAAAAGTGGGGTACCGTATGGGATAAGGGAGTATGGTTTATAGTCATTTTCAAGATGTGGGAAAATATGAACCGACTCATTACCGCATACGCCAGCACACCAACAATGTGCCTAACAAATGGTGAACCCTATACGCTCCATATATATATATATATATAATGACAAGAATGGAACTCTACAGCTACTGTGACACTATCAGAGTATATTGGCTGTTGCCGTTTTAAGTGTATGTTCCATTTCCTCTAACTAACTATTCTTTTCTTGGAGAATAAAAAAGTTGGCAGAGGTACAATAATAATTAAAACAACTTTTTACTGTATCTTAAAGCGGTAACTTTACTGCGTCCATAAAGAATTCCGGGAGGAACAATTAGATGACGTTACATGTTTTATCAAGACATTACTGAATTTTGGGTTCATCATCGGTCCCTATATTTCTCAGCTACCATTTTGCACCTCACGCTACCTACATCTCAAAATCTGATCCATTATGTAGTTTGTAATTTCTTCTGAACTTCTTGTATAGAATCCCTCTTTATCCTATTATTTATAACATCTCCTTATTTTCCAACTGGTTGCTCTATCATTTTTCCATAGGGAGGATAAATGTCTCTACATCTGTCTTAGTAAATTTCTATGTTTGAGGGACCCTTTTGCAAAAACTAACCTATTTTTGGATACAAAACTATGGTAACAAAGAGACTGTAAGAATTTACCTTTTTTCTGTGTACTTTAGCCACTAGGAAGTCTTCCTTAGAAAAATCTTTAGAAATCTGACGGCTTTTTGGAGCTAGAAATTCAAGATCCTCCTGTGAGAATTTTATCAGTCTTCTATTGAATAATATGAGCCATCTTCTGATGATGATTCTCTTGTTTTCTCCTATTTTTCATCTTTATCGAGCTCTTAGGGTTTCGATTAGTCAGACATTTAGTATTCCGAACAGACCAGTGAACCATAATTCTATGACACAACTACAAAAAACAGTATTTGATGTGAAGAGTTCTAAGTAAAATCTAATAGATCATATTGTTCTATAAGCGAATGTAATGTGAAGAACGATTACTGTTAAGCTTAAATTATTAACAGGAGTGTACTGACAGAGTAAGTTTTGGATAAGTAAAAAATTTATAAGTTCCTTGCAAGTTGTGTCAACTCCTGTAAACGAGTTGGTAGTGTAGCCAACCGCATTAAACTTAATTTCCAAATCCTTTATGATTTCAGCTAACTGGCAAAAATTGAAGAGGAAATATTTCTAAGTATTTAATTTTTGTACAATCGTGAAGTTTCGTTCCTGGTCACTCCTTTGTTCCGATGTGCACCTTTTTACGGCACCTATGTCGCAAAATTTATTTCGAATTGTACACTTCGCGAATTCTAGAATCAACCAGCACTTTCCTGGTAGTCATTTTTTCTTTAAGTGTGGGTGATTACAGATAATCATAATAAAAGTTATGGCTTCCACAATTTTTTTTAAATTTTTTGTTTCGATAGTCATTTTCAGCATTATTTTTAGTAGAATACTAGCCTCCTACCCGGGACTTCGTACGCGTGTATTAAGAATTTTTTTGCCAGAATTAAATATAAAAGGTTGTTGGTAACGAAGGATTGGTCCCAAACAATATCGAGTCGGCATAATATGACAGGAAAGCTATCGCTATATCATTCTACCGTCGAACCTGCCTCTTGAAGAGAATCAATTTCCAACATACAGTATTTCTGTCACTATTCGATAAGATTTCGTGACTACAACTGTTAATCATACTGGAAAAATATCCTGTGCCCTTCATACAGCTTTCCTTATAAAATTCCATCACAACGATATAGCCATATAGTCGTCAAAACGTAACAAAAAGACAGAGACTTACTTCCGTATTTATATTAGTATTACTGTGGTTCACACTCACACACTGACTGAAAACAACACCTGAGGGATCATTATAACGTAAAAAAGTGTACACCTACAACATTGCAAGACTACCTACGATTTTCCTCGCATTGCAACCCTAACTTTCTAATATCTACAGTTTAACATTCAATCCGAATAACCTATGGCCCAGTCCTGACTCTTACACTGAAAAACAATTTTTTAAAATTTTAGTCTCCACGGAGATTTGAACCGGAGACCAAGAGGTTCGTAAGCAAGCGCTTTAAACACTGAGCTGCCAGTCGACTACACGGATATACGGTACGGAGGCATCCATATCCAACGTGTCTGTCTAACGCCGTATTTCGAAGATATGAGACAACTTGTGTTATTTATACAGGTAATTTGTCAACCAAATGTAGAGAGTATTTTTCTCCTTGTTGCAAAGGATAAGTGTGCTAAGTTTCATCGAGATCGGATGAAAACTGTGGATTTGTATGAAGAACAAACAAACCAACAAACAAACCAACAAACAAACAAACATACATTCATCTTTATATATAAACATTACTTCTGGTGTGACTTACTTCCTATTTTGTTATTAAAAAAACAGAAAATGGCGGGTCTTTTAGATTCCTTGACAGCGAAGTAGTTAAAACAGTGACTGGTAGGCAAATGTGGATAAGTAACTGGAAAACTTTTACCACGGTACCATCAAAAAGTTCACTGGAGGGATTCGGGTAAATGGCAGAAACCGAAATCTGATTGTCCAACCGGGAAATTGAACTCAGACTCTACAGTCTTAACCTTAATGAGCATCCACCATATGTGGCATGAGTATTGCCTGAAAGAAATCACACAGCGACTAAAACTTTCAGGGACCCTGGAATAATTTTCACAGCGATGACCGTATGCGATCGAAGGAATGTATCGTTTACTGTCGCGTGCACTTTGTCGACATTTGCTGCTGACGGAGTCTGTTCGTGACACGGGCTTAATGCGTTTCGTGAGCTGCCTCTTTCGTACGCGTTCAGATTGCCCCGCCAGGTTCTATTGTTTATGTTCGGACAGATTAGGTGCCATGACTCCCACCTGCCATAACATCAGAGCGGACAAGACAAATTATGTGACGGCTTTTAGTTGTATGTCGTGGCTCGAATGACCATCAGAGTCGTGACATCGGCGGCAGTTACAAAGTGACGCCTAACATCACCATCACATTACTATGTCCTAGTTGTTGACATCTATTTGCATTCGACCTTTCCAAAAAAAAAAAAAAAAAAAAAAAAAAAAAAAAAAAAAAAAAAAAAAAAAAAAAAAAAAAAAAAAAACTCCCGCTTTGAGAAATTCAAAATCTGACACCAATATGTCAGATGACATCTATACAATGAACAAGAAAATTAAAGGGTGTCAGACACGATCAAAAGTTCGCTGCTCCGGTCCCGGGTTCAAATTCCGGTGGGCGCAGGAATTTTTAAGAGTTGAGCTATGCCAGGTCGTTCCGTGGTTCGGATTCCACGTTACGTTAAACTTTCCGTCCTTCCTCTGACACTATGGCTTAGTATGCCTTCTTCTGGAGGATCCATCCCAAGCTTCGAGTTGTGTACTAAGTTACGTAAAGAGTTTTTTTTTTTTTAACAGTTTAACGTCCCTTTTTAACGACGTGGTCTTCAGAGACGGGAAAGGATGTGGGCAAGGAATGGGAAGGAATTCGGCCATGGCCTTTTGAAGGAAGCATCCCGGCATTCACCTGGAGTGATTTGGGGAAACCATGGAAAACCCAAATCTGGATGCCCGGACGGGGATTCGAACTGCCGTCCTCCTGAATGCGAGGCCAGAACGCTATCCGTTACACCACCACGCTCGGTTACGTAAAGAGAATGGATAACAGCCGACCTACAAAAGAAATTTCCACCAGTAAGAATGGCAACCAGTGGACTCTAGGAGCAAAGAAAGATTTGATAGATATCGAGTAACGGATGATAGAACACAAGATAGAGTAACTTTTAGAAGATTGATACAACATTTGAAGGGTTTCCACGAAAAGGGGAAGAGGAAAGTAATAACATCTAGACCCAATAAAAGGATGAAGAACTATAGGAAGTCAAGGAAGGAAGCATCGAAATGAATACACAGGATTACTTTCTGTGATCCTCAAATGGTCGAAATCGAAGAAAAGAAGTTATCAGATGAGATTTATAAACATTGTAGTGTGACAGTAAAACTGGCTGTGAATGTACTTGCTTAATTGGTTGATCTGCCTTGATTGCAGATGAAACCAGTTACCAGGTGATTGACACTCTTATCAAAACATTCTTCCTAATCCCTGAAAATATCGTGGTGTGGTAGGAATCTAATTCAGTATCAAGTCGATGACTGCTTATGAAGTCACTTTTATTATTTAACTCAGTTAATCTTCCCGTATGATCTGCAAGCTATCTTGGTTGGAATCGCCAATGTGAGCTTATCCTGTCAGGTTCGCCAAATGTGAGCTTGTCCTGAAGTTGTAGCAATATGTAAGCTATCCTGACATTGGATCACGGCATGTTATTTAGAGGAAATCGGCCAAAGTTCCACTCTCTCAACACATACAAGCCGTTAGCTCAGATAAACAAATTTAGAGGTACTTTGATATAGTCTGAAAATGAAAAACTCACTGTTCGTTTAGAAATATTATTGATTTTAATTAATAATTATTGATTTTAATTAATAACAGTCGTTGACACATTTTCACGACACTTATGTTATGTTGACACAAGTTTCACGCGCATATTCCAAGCTATTTTAGCTTCTGTACGAAGAGGCTGTATTCGCAGTATATAACCTCCTCCAAACAGTTTCACGCACCAACTGCCAAGGCCCAGCAATTCTACAATGCCGGCGCCCCGAATAGCAATCACCCTGCAACCCTGTACTGTCCGGCGTCAAAGAATGTTA
Source organism: Vandiemenella viatica (assembly GCA_031002005.1). NCBI lineage: Eukaryota > Metazoa > Arthropoda > Insecta > Orthoptera > Morabidae > Vandiemenella > Vandiemenella viatica. The sequence continues at coordinate 88,712,264 of JARYHS010012519.1, forward strand.
TACAACTTAGATAACAACACCTCGCTACCCCGGTTACAGACTGTAGAAACCCAACATTGTTAAAAATCATGTTACAGATATTAATACAGTAATTCAGATACTTATAGTTAATAAATGCTACATAATTCATGATTATTAATAATAATAGTAAATTAATTATAAAAATTATTGGGAGATAGTGATAATGTTACAGCTTTTAGAAATTTTTTAAAACAACAATAAATATAATAACTTAACACAGCTAGTTGACCACGCAATTATTAAAACTTGTAAAAAAGCAGGGTAGATTAACAAACTAACGGACTGAATTCACCACGGAAAGGATTGTGAATGTAATTTACTATTCTGAAATTAAGTCGACAAAGGGATAAAGAATTTAATTGAAACAGTTAATAGTTTGGTATTGGCTGAAGGACCACCAAATAACAACAGTCTTAATTTTCTTGTTAATAACAGAGTAATTGCAGAAATGAACTAAAACGGTACAGATTTTTGTTTAAAAAATATTAAAAGATATGATCTGAATCCTTTAAAAGTAATTCGAACGTACCGAACAATATGTATGAGTTAAAAATAAAAAAAATATTGGTGTTTGTAAAGTATATGGAATTTATTGTATATATATATTAACTGTTTAGATTTATTTGACTTGTTTTATTATAATAAGAAGTTGCCGGCTTTATATAAATGTAATGTATGTTGTTAATGTGTATGGTCATTGTGTATAGTAGGTTTAAGAGTTGACAGGCTTGCTGCAGGACGGTGTCGTAACATCATTGATGTGACAGACACCGGCTAAAGGCGAGTGAAAACTGGCTGCGAGAGTGCGGTATCGATTATGGACAGTAGTCAGTTGGAATACTGCCAACCCACTGCAATGAAAGTGCAGTAAGTGACTCGGTTTGTGTAGAATTATTTTGAAAGGGAGCAGTAAGACTGTTGACATTGTTTTAAGCAAAACAACGACGTAATAGGAGCACAGTATGCCTTTACCAAGAGTATTGCTCAGTTAAAAGTTCAGGCTTGTCCAATTGTAAATATGTGCAAATAACTGGACTTAATGAAGAAACCTAAGTTTATGTTTCATACTTATGCGCGAGATGCCTTGCGTAAAGTATGTTTAACATAGAAACATCTTTTTCTGAAATACAATTTTTTTTTTTTTCTTCGAGGTAATTATAGATGTGGGGAAGGACTCGGGGCAAATATGGAAACGAATTCAGCCATGTCCTTTTGAAGGAATCATTCCGGCATACACCTGGAGTGATTTGGAGAAACCATGGATGACCGGTAGGGAATTAGAACCCGTATCCTCCCGAATATGAGGCCACAACCTTACCGGTCACCCACCACGCTCTGCCCAGAATACGAAATTTGAGTATACTACCAATATTCTGTTGCCACCCGTTACTATAGTTTTCAGCTGATCTTGCGATCGACTGATGAATATATTTTCAGATCTAATTTTCAAGGTACAGATTTAAAAAAAAAATAATAATAGTTACGAAATGCGACTCTAACTTTCGAATATGTGATCATAGGAATTGAGTTAGAGACAGAGCATCCAATATTAGCACGAAAAGTTATACAGGGTGATTCCGCGATGATATTACAAACTTTCAGAGATGTTGGAGAAGGATAAATGTATCAATTTGGGTAAGATATCCCTGTCCGGGAACGACCGAGTTGAAAGTTATAAGCGAAAATCTTCTCAAGTTCTTCCATAGCCTCGAGCAGCACTCAAAGTAATGGCCCCCACTACTGAACCCTGATCATGAAGTAAGAATTACCCAATACTCTCAGATAATTTCCCCTGCTGATGGACTAGTTATGACGCACGTAACTTGATGTCAGAGAGACCGAAAATCCTAAGATACTGTGATAATAAATTCCATTTACCTGCTCAAGTTTCACAAGCTGCTTACATTAACAACAGTTGTTCAAAATCGCGTCTCCCAACGTCAATGCGGGTATGGCATCGTCTCACAAATTTCTGTCGTACCAATTCTAATATCCACAGTGTTGTTTGAACAGAGTTGCAGGCAGGGAGAATTCTTGCTAGTAGATCCACTTCAGTTTCGAGAGGCGTCTCGTACATCAAACTTTTCACATTACCCGAGAATTGGGGTGGGATCAGGTGAACGTTCCAGACACGGAACAGGACCTCCTCTTCTGATACTTTTCAGGGAATATCTGATTCAGGTGTTCATGAACCCTCAGTCCAAAGTGAGGTGGGGCTCCATTGAGTTGGAACTACTTACGTTGACGAATAACAATTGGGATATGTTACAGTGCTCGTCGGGATTGCCTACCCTACAATCTTAGCAACAACAGTACCGGTACATGTATTCCACTGTCACAGATGTCAGGGGGGCGTTCATTAATTACGTGAGTTGAAATGGGGGGGGGCGAATTCTCACCATGGGGGAGGGGGGGTCTACGGAAATCTCACGTGGGTTTTTGAAATTCTTGAAGTACAGCAGAGCTAAGAAAAAAAGTTCACAAATGACACGGAAATCGACTTTAGGGACGTAAAGAGGCCTAGAAACGACTCGAAAACTGACATTAGGGGGTGGGGGTGGGGGTGGGGGTGGGGGGGTGGGGGGGGTGGGGGGGGAGGGGTGTAACTACCCTCGGAGGCTCGAGAGCTAAAAAAAAGAAGGTCTTAAAAAACTATGAGCTTGATCAGCAGGGGGGAAGGTCCCGTCAGATCTCACGTCATCTTAGATCTCACCAAATCTCACCAGAGGAGGAGGGGTCCGGAATTTAGAAAAATCACATCAAGTAATCAGTGGAAGGCCCCTAAGAACGATTCTCGCTTACAACATCCGACTCGGTCATTTCTGAACCAGGGTCCCTTACTTCAAACTAATACAGTTACCCTTCTCCATCATCCCTGAAAGTTTGTAACATCATCATGGAATCACCCTGTATCTTGGTTGGGAATTATATTGCTAAAAGTCTTGGGTTACTCCCCAATATGATTTTGGACTTTCTTCTGCTCTGCAACCCGAAGTGTGACTCACTTAACAAGTAGTCCGAAATACTTCCTCTAAAACAATCCGTAATTGCTGAAGTGTTGTCAGTGCAAGAAACTCTGAACGAACTGATTTTTCGATCATGTCCCAGATATGTTCGAACGGATTGACCAAAGAAGATAGCGGTAAATGAAAACTATAAGAATGGAAAGACTCTGGTATGAATAATGTTTTTAAGATGGACGTATCATTGAAGGATGATGACACAAATGGATGGAGAAGCTTAACCAAAGATTGAATTAATATCTATGAAAGTATTAAGAAAACAGTTTCATTTTAAATGTGAAGAAGTTGATTTATATAAAAATAGTTACTGCTGCGGCAAAGGAAAGATATGTCTTTGTGAAAGTTGTATTGACATCAGTGCAACGGGTATCTTAGGAGTCACGTAATAAATATGTGATTGAGAACACATAAGAAATACAGGGTGTCCAGAAAAGGACTCCCTGATTTCAAAAATAAATATCTCGAAAACAAAGATCGATAGAGGAATGCAGTAAACGGTATGTTTATTGTGACAGCTGTAAGAAGTGTATACAGCAGAGTGAAATAACAGTTACAAAAGCTGCTAACAGATGTGCGCTGTACAGCTCATATCAGCATACATAAGTGAAATAATCGTATGAAAACAATCTTTTGCAAACAATCACATCACAATGTTTTCAACATGTTCACCATTGGCTCTACAGAGGTGGCGCAAACGAAGAATGAAATTCGCCATCACATTTCGTAGTGTCTCGACCGAAATGGATTCATATGCCGCAGAGATCGCCGATTCCAGCTCGTCCAGCGTGGCGGGATGCTTCGGGTAGAGCATGTCTTTCACTGTGCCCCACAAAAAAAAAGTCACAGGGAGTCACATCCGGCGAATATGGAGGCCAATCCATGCCTGCACCAGTAAATTCGGGATATCCCAAAGCAATGACTCGATTCCCGAAGTATTCCACAAACTGCTGTATACACTTCTTACAGCTGTCACGATAAACATACCGTTTACTGCATTCCTCTATCGATCTTTGTTTTCGAGATATTTAATTTTGAAATCAGGGAGTCCTTTTCTGGACACCCTGTATAAGCGATGGTTTATATTAAGAAAGAGAATTAGTTTCAGGTAGAGTATACGCTATCCCTTCAAACAAAACGATAGTATTATAACCGGAGGGTGAACGTCACAAAACAACTTAAGTGTAAAAAATGAGATAAAACTGCTCATTCCTGTCGGAAACAAACAAAGAACACGATCAAGGGAAAACTAGAATAGTTTTAAGTTGAGAAACAATTTGAGATAGTAAATCGTCGGTAGTTAAAGTAGAGACACTTTAATACCAACTACGGGAAGAAGATTATATCCTAAAACGAATCGTGAAGGATTTTGGCCCTGGAACGTGGTGCATTGTCATCCAGGAAAAGATCATCATTGTTTGGGAACATTAATGGCAGCGAATGGTTTTCAAGTAGCTAAACATAAAGATTTCCAGTCAATGGTTGGTTCAGTTTGACAAGAGGTGGCAGTATACGTCATGTAAAGGCAGCAGATACCGGTATATAGCCTCTACCAACTTGCACAATACGTTCCTGACAATCTGTATCCATGTCCTTTTTGGGTTTGATACCTATCGCAACTCTTACCTACTGGAATAGTGAACCATCTGATCACTCAACCGTCTGTCGTTCGTCCTGCAATGAGTGTTGCTGTTCTTGACGTAGTGTTGCTGCTTTGTCAACACTGACATATCAACGCATACGTCGCTGGTCCCGGTCATTAAGAAGATGTGGTTGGCCACTGCGTTGTCCATGGTGGAAGGTAATGTTGAAAATTTCATATTCTCGAAACCATGACACTGTGGATTGAGGAATGTTGAATTCATGAACAATTTCCACGATGGAATGCCCCATGAATCTAGCACCAACTATCATTCATCGTTCACAGTCTGTTAATTCATGTGGTGCATAGGCAGTTTGTCGGATCCCGCATAAAACTAAGCGGAACCGCAAAATGGGTAGAAAACGTTCTTCAGTCTGCGTGACTTTTCCTCCCCTTCGTCACTTACCAGCCGGGCTCGTTCTCTACCGGTTTTATTGCCTCGTTTGCCTGTACCCTTAAGTTCACATTTGACTCGCGGCAAAAAATATGTGTTTTTATCATCTTTCGTGATTAGTAAATAAATTCATTTCTACGTTTTTTATAGGTCCTCCCATTTGTTTTTGTTGTATGCATTAATATAATTTGAGTTATGTAGTCCTACTGCAATATTAGCTCCCAGATCATACGCTCAAAAAATGATACAACTGGAATTGTTTCTGAGAAGGAAGTAGAAATAATACAAAAATAGGGTTAAAACTATTGGCAGCTATTTAAAAAAATCTGTGAAATAAATGGTTTGCAGAATGCTTTGCAAAAATGTATCAATCATAAATTGTTTCTGTACTTCATCACATTTGAGATATCTGTTTTTAAAAAGCGGGTTTGACTTTTTTAATTTGCTAATATTATAAGTCTATGGTCATACTGTTTCCGAATAACGTAAAAGTTGACATGATTGTTCAGTTTGAAAGTATCAAGAAACAATCCCAAAGATTTTCGTTGAGTTTTGATGAATGGACGACTCAAAAAATCACCAATATTTGAACGCTTATGTTCACCACAAAGAAACACATTTTAATATTGGCTTGCTTGGAATTCTCTGTTCGTGTAGTTTGGTCAGAGAACCTTTGCTATCGATCCCTAAAGTCATCTTATTGGCTTAAGATCTAACGGAACAAGTGTGATGGCAAAAGTTGAAGAACTTTTGCCTGGGTACCTGCAATAGTGCTTGTTCACACAGCACAGAATAGGCCGTTAAAGTATTATATATTTTTAAAAAACCTACTGAAAGAGAAGTTGAACGCTCAGAAACCACTATGACTGACTCGGACGTAGACGATGAAGAGCTAGACGGGACAATCGAAGCAATGTTATTTTGCTGTAAAAATACTGTTAACTGTTGATTTTTTATTATTTAACACTAAATTTGATTTATTAATTCAATAAATAGACATTTATCATTTAATATGATTACACTTTAAAAACTATGCCAGATCCCGCGGAATGGACCAAACCCGCAATCCGTAAATGCGGGATTGAAAACACTGCCGGATTGCAATCCTTTAGTTATGCGACTGTAATTACCTCAGAAAACCTTTCACGAGACCTACGAGACAACAAATGAAAATCTTGACACTTCACGGCATATTTATACATTTCTTCTGTGGTGCTAGCCGCAATTGGATATTTGAATTTTCCTGTCCCATTACTTTTGGTTCGACATAGTACGTATGACAATTATTGTTCTTTATGTTGAGAGACGTCATTATCATCTTTCAACCGAATTTCACTGCCTCTAGAGTTATGTGCAGTCGGTTTGTTTTTAAGGTTACCTCCCTAACCTCAATAATAAGTTGTTGTAGTTGTTGTTGTTGGTTTTTTGCGAATATTGGGTAACGGCCCACACTGTTATACGCATATACAGTATCCAGAAGAATATCTACATAGATTACATACTGGCCGTACCTTTCGGTGTTTGGTACAGCATTCTGTCTCAAGTTTCCTCAGAGTATTTGAAAATATTGAGCTATATCTGTAACTAGAAAGGAGCTGAACTGTAATAACTGTTGATGGTGACAGTGAAAAGCGAGCGAAGTGCCGAGTATGGCACTTAACACACAGACCAGCGGACCGGAAAATAGCTTCCGCCTTTCACTGGAGCAGAGCGTTCTGCGACAATAAGGATAGAAGGTTCTCAACAGCATCCTTGTCTCGTTAAGTCAAAGAATCGATTTCAGTCATCAGGCAGATATAATTGGCATCTAATGATCCGGACACAACCATAAAAATATCTTTGGTAATTTTTTCTGGAGTTTCACCAATTACGTTTCTTTAGAAAAAAATTTCAGGCTAATGGAACATTGTGATATTTTATTTTTTACCAAAGCCAATACGGTAGACTGTTTTGATGTTGACATTAGAGTATGTATAAAAATACACTAGAGCAACAAGAAAAAAGTCGAACAATGTTGATGGTATTGCTACTAAATGAAAATATTTAGTAGATGACGCTAATATCTGTCTACCATGACCATATGTTCATTGTGTGTGCCTACAGGAATGACGTTTACAAAAAACTTTTCAAGATTTAATTTTGATAGAGCAGCAACTGCCAACAAATGTGGAAACTCTGCTAGTGACAAATAAGTAATGTTCTGCCAAATATATACTTTATGCAATTGTTTATAGTTGATTTACGATAGCGTATGATGATTTTATCAAGTGATGTGTTGGAATTTTTAATATATGTTATAGACATAGTACTATATTGTTAATAGACTGCAGCTACGCCGGCCAAATAAAATTTAAAAGACTAAATCCGCCGAGCAATTCCTATTTTGGAAGCTCCGTGTTAAAGGTTTCACGTGAAACTGTTCGTCCCCTTTGCTCTGTAGATTTGCCGGGTTAAATACTTTTTCTGTTGTCACTGCCAATAATATTAGCCCGATCGTGACAACGGTTTTATCAATAAGTCGTACACCTATTCCTAGAATTAAATGTTTGTCATATCCAGCAATCCAGGCGTAGGAACCTGTCACTGGGAATGTTATCCCTACATAGCAACTCGGAAATTCAATTTGGATGATTTTCCCTTGCTTTACCAAGTATGAAAGTGTACCCAAGTGTTACAGTCTGTGTGTATGATTGTGATTTGTGTGTCCTGTTAGTTGAAAGAATAAACGAAATCATGCCATGAATGAAATCTGAAATAAGGTAGAGTGATAAACCCGATTCCAGCACATTCAGACCTAATCTTCCGAAAGGCACCATGTATGTGTCAAAATTTGACGTCCTCATCAGACATACGAATCGCCATTAACATTTTCGTATGCCTTTGCTCCATATACACTGAGGCAAAATTTGGGATTTAACCTGGAGCTTTGATACAGAATATGGCGATTAGGAATCACGCATCAGTTCTTCTTGTACCCTACTGACGAAATCCTGAATGGAAAAAATTGTTTCCAACACTGACGATAACGCTATCTCGGACACATTCATAATTGCGAAACGACTTGAGCCTATGTGCGGTCTAAAAGGTTCTGAAATTAATGATTTAGATAAAGTGAATATACTCAGTCCTGTAATTCTTGTCAGATAAGATTTTGCTCTCAAATGAAATGTAGTTTACCGAGAAAAGATTAAAATTTTAGATCCAGACAACTTTTAGCCACGTTGGAATGGTAAAATACTGTCTTGCCATAAAATGAAGCGTAAGGCTTAATAGTAACCAGTCTTTCTGCAACAAAATCTTCCCCCGTGTTCAGCCAGATGGTGGTGTAAAAACACGACGTTTCAAAAGCTGACTCTGAAAGGAGGTTCGATGGGTGGCCAAGCCAGTCGAGGCAGAGACAGTCAGCTGAGAACAGCTACAAGATACCTGATGAAGACAGCAGAGTCAGCTATCGAAACGTCGTGTTTTTACACCACCAACCGGCTGGACACCGGAGAAGATTTTGTTGCTCTCATACGCCGGGAAAGTCTCCACTCACAAACCAGTTTTTTTGTTTAAGAACGTAAACAAAGATAAACATAAAGGTAATTAAAAATGCAGCATCAGATAAGAGCAATACCGTTAAGTGTCAAACGCACCTTAACGCAGTGTGAATATCAGAGGCCAAACAGAATACTACAAAGCCGACTCGTACTGCTGGCTGACTGAAGTCCCCGACATGAAGAGGGCTGTACTGTCCTCTTCTAAAATTGTTAACACGAGTGTGGACGGTGTATCGGGTTCCCCGAGAAATATAATCTGCAGCAGCGAGCGGTTAATCTCTGGCGGCAAAGCGCCTTAGCCTTGTTTGATGGCCTGACACCCATGTCAACCCGCTGGAACACGAACCTGTGTACGAAACATCTGGTGTTCGAGGGCCCTCCCACGCACTGACAGCAGGTCGACTGACCATCCGTATCTCGGATTACCGTAGAAGATAGCGAGTGCCTGTACGGCAATTTAAATCATCAAGATGTGAAAATGGAAGTGCCAAAGGGTAGTGATTTGGACTATTGCTATTTGTTATTCTAATGAATGATTGTGTTGATGGTTTACTGCCAGATGTTAGAGTTTTTGCAGATGACATAATGCTATACAAGGCGATTCAAAATAACGTGGACAATATTACTGGTAGATCAGTCATACAATAAGAATAAAAAATCACATAGGAATAGAGGGCCGTAACTGCGATCCGGGGCCGCTACAGGGCGTCTAAAATAATACTGACACAAAGAGAAGAAACAAAACCATTTCGGATCATTTTATTGATAATTACTCACTCACATGCGACTAATGCAAGCCAAATGTTGAGCCTACAGCAGATGCTCAAAGTTTTTGCCAGATGTATCGAGACAAGCCCGGCATCTCCGTTGCTTCGAACGGCGCACCTTCTCAAAGATACCAGGTGTATCTCGAACACATCCTGCTGCCGCAACGATTCTTCCCACCAAGTCTACCGGCGTTTCATACAGAAGTCCTTTTAAAATCCCCACAAGAAAAATCCAAGGGAGTCAGGTCTGGTGATCGTGCTGGCCATGCATCTCGTGACTCTAGCGCCCTCTACATGTGTTTGCGGCCCTCTGTTCCCATGCGATTTTTGATCCTTATTGTATGACAGATCTACCATATCATTTTGTCCACGTTTTTTTGAATCACCCTGTATAAAAGGATCAAAACGGTAGAAGACTGTGAACAGCTGCTGGGTGATCTGGACAGGATATTTAGCTGGGTAGGTCAATATGGGACGAAGATAAATACAAAGAAAAGTTTTTTAATCACACTAATAAAAAACTAAAGGTTGACTATGATTATAAGGTGGGAAAAGAGTTGCTTGTTGAAGACTTGAAATGTAAAAACCTTGACATAACATTTGATAACAAACTCAAATGGGCAGGACACATTGGACAGGTAGTAGGAAAATAATTCAAAATCCTTCACTTCTTGAAGAGAGTGATCAGTGGATGTACCAGGAAGTAAGGAAATTGAGTTACAAAACTTTGTCAGACCATTGCTTGAATACGGTGGCGCAGTATGGGACCCACTTTTTGGGTATCAAATACAGGAGTTGAGGCGGTGTCAAAAACGACTGCTAATTTTTTTCACACCACAAATGCTGAAGCGCTCTGTAAATGGAAAAAGATATGGAAATACTAACCACGATAAAAACACGGAAGCTTCAGTACCTTGGCCACATCATAAGGAATAGTAGCCGTTATGAACTCCTACAGTCAGTTCTTCAGGGGAAAATACCAGGAAAGAGAAGTGCTGGTAGAAGAAGAACTTATTCGTTAAAAAATCTGAGAACATGGACCTCCAAGATAACTACGGAGTTAATCCGAACATCAACCAGCAGAGACGAGACAGCGAAGATGGTTTCCGACATCCGGAACGGATAGGGACCAGAAAAAGAAGAAGAATTTTTTCTCTGCAGATTACCGCAGAACACAATCACTAACCGATGTGAAAAAAGGAACTGGAATGGGATTAATTGGAAGACAGGAGGAGCGTGAAGAGGGTGATTAGAATGTACAAGACGTATATCGGTGATGAGGCGTGGAAAGATGTTGATGTAAGAATTATGACTAGTACGTGAAAGAGAAATGATGACCATGACCACAAGGGGACACTCGATTTCAGGGTTAGAGGTGTGGGAAGATTTTCTTTCGTAGGTAAGGGGATCAGGGATTTGAATAAGTTACTAGGAGAAATGATAAATAATTCACCAAAACGCTGAAAGATTTTAAAGTTGAAATCAGTAGATAGCAAAAAAGGCAAGTACAGGAAAGAGGAAAAACAAATGTCTGAGGGAATTACCACAGGAGTGTGCGCTCCATCGCAAGAAACCGATACATTACTTCGCAATCTTTCTTTAATGACGCCCATGCTATTGCGAAGTTAATAATCTAGGCTCTGTATAGGTTACTGGTGATCCCTCACATTCGACTGGTATTATTATGGTGCTGTTGAAGTAAGCCCAATGTTTCTGGCCACTTTACCTCCAGAGATAACACCCTCCAACACTTTCGAATATGTCGGGGGTCTTTCAGCTTGCAGGAAAACTTCTTTCATCAGGATTTGAATATCGATTCTTCACAGATCGACTGCGCCCAGACCCCTGCGTCAACATTGAGAGCGATATAACAACGAATGGAAAATGCGTAGATGATGTAAACATAGTAGCGCTTGCCAAAGAACCCTTTTCTCAACAAGAAAAATTTACATAATCAAGAAATGTTTCGTTAGTGCCGAGAACTTTTCATACAGTTGATACACCAGGAAAGCCTTCATTCTTTCAATCAGGGAAAAAAAAAAAGATTTATAAGAAGCTTCACTTGGATTAAGCGTGCCTATGCTACAAAGACAAAGGCTGAAAACGAAAACCTTGTCTTCGAGATGCATTGCTAGAAGAAAATGATTTAAACACCATGTGCAAGTTAAGATAATATGAGATGCTGCCAAGAATAGGTGGAAATAGAACTCTTCTAAAAACTGTTGTGGATAAAAGAAGATAGGACATTTATTGTATTTACTGCATCATTTTAGCTGGTTCAAAATGTCTGGAGATCTATGGAATGATAAGGTAGGGAGACCAAAACAAAGAGTACATAAAAGATGTCAAGGAACTTACAAAATAGACGGAGTTAATGAGATTAACTTTTGATGTAAGAAAACTGCAGGGCCACTACAGTCCGACTTAAAGGGGATATGAAGAAGCCAAAGACCACCTAAGCCTTGTAAGGTACCCAGCATGCGACAACACGTAAGAAATAAATCTAACGCCTGAAATAAGAATACAGACCGAGCCTGGTGAGTGAACGGTAACACTCTGGCCTCGTATTCGGGAGGACGCTGGTTCGAATTCCCGTCCATGTTAGGGTTTTCCATGGTTTCCCAAAATCACTTGAGACAAATGCCGTGATGCTTCCTTTAAAAGGCCATGGCCGAATTCCTTACCGTTCCTTGTCCTCAGTCCTTTCCCGCCTCTAATAACCTCGATGTTGACGAGGCGTAAAGTAATAAGCAAAAATGCAAGAAAAGACAACAGAGGCAAAGTTTCTATTATGTGTGGCTACTTGGGAGGTGTGGAGAAGGGGTGAAAACATTTTATTGATGTAGAAATAAAGAACGTTGTAAGCTGTAGGACAAATATTACTGACATGTTCTTTGCCAAATTGAGTTATTACATAGTAAAAAAAAGTGAACAGAAGTTATACTGTGCTTATTAATCCGTCATGAACTCGAAACTGAAATACTCTTTATATATAAAGATGAATGTATGTTTGTTTGTTTGTTGGTTTGTTTGTTCTTCATACAAATCCACAGTTTTCATCCGATCTCGATGAAACTTTGCACACTTATCCTTTGAAACAAGGAGAAAAATACTGTCTACATTTAGTTGAAAAATTATCTGTTTAAATAACACATGTTGTCTCATAACTTCGAAATATGGCTATAGACAGACACGTAGGATATGGACGTCTCCGTACCGTATATCCGTGTAGTCGACTGGCAGCTCAGTGGTTAAAGTGCTTGCTTACGAACGTCGTGGTCTTCGGTTTAAATCTCCGTGGAGGCTAAGATTTTTAAAAATTGTTTTTGATCGTAAGAGTCACGCCTGGTAGGTTATTCGAATTGGATGTTAAACTGTAGATATTAGAAAGTTAGGGGTGCAATGCGAGGCAAATCGTACGTAGTCTTGCAATGTTGTAGGTGTACACTTTTTTACGTTATAATGATCCCTCAGGTGTTGTTCGCAGTCAGTGTGTGAGTGTGAACCACAGTAATATCTTTATAAATACCGAAGTAAGTCTCCGTCTTTTTGTTACGTTTTGACGACTAAATGGCTATATCGTTGTCATGGAATTTTATAAGGGAATCTGTATGAAGGGCACAGGATATTTTTTCCAGTATGATTAACAGTTGTAGTCACGAAATTTTGAGACCTTATCGAATGGTGACAGAAATATGTTGGAAATTGATTCTCTTCAAGAGACAGGTTCGACGGTACAATGATATAGTGTTAGCTTTCCTGTCATATTATGCCGACTCGATATTGTTTGGGACCAATCCTTCGTTATCAACAACTTTCTATATTTAATTCTGGCAAAAAAATTCTTAATTCACGCGTACGAAGTCACGGGTACGAGCTACTGTTCTATACAAGAGCTAACAGCCTTAGTTACCACTGTGGGCGGAACAGTCAGCATAGCAGTATAAGCAAGGAATAATCATTGCAATGATCTTGGTTCCTATCATTCATCCGTGGGTCCTAACAGTTACCGTTGGGGGGCATCCACAAATTACGTGAGGTGTTTTTCCGGATTTCTGGACCCCACCCTCCCCCCTGGTGAGATTTCATGAGATCTGGCCAGACCCCCCCCCCCCTCTGGTGAGATCTGGTCCGTGAGAACCCCCCCTACAAATCGCCCTGGAAACTTTTGTAGACCTTTTTTTTTGGTCACACCCTAACTTTTTTGACAAAATACCCTCCTAAAATCGACTTTGGCGCAAATTGTAGATCTTTTTTTTGCTCTACTGTCCCCAAATTTTTCGCAAAATCTCACGTGAGATTTCCGTAGACCCCCCCTCCCCCTGGTGAGATCTGGTGAGATTTCGCCGGACCCCCCCTCCCCCATTTCACCTCACGTAATTTATGGATGTCCCCTTGCGACTTTCCCTGATACAGCATTGCCGCTAATCGCAATTTCATCCTCTGCTCATTAGATGTTCCGACTCCTGTATCCACTTTGTGATTTTTACGTCCCTCTCGACTGATTGTGAAGTAGCAGGTAGCGGGGGCGCACATTAATATGCATACAGGATAAGGCGAGTGCGTGATGTTTAATTCAGCGCAATGCCCGTCGCCACGTAGCCCCGGGCGGGGGGGCGCGCCGTGCCGGATGAAATACGAGCTCGTCCTGAGTGAAATATGAATATCTGTCTTCGCGGGGGACGGGCTGCCCGTGACTCATACGGGGAAACACGCAGGTTCGACCTCCGCTCTCACTACTGAATCTGCCCGGAAAAAATATTACTCTCCTTACGAATGTGGACAAACTGTATCAGAGTTTTTTTCTTTTTTCCTGTCATCAGTCTCTTGATTGGTTCGATGTAATCCTCCATCTCTTCGTATCTTACACTAATCTCTTACCCCTTACATCCTACGTTTTTAATTATCTGCTTCATATATTCCACTCAGCGTCTACCTCTATAGTTCTTTCCTTCGACTGTTCCCTCCACTAACAAATTAACCAATCCCGTATGTCTTAAAATTTGACCCACCATCCTGTCTCTTCTTTCTATAAGACTTCTCCACGCAATCGTCTCGCCTTATCCATTATCTCAAAATGCGTTCATTTCGTATTTTATCTGTCCATTTAATTTTCAGCATCCTACTATAGTATCACATTTCAAATGCTTCAAGTCACCTTTAATATGGTATTCTTGAAGAACATGCTTCGCTACCATTAAACTGTCCATTTAATTTTCTGCATCCTTCTACAGTATCACATTTCAAATGCTTCAAGTTATCTTTTCCATGGTATTCTTGAAGTATTCTTCGCTACCATTTATCTGCCCATTTAATTTTCAGCATCCTTCTATGGTATCACATTTCAAATGCTTCAAGTTACATTTTCTGTGGTACTCTTGAAGTCCATGCTTCGGTTTCATAAAGTGTTGTGCTCCACACATTGAGTTTAAAAAAGTTATTTCTGAGTCTTAGATCACTATTTGAAATTAAAAGATATTTCTTTTTCAAGAAGGCTCTTTTCGTTAGTGCTATCATTCTTTTAACATCATTTTCGCTTCTGCCATCAGTTGTAATTTTATTTCCTAATTAACAGAATTCACTTTTTTCTCTTATTGCAACCGAGGCTATATTTATATTTAATTTACTATTACTGCTATTATTTCTGGTATATTTCATCACTTTTATCTCTCGTTGGTTTTATTTAGTTCAGAAAAAAGATAATTATGGCTGAAACGAATATTTAACCTAAACCCAAAGAAGAAAACCTAAACGTTATCGTCACGAAGTATGAATGAATTAGATGTGATACTTGTATGTGATGGTTCAATATTTCCGGCTGGATTATTGTCTTTAGACTACTAGAGAAATAACTAGGTATATACTCCGAAGTTCGGTTAGATTCTTTTTCTGCAATTTTAAGAAGTTGGGCCGTAAGTTCCTTTATAACATTACTCTCACGGCGTACTTAATTCAGGTCCAGGTCAATCTAGATCCGTAAAAGCAGCTGTAAACATTCTGGAAATGCCGAGACGTCTCCAGAATCATTTAGACTACTTACGATACTCAGTGTATGAGGTAACCAAGGATTATTAACGTTAAATATTAACAGTGAATATTTAAGACCAATCATTCCGACATTAAATTTTGTTGGGGAGTTGTTATGTGGGAGAAAAATCCTATATGATAATGGCTGACGTTAGGGAGATACCCATGCCACTCACATGACATTTTAATCGATGTCGAGACTTTTGGGTGAGCAGATAACGCTTTAGAGTGGCATTAAGGAGGGTGGAACATCGGTATCTCGTCTGAACATCTAGATTTCAATCTTAGATGGTTTATCGAAATCACTCCAGGTGCATGCAAGGATGGTTCCTTCTAACGTCCATCGCCGAATTCCTTTCTTATCTTTGTCTCCAATCCACTACTGGCTCTAATAATCTCAACGGCATCGAGATCGTAGAACCCTAAATAAAAGAAAACAGTCTAGAGGGAACGTTGAGTGTCTACTAACTGTCAATGTACAAAAATACTTTAGAAATCGTAAGATAACAACCATAGAGGTTGAATAAACTGTAACTAATATCGCAGGCAAAAGATTATCTCTGAGTTTATAAGAAATGTTTTGTTTTGTTTGTTGTTGTGGAAAGAATATATCGATAAGTCTGAAGTGTGAAGATTTTCTTTCTCAATCAAAGAAAGTATAACTGTAAATGGTTTAGTGTAATCAATATACGTTTTATTTTATTTGAAAAATGTTGAACATGATGCAGATGAATTATTAAAGCAAGGAAGCTAACGTAAGACATTTTGGTGTTGTGTCCAAAATGTAATAAGGGCTGCAGGAAACAAGAGTGTAACCTTTCAAAATAAATAATAAAAATCAATAGGGCGACGTTCTCAAATCATAAACTGAATTAAGTTTTTGTTGCTTTAGCAGTGACTGTCAACATTACAGATAAGGTTACGCCTCGATAATACTTAAGCCAGAAGTGTATTTTCAAAATAAGTTCTTGTATCTTGCTAATATACCTTTCACAAGTCAAAACTACACTCCTGGAAATTGAAATAAGAACACATTGACGCCGGTGTGTAAGACCCACCATACTTGCTCCGGACACTACGAGAGGGCTGTACAAGCAATGATCAAACGCACGGCACAGCGGACACACCAGGAACAGCAGTGTTGGCCGTCGAAGGGCGCTAGCTGCGCAGCGGTTGGGCACCGCCGCAGTCAGTGTCAGCCAGTTTGCTGTGGCATACGGAGCTCCATCTCAGTCTTTAACACTGGTAGCATTCCGCGACAGCGTGTACGTGAACCGTATGTACAGTTGACGGACTTTGAGCGAGGGCGTATAGTGGGCATGCGGGAGGCCGCGTGGACGTACCGCCGAATTGCTCAACATGTGGGGCGCGAGGTCTCCACAGTACATCGATGTTGTCGCCAGTGGCCGGCGGAAGGTGCACGTACCCGTCGACCTGGGTCCGGACAGCAGCGACGCACGGACGCACGCCAAGACCGTCGCATCCTACGCAGTGCCGTAGGGGACCGCACCGCCACTTCCCGGCAAATTAGGGACACTGTTGCTCCTGGGGTATCAGAGAGGACCATTCGCAACCGTCTCCATGAAGCTGGGCTACGGTTCCGCGCACCGTTAGGTCGTCTTGAGCTCACGCCCCAACATCGTGCAGCCCGCCTCCAGTGGTGTCGCGACAGGCGTGTATGGAGGGACGAATGGAGACGTGTCGTCTTCAGTGATGAGAGTCGCTTCTGCCTTGGTGCCAATGATGGTCGTATGCGTGTTTGGCGCCGTGCAGGTGAGCGCCACAATCAGGACTGCATACGACCGAGGCACACAGGGCCAACACCCGGCATCATGGTGTGGGGAGCGATCTCCTACACTGGCCGTACACCTCTGGTGATCGTCGAGGGGACACTGAACAGTGCACGGTACATTCAAACCGCCATCGAACCCATCGTTCTACCATTCCTAGACCGGCAAGGGAACATGCTGTTCCAACAGGACAATGCACGTCCACATTTATCCCGTGCCACCCAACGTGCTCTAGAAGGTGTAAGTCAACTACCCTGGCCAGCGAGATCTCCGGATCTGTCCCCCATTGAGCATTTTTGGGACTGGATGAAACGTCGTCTCACGTGGTCTGCACGTCCAGCACGAACGCTGGTCCAGCTGAGGCGCCAGGTGGAAATGGCTTGGCATGCCGTTCCACAGGACTACATCCAGCACCTCTACGATCGTCTCCATGGGAGAATTGCAGCCTGCATTGCTGCGAAAGGAGGATATACACGGTACTAGTGCCGACATTGTGCATGCTCTGTTGCCTGTGTCTATGGTTCTGTCTGTGTGATCATGTGTTGTATCTGACCCCAGGAATGTGTATATAAAGTTTCCCATTCCTGTGACAATGAATTCACGGTGTTCTTATTTCAATTTTCAGGAGTATATCTTTGATGTAGTACTTGGATTTTCATACCTTATGTCCACAAATCGTAAGTTCTGGACTGCCATGCATGGTGACGATCGACATGGAAAAGTAAAAAATCAGGGAGAAATTTCAGATACAATTACTTTAATTTGAATATATTCAGGAGCACGACGTAGGTTCGAACCCACGTGCAGCCATCCAGAGTTTGCCTTACCATAGTTTCGCAAAATCACTCCAGGCGAATGCTGGGATGATTCCTTGAAAAGGCGATTTCCATATTCCATTCCGTTCCTTGCCTACGTTCCTTTCCCGCCCGTAAATGTCTCAATGTCGAAGAGGCGTAAGACCAGAAAATGAAATGTAAAAAGTTGATATCATTTGTTAATTTTTATATATATATTTCTCTGCCGTTTGTCATCGTATTAAGTAAATTTTGAATTTCAAACTGACTTAAAAATTCCTGGCTTAGTGCGTAAACACTTTCCCACTACTTCAGTGAACTATAATCCTTTCTTCTCTATCCATCATCGTCGTCATCAGCTAAATCAATCATAGAATAATGTGGATTCTTAGAGATATGAGTCCAGATAGAACTTGGGTGAAAATTTCTAGGAATCAGCAGGATTGTGTCGGGTATGAGGTATACTATTTCAAATATTTTCTTTTTGTAGCTGAAGAGTTCTTCTGGAAAGTTGAACCTGGAAGAAATTCTTTCCATCCACTTTGATTCAATGGTTTTTATATTAATTAGCGTAAGCCCCTGACCGTTTTTTTCCGTATCGCACGGGTTTAGATTAGTTACAGTTTTTAGGATATAAAATTATGACGGGTTGACCCGATTTGACCAAATATAAACTTGACCTGTGTTTCAGCCCTATGATGAATAAAATCTCTTGAGCTTGAAGAACTCAGAAGCATTAATAGAGGTAGGTATTACACACGAACAGGGACGGTAGTGCAATCACATAATTGTTTCAAAGCTCGTAGACTGGTACTTGCTTAAATACAAACTTGACTTGTATTTGACCATTAAAGTTCACTCTGCAAAATTTTAAAAATTCCCATTTGCTTGGAAAACATTCCGTTTTGAGAGCGGGAAAACACTCATAGTGTAACCATTGGTCACAGTATATGTAATGGCCATATAACTTAATACACATTCCATATTATTAAACAGTTGAACAACTCCGAAGAAATGGATTGCCAGAAAAGTTGATTCGGTAACAAATTTTGTCTGATCTCCACTCAAAATAACGTAATAATTCACGTACAGTGAACATGAATAAAGACCATCAACAAAAGTGATCAGTAAAATACCTGAAAAGCAAATAAAACCGTAATGCATAAACCTTGGCCAAGCAACAACATTAATGACAGTTTTAATTAAATTGAAATTTATGCTACGCCGGAATGACAATTGGCGTTCATGGTTAAGGTAGAGAACATGAGTAATTTAATTTTTTAAAGTTAAAAGTTCAGTAGCAACATGTTACTGAAAAGCAGCCGCAAAATTTATTAGTATTTTTTTTAACTATGAATCGTTACGAAAAGCAAACTTAATGAATGTATTATGGCAATTAATTTGGTAGTAGTAGCTTAGCTATAAAATTTGAACATAACCACGAATTTCTACCAATGGTATCTCTGGTCGCTGTTTTGCGAGCGAAGGCTGACACGTGACACCATTCTCCAGCCAATACCTATCGAGGTGAGTGGATGAGTGACCATACAAAATTATATAGTAGAAGATTCCCGTGCCAATTCACATATATCTGACTGACCATCTAAAACCATGAAATGAGCCAAAACTACTACGATTCTGTATGTTTTAGAATACATTGATCACCCTGTTATTTATATAGATAAGATGGCATTAAAGAATTTTTTCTGGTTTTCGATTTATTGCTTCTTGGGTTTCATGGCTGTTATTATACTAACAACCTACAATTTCAAAGCCTCGTTAAGAGCTGATTATGGATTTGTTTTGTCGACAGTTACAAGAAACTATGAATCAGTTTATGTTTATGGTTTGAATTTATCTTACTTTCTTTGCAGAATGCGATTATTCTGTTTGTTTTAAAGTATAAGTATGCAGTTTGACATCGAAATTTTATAAAAACTGTGGCTTTCTATAACCAAAATTGGAAATTAAGAGGGGTGGGAGGGGGGGAAAGGGGGAGAACCAGATAAAATGTAGGCAATATTTTTTCTGTTTGTTTAAAGTATAAGTGTGGATATTTTCTCCAAAATCTGATAAAAAAATTCATGTTTTTTTGTATAAAATTTAAGGTGTGTTAAGGGAGAGAGGAGGTGGTTATTTTAATTTATTTTTTAAACACAATACTTTTCGTGCCACCCACCACATTCTCTCAAAATTTAAAGTCAGTCGACCAACTACTTTCCGAGTTTAGTGAGCACAAACATGCATAGGCTGATTTTTTTTTATATACAAAGATAATTTTGGAGAGAAACTCTTCTCTGTATTGCTGCTGCTTTAAAATAAATAACAACCCGAAATCAAATATTCCATTGTAATGTAATTAAATTTAACTAGTTTCGTTTTGTTTTTCCTAAGGACTTGTATTCTGTTGGTTACCACTGTCATTAAGGATGAACTATCATTAGCTTGTGAATGTGATATTTTGTCGTGTAACATGGTAAATGGGAACCACTCCAATGTTAGTCTACCTGACAATATGAAAATATGTATTGAGAAAAGGGTGAGGGGGGGGGAAAGGACATAGTGAGGGCCATATCGAGCACAGCGGACCGATCGTGGTGGGTGAGTGGTTAAAGCTCTGGCCTCGCATTCGGGAGGATGCCGATTCGAATCCCCGTCCGGGCATCCAGATTTGGTTTTTGTTCCTTGTCCCTACTCCCATCCCACCTCTAATGACCTCGACGTAGAAGAGGCGTAAAGCCATAAGTAAAAAAAAAATTTGTACTTCCATGCTCTAACAAACTTGGTCAATTTATCAGCCAACATTCTTATCGATTATTCCTATTTTCAGTTAAACTGGCCTTATCATTGCTATAGTTCACTACATTCGTTTCGAAATCTTCAAAAAGGTGGATTAGAAAAATCCTATAATTTTAACAAATCTCACAGAATATGTAGTTTTGCCTTCTACTCGCAGGTGTAGTTATTTGTTTGCTAAATGAACAGGGCACTTTTATGCCAGGAAAGGCCTTTGAATTAAGAGATATGTGAAACTTAAACTTTCTGATAGTGAATTTCTACTATTGTTGATTGTATTAGGATTAAACGGTTACGTCACAGTTTTATGGTTAATGGTAATGAAGCAGAGACTGGATTTCTGTAATTCAATTACAGGCTGCTCTACTACAGATTAGCAGAATGGGTATTTTAAGTCTCTTGTAAATGGAATCTTAAATAATAAGCAGGGCAATAAAGTTACTAATTTCGAAATAATCTAACGGTTTCGTAAAATGACATTTATTACTCATCAACGAGTAAATTACTGATTTATTTTACTGCAAATTGCACGTCAGCGTGAAATAAACAAGCGAACATGACTGAATCGTGCTCAAAGAGATGAAAAAAAGTTTCAAGATTCATAGTAGCTGCTTGCAACCATTCACTTTGAAAGCACGTACTCGACAATCTGCATATGGAATAAGTTATGTGTAATTGATTGGAGTAAAATGTAAGCGGTTAGGAATTGCCCAAATGCGTTAAGATCCTCGCAGTTTCTGCGGAAGTATTGTAAGAAGCAGAGACAATATTAAAATGAGGCAAATGTCAAGAAATTATAAAGATCGAAATAAATATGCAAAACATAGTAGTGGTCGGATTCACTGAAGAAATTACGTTAAACAGTTTAAACATCGGGGCCTCCTGTGGACATCAAAAATATCATTCCGAAATGAAAGGAGAAATTTAACTAGCAGAAAAACTCGGTTATCAGAAAGGATAAGGGTGGTAACGTCAAAGGAAAGCTGAAAGGTTTACGTGGGATATTTGATATTACGTGCTCGTGAAGACAGGATTTTTTCGACCAACGACAAAATGGAGATGTAAGTATTCGAAATTCGGCGCTATTCACAAATGTTTCGAACGTGATAGATAGTTAGTTTAAAGGCTCTGCGCCGATGAAGAAGGAGGAGAATAATAACAAAAGAAGAAGTACTAGAACATAGAAAAGATACGGGAATCAATAATAAAAAGGGGATTGCTGTTTTTCTGACATATATATGGAATAGATGGTAACAGATTAATAAAAATGATATTCTATCAGCTTTGGGGGAAAATATGAACAAATTGGATTCAAGAGGTCAAGAAAAATTTGGAAAGAAATAAGATAAAAGAGGAGGAAGTTATGCTAAGAGAGATCTTCAGAAAGTAGGTATTAAGTATAGAAGGATTCCAAGGCAGAAGAGAAAATAAATCCAGTCCGAATTGGTCTAAGGAGAGAAGAAAGAAACGTACTGAAATGGTGAAGGAATATTGTATTGAAGGAAAGAAAAAATCAAACGACAGAGGATGAAGAACTGAAATTGGCACGTGGTCATAGCAGGCCTTATTGGGAAGAAGAAGAAGAAAGAAGGAAGAGGAGGAAAAGACATTATAAACAAAGACGGTACATTACTTGAGAAATGGTATATACATTTCAAACCATCTACAAACTGGAAATGACTAGATATTAACATTACTGACGCAATGCTGTGAACAATATACTGTTCTACAGGAATAACGGAAAATGGCATAGAAGAACGTAAGCCACTGCGATGTAATTTTTCGGTTTCTTGCTCAGGGGAAGGCAGACAAATATCTACTCCACCAGGCGTGTAGTTAGGGTGGCCTACCCTGAAGTTTATCGGCGGATCCCCGCAGCGGTGACGTCATCGTATATTGTCCCCCTTCACGCTGGGGAGAGAAAGGGGGAGGTAACCGGAACAATGTTTTTTAATGGGCGATAAATTTTTGCCACGTCGGCTAAAATGTGCACATTTGCGCGTATAATTACTGCCCTCCCCTCCGTTCTCGACTTAGCAGCCATTAGTTATGGCGGTACCAGCGGACAAACACGTGAAGGGCACAACATGACTCGCGTCGTTAATCCTCTAACCGTAGGCACGTGTCTCCCTAACACGTACGGAGGCCGGACTGGAAGGCGTTTGATTAACTTGGCAATCATGTTACAACATTACTGTTTCTGAGTACCGTCTACCTAGCGTTGTAATCTGTTGTTCCAAAAATAGAGAGTAGAGTTGTGCTGTCGAAATGTTTCAAAAGGCCAATTCAATTATTTAACGGATATCCACGTTTTCAGGCACCCTACGCAACATGATACGAGAGTTGCTATTGATATTTCTGGCCTAATAATGAAAAAACAAATATTTATGATCGAAACTGGTTTTATTGTTTCTCAAAATATTCTCGGAGAAGATCAATACACTTCTGCATGCATTTGAACCAATTTTCGAAGCACTTTTTCCACTCCGATGGACGTAACTCCAGACCATGCGTCTTGAATGCATCAACTGCTTCTTCGGATGTCTAAAATCGTTGACCACCATATTTTTTGATATACACGAGTAAAAAGAAGTCATTGGGTACCAAAAGAGGGTTGTACGGCGGATGACCAATCAATTCGATGTTTTGACTGGTCAAAAATTCCTTTGTTTGAGCCGATGTGTGACAACTCGCACTGTCGTGATGAAGAATTATTCGCCTCTTCTTCGACTTTTTCCGAATTTCTCCAAAGACTTCTGGTAAAAAAATGGTCGTGTACCATTTAGAGTTGACCGTCGTACGTTGCTCTAACGCCAATGTCACTACGTGACTGGTAATGCCAAAGAAACAGGCAACTATTTGCTTCGGTGTGCTTCTTCCGCGAACAACTTTAGTCGGATTTGGCTTGTCTTGGAAGATCCATACAGTCGATTGCTGTTTTTTTTTCGGGCTGATATGCATAGATCCATGATTCGTCACGTGTGTTGATGTTGTACACAGCCTTTGATACGCCTTGAACTTATTTTTTTTAAACTTTTCCTTGCATCAATCGACACGAGCTTCGTTTGAGTGTTTGTCAGATTATGCGGGATCCAACGCGAACAAATCATTTTTACGGCCAAATGATCATACAATATTTTATTGATGCTTGTCGTACATACTAATGCCCAAAGATGCCTCAATCTCACCGTATGTCACATTACGGTCTTGCTTTATCAGTTCACGCACAGCAACCGATTTTGGACGACCCTGACGGAATTCGTCCTGAAGCGAACTTCGGCCACTATTGAATTCGTTATACCAGTTTTTTTACAGTGCTATATGATAGTGCTTTATCGCCGTGTAAAGAATGAAGTTCATCGATACACTCTTGTCTTGATAATCCAAGTCGAAAGTTTTGAAAAATAATCGCAAGAAAATTTTCACGAGTTAATTCCTTTTTTCGCCCGAGATGAATTTTTAAAGTTACTGTAAACAACAAATCACGCTCAAACGACACATTGTTATGAATAAGGCTATGTTCAACAATGCCAATGTTTTCAACGGAAACGTCAGATGGCGACTGGCAACACTTATTGTTGAGAAGGCCAGAAATATAAATAGCAACCCTCGTTCAAGGATAACAAGTATATTCAGGTTGGATTTTTAAGGACACTTTTCACGAACCTGATTGGAAGTCAAGTAGTGGCACTTGCCAAAGGAGACAAGTGAACCAGGCAGAAATGAACTACCAGTAATTTTCAAACATGCAATTACTCTGCAGCTGGGGCTTATTGATAGACTCCGATAATAAACAGGACACAGTAATTTCAAACAAAGGATTAGTTTGAGAGAGGTCAGATTCAGCAGGTAAGGCTACCGTCGCAATAGTGGATACTACAAGATATCAGCCTACAGTTTTTAACACCCTGTGATGGAATCCGCTCTCAGCTCACTTGTATTCCTTATTTGTACATGACACGAGAGAACTTTTAAATATACGCAGTATCCTTTTAATATGTTTATCGTGCTTGTAGAATTCTTCGGAACAAGGGTACTCACATTCGCTCTGGCGCAATTAATACAGGGCGTTCGCCGGGAAACGCAACCCACTGTTAGCGCTACAAGGAAGAAACTGCTCCCGGCGAGCGAGCGGTCAGCTTCCGGGATTGTTCGACCGTCGGCCGCGGACTATTTCATAATAATTACGCTTCATAAACTTCATAAACTTGTATGTGCTAAGCATTTAAATGTGACGTAATTCATTAGCTTACCTTATAAAAGATGCTGGAAGTGTTGACCCTCTTGTGTAATGCACATTTCACATCTTCTGAACATATTTCGAGACACACGCTGCCCTAACTGACTTAATGATTTTTTGGGTGACTGTTCTAGTCGAAAAGTGATATCGTCAATTTTCTCCTCTGTGAGAATACGGTTGACCGACAGTCTCTTTTTGTTAAAAAATGAACCCGTTTCTCTTACTGTTTTAACCAGACGCAGAATTGTTGATTTAGCTGGCAGTAAAGCGCCAGGAAATTCGCGACGAAATTTACTGCGACACTTTTTAAACGACTTCTTCTTCACATATGTATCGTAGAGAAATATTCTTTGTTGCAAACTGTAACGTACCATAATTTTACTCACACTCAAACACGGTACAGATTAGTAAGAGTATGAAGCCCCAAACCAGCCAAACCGCAAAGAAACGTTTATTCACAACACTGATTAATAAGAGACTGAAGTCACAAACTAGCTACAATGCAAAGAAACCGTTCTTAACAATGTAAGGGTCCCATTATACTGTGTAACTGCACTGTTGGGGCAGCGGAGCAGTGCGGTGATTCACGGTGCCGTGTGGCGGGAGTTGCTGGCACCACTGACCGAGCAAGTTACCGACGGCAACAGACTGGGAGGGTAGCGTTTTCCGGCGAACGCCCTGTACATCAGACCATTAACAAGCGAAAGTCTGGTGTATGACATTTGATTTCTTAGCGTAGACTATGAAATGAAACGTTGCGAATACGAGTATGAGAGGTTATTAAAATGCCTGTTCTCTTCTGGAAAAATTTTAGGATTCTTTAACATGAGTAACATTAAAATCAAGTAAACAGATAATTTTAAATACTATAATCTATATCAGTATTAAGACTCAGAAAAATTTCTTCTAATGGCTTTTTGTTGTAATATAAAACACCATTGTAAGAAACTAAACTAAGGAGGAAGGTTAAAAGCTTAGTGATTCTTTTCACCATCATTTTTTCGATTTCCTCAAAAAAATGTCATGAAAAATTGAAAAATTTCACCAAGATCCATCATTTGTTTAATTGAATATTTATTATTCCATTTAAGTATACTATTTAAAAAGAAAATCTAGTAAAACTTATAAGGGAGTGTGCACAAACTACGTGGCTCGGTCCAGGGGGGGGGGGAGGGGTTGGCTGGAAGGCTACGCTAGGCTACGTGGGGGGAGGGGGGGTTCCGAACCAGGCCACGTAGCTTTCCTTTCATAACATTTTTCACAGTTAAAATGAGGAACAGAACTCACAACAGCATGTGAATATTTATTTCCGCCATTTAATTATCTGCGTATGTAATTTACAATAGTCTGACAAGAGAAAACAGTACAAAATGTCTTCTGGAATCAAAAGGGAAAAAAGCAAAGTGCTACGTGGAAGGGGGGGGGGGGGGTAGAGGCCAAAAAAGGCACGTAAGGCTACGTGGGGGGAGGGGGGTTCACAGGAGGCTAAAATGGAGCTACGTGGTTTGTGCACGCTCCCTAATGCACTGTTATTTGATTACAGCTTGTTTTACAATTTTTTATTTTATATGAAATTAATTTAATGCTCAATACTCAGTGCGAGAGAGAAACTAGAACCCGATAACGCTAGTTTAAACATCATCCACAGCTGACCACCAATTCTAGTAGATCAGCTATTAGTTTGAGGTTCTAGAAATTTTTGGTCTAAACTCCGATTTTGAAATTCAAAACAAAGTATGGTTTTGCAAATCATTCCACTTAAGTTCAATGAGCCTGAATGGTGAGCGGATAACTTTAGGATCTGGAAGACGCAAGGATTTGATCAGTGGTCAGGACATCCAGTTTTCTGTTTTTCATGGTTTCGGGAAATCACTACAAGTGAATACCTTAAAAAAGACTACGGCCTACTAGCTTGCAGTTTTTCATCAACAGTCATCTCCGGGGTCTAATGGTAATCTGATCGCTCTGGCCTCGCCTTTGGAAGGACGTGGGCTCGAATTCCGGTCCATGCATTCAGATTTTGGTTTTAAATGGTTTCCCCAAATCATTTCAGCCGAATGCCGGGAAGGTAATGGCCGAATTTCTTACCGCCCCTTGTCCCTAGTCATTTCTCACCTCTAATGACCTCGACGTCGACGAGGCGTAAAGCAATAAGTAAAAAATTAAAACAAAACAACCTCATCATAAAGTCTTACAAAAAAGGAACATGTTTCCCGATGTTCATCGAATATAGTCTTACACTTCGCGCCAATAATTACTACATCGCCAATAGTTTATGTAGCTGTAAGTGCGAAAACGAAGTAAAGAAATAGTTTACTTCATCTTCTTTCACCCAGTAGTAGATTTTCGTTGACACTTGACGTAGCTGATTCATGCTATTCGGATGTTTTAACTATAATCTACTGACTATAATTTATCAGACAGAACTGCAGAACTTATCGTTCACTACTTTCGGCGTATGCGTTAATGTATGTTCGTTCAGGGGATGCTATCTCCACATTTAAAAGTGGAGAAAAAAACTTGTGACGTTTGGACAAATGAAGGCTATTTCTCATGATCTCTGTGGTGAGTTTTACAATGAATTGCGATCCCTACCTCAGTTAGAATTTTGTGCCATGAAAGAATTAACAGCACGTATTTCAGATATCCTATTTTTTCTGTAACTTATGAAAGCTTTTTTTTTTTTTTTTACAATTAGCGGAAAATTATTTGTTATCTTATATCATAAGCTGCTAATATAAATGAATATACGGTTTTGTTAATTCTTTATAATGGTGTTTTAAACATATGTTTTGAACGAACTAAACAGATTTACAAAACTGGGCAGTCTGAATGAGATAGAACTTCTCATTATCCACTAATAATGAAATCATGCAGCATAGAAAACTGTGTGTACGCTCTAAGGTTTCCACTTTTCAGCTAAACTAATAGTCTATCAGTTACGTAAAACAATTCTTCTCTGGTGTTCTCCATAGTTGATCGTCATAATTAAAATACAGCATCGACTGACACGAAACTTGACGCCCTATATTATCAGTTCGGAAATTTAATTTTGAATAAAACAGTGCATGAGTTCTATTAGTCCTGTCAGAAACCTAACGCCTCATGAATAATACCCAGTTAACCGAAAAAAATTAATATTCATTACATTGGTAAAAAAGCAATATTCGGCAATGAGTACCAGAAAAACAAAATTGCATCCACAGTAAAATTTCAGTTCCCGAGTATTTACGTTTTGTGGTCTGCTCTGTGACAGTCATTTATCTATTCTATTCTTCTGGTAGTAATTATTTTAATTCGCATGTGATGTACTGGATAGTATAGGAAATGTCAATACGATGCTTGGCTGGAAGTAGATAAAATCCTTAAATTCATCTACCAGTAGAAGTGAGGGAGCAGTGCTTTGGCGTCAAGTGAAAATATGGGCCCTTTGTCTTTAAGAGGACCCCTTCAACCAACATTCCTTCTGATGACAAATGAACGGGTGAAACCAGTGTTGAGAAATTTTACCTTAGGCTAGTGTATGAAATTGCTGCAATCAGTAAAGAATAAGGAATCCACCACATTAAAGACTCATGTGGGTATGCGCTATACTAATACTGAAATGAGTAGTGACTGAAGCACAACAATCAACATATTGATGACAGAAACAGAAAAATTATTTAGAGTAACCTAAATTTCCTATTGGAACAGCAGGATATTATTCCTCTCAACACAATAATATCTTTCTACTTGCATCAAATCTTAAACTTATTCTTTCGGAATTGACGTCATTATATCAGATTCGTAAGCGAGTGAGTACGTATCAATAGCAATGTATGAAGATAAAATTATTATTAGTCCTGCTCAATTATCTTCATCTAAAATAATATCTTTCTTAGTAATTGCCGTTTTGCGACGTCAGCTATGTACTTGTAATTCCAACAAATGTTTGCATGTACTCATTTGTCTAAAATGATACTTAATTCTGAAAACTGTTGTTGGTATTCTCTAATAATCTTCCTGGTCATCAGAAAGGAGTGCTGAATTTCTCGCTCATATATCTGAACTTCATTCGTATCGTAGTTACTTTAATCACAGAAAATTGAAAACTGCACTGTTGGATGAGATGATAAAAAACTTGAATCTACTACAAAAAATAATTTCTTGTAAATTCTTCAAGTAAATTATACTTTTTTAAGAGTCTCTTTGAAATATAATACAATATTTTGTTTGTGGTAGATGTACCGATCCCAATAAACTGTAATATCTCCGGCACTGATGTATAATATTGTATTTCAGTTATGACATTTGGACAATGGGAGAACTTAATTTAATGTATAAAAACATGGCATACTTCTCATAAAGTTTAGTGTCTTTACTTTCAGCGAGTTATCCCATATTCTGCAATCACTTTTGGATTAATTAAAACTGGAAGAAAATGGAGATTCCGTTTTATTGCCTGAATATCTACAAAACTAAAGTGCTTATCTCACTAAAAAAAAAAAGTATCCTTTGGGTTAAAGATTTGGGTTTCAAGGCATTTTGAGGTTAAAAACACGGGATGCAAATTTTCGCCAGTGACATTATGTACACAAAGTTACTTGCTTTGTGTCTTCATGTTCAGTATTACACCCCCTACTATAAAGCATGCAGAGGGGAAGCAGAACACGTGTACCCCATTTAATAGCACTAAGGGCGAAAGAGTATCTTTTGAAGTCGTCACTGGAATTATTATTTCCCTATCCCTATCGTTGTAATTTTTACATTCAAATTTAGATTATACATTTAAATTAGCGTCTAATTAGGGAAACAATTTTTCTAAATTAGTACCAGTGGCTAGTACTACTAAACTGTTTCATTCGTTCAACAGCATGCAAACAGTATTTATTATTGATTGGACAGTAGCAGAAACCATGACTCAAGGCATTATTGTTCAGTTTCTTTTAAAACAATGCGTGGAACTACCAGAAATTTGTAAAGGTGTTAAAGAACATTGTATTGGGCACATACTGTGAAACATAGGACTGTATAAATGGAGTAAAATTTTCAAGCACTTTATAGAAAACGTCTAGAGTGAACCGAACTTTTTCATCCGATTGCATTTATACGAAAAGAATATTTTCCGCAAGTAGTTCTTTAGATGAAACCAGTATATTAAGAAAGAGGGATACTTTATTTAAAAATAACAGTATGTAAAATACTTGTCTCATTTCACTTTCTGAATAATTTATAATTTAAGTCTGAACTTCCGTGGTATTTTATCAAGAAAAATAACTCGACAGAGGAAGATATTTCTCTGTCGTAATACGATATGCGCTATCAGTAAGTTTCTGCATTCATTTCGCCTTCATACACTTGATTACAATCCGATATTATTCATCTCTGGCAGCGTTAAACCCGACAAAATTACGAATAAGATACAGAAACTCCTACAAATAAGGCAATGGCTCTTTCGGCTTTTCAAAAACTTATTAAAATCAATATCTGAAATGTCTCTGACACAGAGTTATAGTAGTGAAGTTACGGCAGTTCACTTGTATTTTATGACGATAGGCTTCTATTACGAATATTTTTTTTTTTTTTTTTCGAATCACCCATCTTTGGGGTACGTCAGATCAATCACTTCTTGGATGCTTGCGTTTTCTTCTTCTCCCAGTATTTCTTCATTCTATCTGATCTCTTCCTTCTTTCCTCTTCTGAAATTTGAATCGGTTTTCTGGTGTTTATCGCAACTTGGAACCTCTTACTTTTGTCTTTGGTCACGGTCTTGGCTGTACCATTCTTTAACATCACTTCGGTAATCTGGAGTTCTCTCAAATCCTTTTCCACTTCCTTAAACCAGTTGGGCTTAGTCTTTTTTTTATAAAAGAAGTCAAAGATTTTTTTTGTTAATCTGTTAGGATTCATTCGGAATATGTGTCCATAGAAATCAATCCTTTTTTTTCTCATGGTTTCGGAGAGTCTCTCAGACTTTGCGTAGAGGGCTCGTAATTTCATCCTTTCATCCACGTATTACGGCGTCGTAATAATTCTGTCACCTTTGTAACATGGTTGATGAAATTTCACACAAGACTACAAAACAGATACTTAGATAAATACATTTAAAGACATGATTCATCGTTCCCCCCTCCCCCCAAAATAGTTTTCCGTGAGGCATAGTATCGTTGAACAAGATATAAAAAGGTACCGAGCGTTGTGGTTGAGAGGTAAGGCTGTGGCCTCATATTCGGGGGGGATACGAGTTCGAATTCCCTTCCTACCATCCAGATTTCGGTTTTCCATGGTGTCCCATAATCATTCCAGTATGCCGGTATGGTTGCTTCAAAAGGCCATGACTAAATTCCTTTCCGTTCCTTGCCCCCATTAATATCTGGCTCTAATGACATTGACGTTGACGAAGCGTAAAGCCAAATACATTTTGAGTCATTATTATTAGGTTCTTAATTCGTGAAATATGAGCTCCTAAATTCATTAAAAAAAATAATCACTCCTCGTCTAATCTACCAGTGATATGACTGATAAAATTCGAGATTATAGTAGGTAATAAGCACTCTCAAATAAATTTGTTTTGGATTCAGTATTTTGACAATTTTGTTAGAATCTGACATTATTCTATCGCTAGCAGTCTGTCTCGTAAATCCACCGCATTTGCTGTATTAGTAATCAAAATTAATGGGAAGCCGTATTGAGCATAAAATAGATCCGTCAACTAATGTCCAAAAAAAAATCAGGTTCGTTTCTCATATTTTAACAAGGTAAGAATTATCGTGTTTGTCCAGTTCTTGCATATACGATCTCTTACGAAACTTAATATTTACCTTCTTTATTTATATTAGAGCTATATAGGTTAACTAGATAATAACATAATTTCATTTTACTAACATGAACACATAATGTTCAAAACTGAACTCATCAATTACTGTTTCTCTCTGCCACATCTGTCGTAATAACTTTGTTCTGTTGACTCCTCCAAAGATACTCGTTCTCCTGATCCGGCGCTGGCAACATTTCTCTTTGGTGTTAATCCAGAGATCCCAGCCCTTGACAGATAAACGTTGTTGTAACAAAGATTAACATATTATTGTAGTTTATACGTCAGTTTACAATATTTTTCTTAACAACAATTTTTTTTTTTTTCCGTATTCGCAAATCCAGTGAATGTTGATTTGGGACATATAGACACTGATCAGCCAGAACAATATGACCACCTACCTAATAGCCGGTATGTCCGCCTTTGGCACGTATAACATCAGCGACGCGTCTTGGCATGGAAACAATGATGCCTTGGCAGATCGCTGGAGGAAAGTGGCACCACATCTGCACACACAATTCACCTAATTCCCGTAAATTTCGGGGAAGGGGACGATGAACTCTGACGCCACGTTCAATCACATCCTACATGTGTTCGATCTAGTTCAGATCTGGCGAGTCATTGGGGGCAACAAATCAATTGCAACCCGCCACTGTGTTCCTCGAACCACTCCATCATACTCCTGGCCTTGCGACATGATGCATTATCTTGTTGAAAAATGCCACTGCCATTGGGAAACAAGGTCGACTTGATGGGATGCTGGTGGTCTGCAATCAATGTACGAAACTTATTGGCCGTTATGTTTTGTCTCCGTCCCGCAGTGCAGGTGTCAAGAAGCTGTTCCCCTAAAAAACGACGGATTCGTACCTTCCCATCGGCATGATGGAGAAGATATCGGGATTCATCAGACCATGCAACACTCTGCCACTGCGCCAACGTCCAATGACGATGGTCATGTCCCCATTTCAATTGTAGTTACCGATGTCGTGGTGTTAACATTGGCACATGCATGAGTCGTCGGCTGCGGAGGCCCATCATTAGGAATGTTCGGTGCACTGTGTGTTCAGTCACTCTATTACTCCGCCCAGCATTAATGCATGACGTTAATTCCGCCACAGCCCGCCGCCTATCCTGCTTTATCAGTCTGCCCAGACTACGACATCCGACATCTGTAATGAGGGGAGGTCGCTAAGCTCTCGACGTTTGGACGTGGTTTCACCTTGGTTTCGCTACTTGTTGACACTCACCACAGCACTCCTCGAACACCCGACAAATCGTGCAGTTTACGGAATGCTCGTGCCGAACCTCCGAGCCATCACAGTCTGCCCTCGATCAAACTAGATATATCACGCACCTTACCAATTCTAAACACGGATAGCACGCTCACTGAAACTACATGCACCGTGAGTGTGTCTGACTAGCAGTCATTCCTCGTCAGGTGACGCTGCTACCACCTCGACGGATTTAGATCGGTAGTAGATAGGCGGTCATATTGTTCTGGCTGATCAGTGCATTTTGAGAGACATGGTGTTGTTGGTCTGAATTTATGTATGACGTAATTATGAATGTTTATTTAGTTACTTTCCATAGGATGAATATATCACATGTATTACGTATTCGGTAATTCGAAAGTCGTGCTGATCGTTCGTTTAAAATCTTGAGCTGACATTAACACCCTTTCATATTCTCGAGAGACAGGCACTTCTTGGATTAAATTCTGTAATCTAGTATTTTGGTTTTTTACTAACGACATTATGTGTTTGTTGAGTTGGATAAAGATAAAATGTCTGTAGCACAAAGCCGCCAGCGCGGACAATGTTACTCTCCTCGTTGACAAATAATCCCGATCGACAATATGAAGCGGATTGAGTGAGGGGTGTGGCACCACAATCTCCGCCATTGTGCGGCCCAGGAAGACATTGTGTCACTCAGATAACAGAATCTGGTCTGACAAACACTAGGAGAATTCCTCAAGTAACGGCGCTGCGGGCGATATGAATACAATGCCCCCTGCCCGCTGGGAAAGAGTGCTATTGTCACCACTGAAGGGCGATGGGCGTAGGAACCACACAGACAAGAGACGCAATGAATGTTGGGATTGCCCCTATCCACCATAGCAACAAAGTGATATATCGTTCAGATGTGGGTGGATGGGCCGAAGCTCACATCTCGACAACAAGAATGTCTGGAAAACTACCCAGATCATAACAAAAAGTTTTGGGCGTGAGCCCTCCAGTGCCTTATTAATAAATATTTCAGAAATTTTCTCACACGAATAGATCAAATTATGGGAATTAAGTTTTTCCCGGCGTATTGATGAAATGAAAATTTCTCTGGTTTTTTGCCGGATAATATTTTTATTTAACTCATCATACAACGTTTCGGCATCAACCTCCGCCACCTTCATCAGGTACTGTGTCATACCAAAGCTAAGACACAATATGTTTCCTTAATCTTCCAGTGATCACAAGTGGCCTGCAATGCACATCAAACTTAGTCAATAATCTGATGGTTGGTTGGATCCACCCCAAAGGAGGCATACTAAAGCCCCGTTTACACGATGCGAGTTGACTGGAACGAGTGTACTGTCTTGCTGCGCGCACAGCACTGGATAGTCCACTCTCCTCGTGTAAACAGGTGCAAGACAGACTGAGGATAGTGGACTCGGTTCACGACCAACTTTTGGCGTGCGAGTTCAAGAATCAAGATGGCGACAACTAACAAGTCGCGTAAACGGAGTGAAGCAGAGACATTAAAATCTTTAGAACTGCATGAAAGTGAGGAAATTCCGTGGAATTTTAAGAATAAAAATTATAGGAACAAGGATATTAGATTCTGCTATCAAAAAATTACTTCATAGTGGTGTAATTTTTTATGTATCAGAAAAAAATTTAACAATAGCTCTTCAAATTGAGATACAGTTAGTCTTAAATGATCCATCTCTATGTTTTCACTTGCAACTTAATTTTTTTTAAAAGGTGCTGAGGTATTTAAAGCATTTCTTTTTAATACCCACTCTTTTAACGTTTTTCTACGTGTTATTTTATTATTGTTCATATCATTCGACATTATAATCAACAAATTAATATAGACATATTAATTTAAATAAGATCACAATGTAGGAGTAGAGAACTGTACTCACAGTGGACACTGTTTTCTAATTATTACTAGCATGCTAGCCCACTCTCTTACCCCCACCACCGACGGTCCGGCCAACTGTCTTTCCAGTCAACTCGCATCATGTAAACGCGGCCTAAGCTATAGTGTCAGAGGTATAATGGCCAGTTCCTTTTCACCGGCAATTATAGTTTAATGTGGAATCCGAATCACGTAGCAAGACACATATGAATACTTAAAAGCTTGCGTAAATATTAACAAATATATGACACGCTAAACGCGTTATTAACTTATTACAATGAAGGCATACCTTTGGAGTATTTGATATGGGACCGTTCATAAACTATGTGCCTCTGTCTAGGGGGGGGGAGGGGGGTTGGCTGGAAAGCTATGCTGGGCTACATGGGGGAGGGGAGAGGGGTTTCCGAGTCAGGCCACGTAGCTTTCCATTCATAATATTTGTCACAGTTGAAATAAAGTACAGGCTACACAACTTGTGAATATTTATTTCCATCAATTAATTATCTCCGCACGTAATTTACGATAGTCGGACAAGAGAAAACAGTAGGGGAAGGGGGAGTAGAGTAGTACCAAACTCCATGTCGGGCTACGTGTGTGTGGGGGGGGGAGGGGGGATGGGTGTAGGGAGGATGCAGAGGAGGCCATTATGGATGCTCCCTATACACAGTGGAACAACTATGCAATAATCCTGTTCACGTATTTACAAAGTGCACAAGCTCGTATTGAATAGAATGAATTACCCAGAGCAGTTTAATATTAGGACGCTTTAGGTACTACCACCGATTCCAGGTAATATTAGATTTGAAGAGATATTGAAATATGATAATAGAAATTTTGCTCGATAGCGAATTTTCTCCATATTACCATATACACCAGGAGATCATAACATCTAATTACTTTATAAACAGCCTTCATATCGTACATAAATTCCAAACTTTCAAGTTATGAACCATTGTTATCATATCAACAACATGATTTGTTTCTTTTTGTACTCGTTGGGATTAAGGCAAGGGCCGAATAATTCATTACTTGAGTAACGGATAGCGTTCTGGCCTCGCATTCGGGAGGACGGTGGTTCGAATCCCCGTCCGGGCATCCAGATTTGGGTTTTCCATGGTTTCCCCAAATCACTTCAGGCGAATGCCGGGATGCTTCCTTCAAAAAGGCCATGGCCGAATTCCTTCCCATTCCTTGCCCCCATCCTTTCCCGTCTCTAAAGACCACGTTGTTAAAAAGGGACGTTAAACTGTTACAAAAAAAAAAAAAAAAAAAAAAAAAATCATTACTTGAGATTTACTGCAGTTGCCACCTCGATAATGCTAATGTTAAAATATCGATGTGATGTATTTTACCGGAATTGTAAGCACACTTCAACGTAATTGATAAAGCGGTGCGTAAAATTCGTGCCAACAGTCGGTATTGTATGTGAGAGAAGGGCGGCGAACAAAATGTACCCTTCACATAGGAATCCATTGAACGGAAATTTTGGCGTCCGCTTTCGATAGCTCTTGGAATAGAAGCGTGCACTCCAACAAAATGGAGGCAACAGCCTTTCAAACATTTAGCGTAATTACGAGTTCTGCTCTGCCGCACGGGACACAGCTCTCTATTAAAATTAAAAAAAAAGAGTCGATACGTATTCGGCAAGCGAATGTAATATCGTGCAGTAATACGGGTGGAGTATTCGAGATAAGCACTGTATAACACGTTCGAACAGTAATATATTTTTAGAATCTTTACTCACAGTATGTTTAATGAGAGTGAAGTACAACCACAAATGCCACGTTTCTAACAACATTGATGGTTATGTTTTGGAGTCATATTTGCATTACGTAGGAGTCAGTGGTCTGGTGGCTCAGTGGCTAAAAGGTGTCTGAATGGGGATCGTTTCAAATCCCTGTCTTGGCAGAGATTTTCATACACCCTTAACCCGACCACCTCTAGCACAGCTTGCGGTGTAATGTGAAGTACGCCAGAACGCTTCCGTTGTTGGGATTCCATGTTAAACTGTAGGTCCCCTATACGCAGTAGGACTATTGGGTTAGCTTAAGGGGGCATCCATAAATTACGTGAGGTGAAAAAGGGGGGGGGGGTCCGCCGAAATCTCACCAGATCTCACCAAGGGGGAAGGGGGGGGGGGTCTACGGAAATCTCACGTGAGATTTTGCGAAAAATTTGGGGACAGTCGAGAAAAAAAAAGGTCTACAATTTGCGGCAAAGTCGATTTTAGGAGGGTATTTCATCAAAAAAGTTAGGATGTGACCTAAAAAAAAGGTCTACAAAAGTTTCCACGGCGATTTCTAGGGGGGGATCTGACGGACCAGATCTCACCATAGTGGGGGGGGGGGGGGGTCCGACCAGATCTCACGAAATCTCACCAGGGGGAGGGGGGGTCCAGAAATCCGGAAAAACACCTTACGTAATTTGTGAATGCCCCCTAAGGGGCTACCACAGGGGCGGAATGCGCAGCCAGTAGAAACCCTGTCACTAGGTCATTATTACCACAGGGAATTATTATTATTACGTTAGAAACATTTATGACTGTTATTATCGTGTACAACTTAGACGTTTATCCTTATATCTCGCGTGCCTCCACATTTTGGTTACTGTGCTTTATTTATAAACTATTTTTGAGGAAGACAAGACGGAAAAATGGAAGGGTTTTCGTAAGAAAATAGTCTTAAAGAAACTGAAATTTTACTACAGGAATTTTCAGTGTAATTATTTTAAACTTAGTTTAAAATCAAAAGAATAACAAATCTAGCAACGAAAAGTGCAAACTCTCGTGTTCTAAGGCTTTCGTACACAGAAAAAATAAACAAATTGAAAACTTTAAAAAAATCAATAACACAATATTTCCTAGCGTTCCTCAGTCGTCTTTGTTAACAATAATTTGATTTACCGTGAATGTTGCGTTATTCATTTGTACTGGTGAGCTTACGGCTGCAGTATTCTTCGGAAATTCTACATTTGTTTACTTAGCAGAGTACTTATTTATTTTGTACTATACTTCACAAAGCTACAAAGATAGTAATCATGCTGAAGTACAGTATAGAATCAAACATAAATGTTTCTAGAGATTGATGTCCAGAGATTCCAGCCATTCAATTGCCTCTTTTGTTGCTTCATGAAGCTGTTGTATCGTACAATTGAATCTTCTAAGAGGGCATTCCATTGTGATGTCATAAGATGGATGAGCTACTATTCCCTATTTATGCATCAAATACACTCCTGGAAATTGAAATAAGAACACCGTGAATTCATTGTCCCAGGAATGGGAAACTTTATATACACATTCCTGGGGTCAGATACAACACATGATCACACAGACAGAACTATAGGCACATAGACACAGGCAACAGAGCATGCACAATGTCGGCACTAGTACCGTGTATATCCTCCTTTCGCAGCAATGCAGGCTGCAATTCTCCCATGGAGACGATCGTAGAGGTGCTGGATGTAGTCCTGTGGAACGGCATGCCAAGCCATTTCCACCTGGCGCATCAGCTGGACCAGCGTTCGTGCTGGACGTGCAGACCACGTGAGACGACGTTTCATCCAGTCCCAAACATGCTCAATGGGGGACAGATCCGGAGATCTCGCTGGCCAGGGTAGTTGACTTACACCTTCTAGAGCACGTTGGGTGGCACGGGATACATATGGACGTGCATTGTCCTGTTGGAACAGCATGTTCCCTTGCCGGTCTAGGAATGGCAGAACGATGGTTTCGATGACGGTTTGAATGTACCGTGCACTGTTCAGTGTCCCCTCGACGATCACCAGAGGTGTACGGCCAGTGTAGGAGATCGCTCCCCACACCATGATGCCGGGTGTTGGTCCTGTGTGCCTCGGTCGTATGCAGTCCTGATTGTGGCGTTCACCTGCACGGCGCCAAACACGCATACGACCATCATTGACACCAAGCCAGAAGCGACTCTCATCACTGAAGACGACACGTCTCCATTCGTCCCTCCATACACGCCTGTCGCGACACCACTGGAGGCGGGCTGCGTGAGCGGAAGACGACCTAACGGTGCGCGGGACCGTAGCCCAGCTTCATGGAGACGGTTGCGAATGGTCCTCTCTGATACTCCAGGAGCAACAGTGTCCCTAATTTGCCGGGAAGTGGCGGTGCTGTCCCCTACGGCACCGCGTAGGATGCGACGGTCTTGGCGTGCGTCCGTGCGTCGCTGCTGTCCGGACCCAGGTCGACGGGCACGTGCACCTTCCGCCGACCACTGGCGACAACATCGATGTACTGTGGAGACCTCACGCCCCACATGTTGAGCAATTCGGCGGTACGTCCACCCGGCCTCCCGCATGCCCACTGTACGCCCTCGCTCAAAGTCCATCAACTGCACATAAGTTTCACGTACACGCTGTCGCGGCATGCTACCAGTGTTAAAGACTGAGATGGAGCTCCGTATGCCACGGCAAACTGGCTGACACTGATTGCGGCGGTGCCCAACCGCTGCGCAGCTAGCGCCCTTCGACGGCCAACACTGGGTTTCTGGTGTGTCCGCTGTGCCGTGCGTTTGATAATTGCTTGTACAGCCCTCTCGTAGTGTCCGTAGCAAGTATGGTGGGTCTTACACACCGGCGTCAATGTGTTCTTATTTCAATTTCCAGGAGTGTAGTTGCACTAGCGTGTACTGTTTTCACACGAGGCAGTGTCGTCCGGGTAAAAGACAAAGTACTTGACCTAAAGAACATATGCGCTACTATAAAATAAACAATACCGACAAATTCACCGTATTTTGCCATGCCGTCAACACCTGGCACGAATTAAAATTTGAGAACACGGTTGTGGAGTGAAGGCAAGCAGTGTCCTTGACGAGTGATGGAGGCTTTTTTTTTTTTTTTTTTTTTTTTTTTTTTTTTTTTTTTTTTTTAAATCGAAGACAGTGGACTAGTACACTATGATGCGTGGAACTGGTTGCTAAGTAAGTATATAAGTGTAGTATCCCAGACGCTGTATGATTGGTGACTTATGAAGTTATCAAGTTATGAACCGGCAACGTCATCGCGAACGAACCGAGTTGGGAATAAACATAGGAGAGGACTCCGGGACGGCTGTTTACACAACTTGGCAGCCTTCTGGTACGGGAGAAATTTACAATCCGCGCCACTTCAAATAGGTTTGTTCGAGGTCAAGGCGGGGTGAAGCGGTTGTCGATAATAAATGTTGTTTACCACGACTAGACGTCACAATGGACACAGCTGCAAGACACCAGTCCCCTGCGGTAATATTCGCGGCTCATTCAATTTGGAGTTCACAGCAAGAACTCAATCACCCCAAAATTACGCCTTGTCAGAGATTCCTGATGCTCTATGTCAATTCAGTTTTTAGATGATCATTCCAAGTTACATTGTAATTGAAGTAAACAAACCATGAATTTCGTCAATTGGAGATAACTTTTGTATTGTTAATAAATGTGATCTTTGTTTTTGTCGAATAACTTATTCAATCCCATTAATTATTCACAATCATCCCATGATTCAGGTTGTGTCAAGCCTAGTAATACCTTAAGGCTACACGAAAGGAAGTATTAATTTATTTACACCCAAGGGTTGTGTCAATCTGAAATGAAAAACTGTCCTCCGAGACCGTAATTTTAGATCATTGATTTCAATAATCAATGAAACAGTTGTGTAGTACATCTTGTTTAAGCTTTTTCCACTGAACTGAGTTTTATGATAACGAAGAAACGAATTTTACAGAAAAGTGATGCAGGTTTCTGGAGTGATATTACCACGTCTTACTTGCGGATAATTATGAATTTTCTAAGCTTTTACCGGTCCATGAATCACATTATTCACAACTGCCCGTAGTATTCTGTGCAAAAGACGTATCACAATTCGAATACAAGCAGTAATTAAAGTAAAACGGAGACGATACTGTAACCCGTTACTATATACGTAAAACCTTTAGTAAGCTCCTGAAAAGCGATTGCTGTAGGCACCTTGTGGGGAAAACAAAGCTTTTGACGTAAAGACAGTCTGACAGGAGACTGTGAGCGATTGTTTTGCGCTGTCGTCGGTGTTCAGCAGAGATCTGCCTCCACGTGTCTTCAGAGCAACCCCGTGAGAAGAACCTTTTGTCATCAATCATATAGAAACTCACCTCACGCACAGATTCCTAGTTAAGCGTCTCTGAGCAAAAGATTGTTCGTCTTACGATATGATACCACTAGATGACGTAGCGTGTAAATTTCTATTGTTCTGACAAGCAGTGACGGATCAAGGATTTTGGTTGGGGAGGAGGGGGGAGCTAGGCGGATTTTGGTTTGGGGGGGGGAGCTAGGCGGATTTTGGTTCGGGGGGAGGCTTCAGTAGATTTCTCGTCTTGGGGGGGAACTTGAGCGGATTTCGTTGGGGGAGGGGGGTCTTGAATCGGGTAAGGGTAGGCTTTGTAGTCATGCCGCCCTTAAGGAATCAGTAGAGCTAAAAAATCTCCAAATCTCAAAAATTACCGATGTCGGGGGTGGATCTAAATACTTTTGGGGGCCACTGCTTCCCCCTCCCCCCCTCCCCTGGATCCGCCACTGCTGACAAGTGTTCCGCGATTTGATTTCCCATAAAGAAAAAAACCAGGATCAAAATTGTGGTGGAGGATTATTAAGGTACTACTGCATTACTTATTATAGCTCTCTATGAGTAACTACTGGAACCTCCTCGCCTACCCCAATCTTGCTGATTGCATTCGTCTCACTGGTAGATGTGTAATACATAACTTACTTTGAACAAGAGAGATCTTCGTTCTTCTCCGATAGCCATCTGATACTAAAATCAATACATTATAAATGATTAAGTGAAAATTTGAGGTTTAATAGACCGAGCGTGGTGGGTGAGCGGTTAACGTTCTGGCCTCGCATTCTGGAGGACGCCGGTTCGAATCCCCGTCCGGGCATCCAGATTTCGGTTTCCATGGTTTCCCCAAATCACTCCTGGCGAATGCCGGGATGCTTCCTTCAAAAGGTCGAATTCCTTCCCGTTCATTCTCCCCAGTCCCACCCCGCCTCTAATGACCACGACGTCGACGAGGCGTGAAGCCATCAATAAAAAAAAAAGTTTAATAGGTTCAAAGGTAACGCGGGGATAAACTTGATCTCTTTTCAGGCCACAATGCTATCTGACATGTCTTTATGTTATAAATTTTTAATAATAATGGTCTTTGTAAGGTCTATGTATTTTGGCGATGGTAGGTCACGCGTCCAGAGAGTGTTTTGTTGTGGAGTCAGTGGCAGAGAGAAGTTAAGAGCAGAAAGAAAAGACTGTTGTTATTAATATTGGACATCGATGAATGTATTAAGATGCGAAAATAAATAGTCTTCTTAAATGTTAAGTTGGTAAATATAAGTTGGTAATATAAGTTTTGGTACATGCTGCCAACTTTGACAGCCATTCTCGATTAATTGAGGAGCAGCAGAATCAATTAAAAAGAACTAGAGAAGTAATCTATTCATGCACAAAATTTTACAGTCTACACGTCACAATTTACAGTATGCACACATCAGAGAATAATCCCTGAGAATTCAGTAATTTACTAACTTGGCTGGATGTATCGTAAGTTTGTATCACCTGTTATTAAATCGTCAACATGAGCGCGAAGAACTATTTAAAGGGTGCAAAGATATTATATAATCAAACTGTGTGACATAGTCAGAGCTCGAATCACAAGATATCCGAGCAGTCGCTTAAGATTGAATTTTCTGGAAACACATAGTCCGGTTATACTGCAGAATTTAACAAACCATCAAGAAAGTTAAAAAACCGGTGAAACTACCTGTTTAACAATAAAACATTATCCATCTGGTAGCTCAGTGGTTAAGGCATTGCTTTCAAAATGTTCGCTGCTCTGATCCCTGTAGGCGCAGGAATTTTGAGAGATTTGGGTTTTCCATGGTTTCCCCAAATCACTCCAGGCAAATGCCGGGATGCTTCCTTCAAAAGGCCATGGCCGAATTCCTTCCCATTCCTTGCCCCCATCCTTGCCCCCCATCCTTTCCCGTCTCTAAAGACCTCGATGTTAAAAAGAGACGTAAAGCAGTTACAAAAAAAAAAAAAAAAAAAAAAAAAAAAAGAATTTTGAGAGTTGTGTTTGACGTTCTGGTACGGATTCCACGTTAACCTCTAGGTGCCCACTGGGGCTAATAATGCTAGTTGTAACACGATGTGAACATATCCACAGTAAAATTCAAGCTCATCAAAGGCTAAACGTGGTCCTAGTTGACGT
Source organism: Vandiemenella viatica (assembly GCA_031002005.1). Lineage (NCBI taxonomy): Eukaryota > Metazoa > Arthropoda > Insecta > Orthoptera > Morabidae > Vandiemenella > Vandiemenella viatica. The sequence goes on from JARYHS010012519.1 coordinate 88,755,464, forward strand.
AAACGAACGTTCGAGACATTATCCGTAAACCTCACAGTAATATAGAAATCACAAGTATTGTAAAGTTAATTCCAAAATACAACAATGCTGCTGCTTACGCCCTGATATTTATGCTTAAAAAATTAAATGAAATGTTTGATTTATGCCGCGAAAATCTATTAACGCTAACATATTATTTGATAGAAAGACTTCAGAAGAAAACATCCTTTTAAAACATATCCACAAGGGCGTTCTGAAATACGTATAGCCCGAACAGTTTCGCGCATTTTGAGTCGTTAGTTTTCTAACAATTACTATGTATTTGTTAAATGATTTCTGCTGCTGTAACATTTTTGTCCTCATGAAGTGTAATCAAATCTGGCACGTCCAAAAAATGTCAGAAGGAATTATTATAAACTCTTGAGAGCCTGAAATCAATTTCACTTTTCGTTATACCCAAAAGATACATTCATTTAAAAGGAATACATACGAGGTTTGTTCAAAAAGTAAGGTGAATTTTTATTTTTATCGAAAGATATTTATTTAATCATCAATATTTATGTTGTTCCCTTCAAAGTAATCCCCCTCAGATATAATACACTTGTGCCAACGTTTTTTTTCCAATCCTCCAAGCACTTCTGGTAAACACTTTTTGGCATACCCTTGAGCTCTTTCAGCTATGTAGTCTTTTCCTTCTCAATCGTTGCAAATCTTCGCCCTTTCATTGGTCTCTTCAGTTTTGGGAACAGGAAAAAGTCGCAGGGGGCCAAATCCAGTGAATATGGTGGCTGAGGCATGATTGTTGTTGTTGTTTTTGGCCAAAAATCCACTCACAAGTAACGATGGTTGAGCAGATGCATTGTCGTGGTGCATAAGCCATGAATTCTTTTCCCACAAATCCGGATTTTTTTTCGTATTGCTTCTCGCAGATGGCACATAACTTCAAGGTAATACTCCTTATTGTCCGTGATGGTGATTCGACGATTCTCCAACACTATTTTCTTCACTTCTTCAACGTTTTCATCAGTTGTTGACGTGCTGGGGCGTCCAGAACGAAGTTCATCATTGACAACTACTCGGCCATCTTGGATGAGCTTGTAAAACTTATAAACATTTTTTTGACTCAAAGTAGATTCATCGTATGCCGCTGTAAACATCTCAAATGTTTTGGAGCACATAATTCCATTTTTTACACAAAATTTGATGCAAAATCTTTGATCAATTTTTTACGACAGCAGAAAATAGCCGAACACACAAAATACTATTAACAATTATGACTCTCACAAACAATGCTAAGATTGCTATATTGTTGAAACTGTGAATATATGTGTGGGAAGAGTTTACCAAAATAAGAAAAACAAAAAAACTAAAATCGACTATAAGAATCCGGCGAAATTAAAAAATTCGCCTTACTTTTTGAACAAACCTCGTACATCAGATACAGACACGTGTAAAAGAAAGTACAGTTTATTCATCTTGGGAACATGTTTGACTGCGCTCACTGTGTCAGCATCTGATTACATGGGCGTTGCTGATGTTCGAAACACGTGGTGGAGGTCAGGTTGCCAATTGGTGAACAAAGAGGCGAGATGTTGGTAGGACTGGTCCCGGAGCGTGCAGCTCGTCCCCCTGTGGAGCCCAGAACAATGGACTTTTATTGTCCTCATTGTGCTTTATTGTTATTTATGAGCGCAATTTGAAGGCAAAATGTAAACCCGATACCACATAAAATTTTATTGGGCGCAGCATAGAATCGTGGTGGTGCTGTACGGTCGTGCAGTTATTACCAACTTGTAAACTAAAAAAACAAAATTAGATTTTCTTTCTCTCGTCCGGGCATGGGATAAAGCGCAGTATAAAGGCAGTCAACAGATTGTGGAAACATACAATGTTCAGTGAAGAATGTTATCTGATAATTTATGCTACTTTTTTGTGATCTTGTTTTAGTTTTGCAAAATTATATCATCCGACACTGATACCTCTGCATGAAGCTACAAATCTGGTCGGTTAAGTCAGCGGCAGCAGATTTGAATTAGTTTGACGAGTTCTCCTAATGCACTGTCATGTTGTTCCTCGTGTGGATGAAGTATGAACTGAGGGCGAGTATAGGAATAAAGATGAACGAAACAATTGGAAATGGGAACAATTTGCTGTCTTGCCGACTTTGTTCCAACTAAAGATGTAAGAGATATCCGCAAGTACGGAACTTTCGCGTGAAATAATACATCCGCTTCCGCATTTTTTAATGCGGATGTATAGCGGATGTTTTGTTTACATTGCAATATATACTAACTTTTCTCTTTATTCGATATTCTGCCCATCGTTGCTTAGCTAACAAAAATAGTGGTTGATTTCTGATGATCTTGCAGTAAAAGTAACAATAAACTAAAAGTTGTTATTAACTAAGCGACGAATTTACAAGTTTGAACTTACATGTAAACTTTACAAAAGTGACAGTGCGGGCTCGGTGCCGTCTCCTCAATGTTCGTGAAGACGCTGGTTCGAATCCCCGTCCGTCATCCAGATTTGGGTTTTTCAAGGGTTTTTCCTCAGATCACTCCAGCCGAATGCTCACTTTAAAACACCATGACCGATTTCCTTCCTGTTCCTAACCCCGATATTTTCACGCCTCTGATGACCTCGACGTCGACGAGGCGTATAATTATACGACAAAAAAAAAAAAAAAAAAAAAAAAAAGCGAGCGCGGAAATGTGCGGTGGCGTGGCCTTGTGCTCGACGCATGAATTAGTTTAGCCAAGAATTCCGTAAAGTTCATATGACAAAGACTGGTTTTTAACGCGTGAGTAATTATGTAAATAATTTAATTCACTTGTGAAATCATCCCAAATTTTCTGTTGTTGAAATATGAGGCAAAAATAAATCAATATGGCCGTATTATATGGAAATATAATTCAGTTATGAAAGAAAGATTGATTTTAAATTTATTTTTGGTAAAATATTAAAATCTAAACAAATATAAATTTATTTTTACACATCCGCATCCACTTCCGCAAAACATCCGCATCCGTAAAGATGACAACCCTAGTTATAACATTCATTTTAGGGAAAGGGGAAAATTCTAGAAACCCAAATGCAGTAAACACGTACTTTTAGAAGCGATATCATATAACGAGCACTAATACAAACGTGAATTAGAGTGATTAAACAGTTAATTTTATCTGTAAGTAAAAGGAAGGTTAAGTGGACCAAGCAAAGTGGATGAGCGGTAACGCACTGGCCTCGGGAGGACGTGGTTTCGAATACCCATTCGGCTATCCAGATTGACTTTTCCACTGTTTACCAAAATTACTCCAGGTAAATACCGGGATCGTTACTTCAAAAGAACATAACCGAATTCCTTCCCAATCCTTCCTCCCAGCGCTTTCTCACCTCGATGCCGGCGACAAAAAAAAGTTTGTGAATATAATTTTCATTTTTCAGAAGCTAGAAATGATGTTTGTCAGATGCAGTAACATTTTAGAATGAAACCTGTTAATATATTTAAAATAACTGGTGTGTGATAGTTACAAATTACATTCTGGAAGATAATTTATGGTGCGTCCAACAATTCTACAAACAAGAACTCTAGCTTGGAACCAACTGAAGGGGGATGTGCAGGCACTGTAAAACCCGCGTGACACTAACTTGACTGGCACATACAGTGGACGAATTCATAAACAACCTAAGAAATTCAAGTACACTAACAGAAATAAAAAGAATAATCGTTCAGGTGTAATGAAGCAAAATCAGTAGCATAAGGTATTATTTGAGGTAAAATACCTAATATCAAATTTCGGCTGCCTAAATGGCGAAGTTTGCACTTGTAACGCATTCCGATTTTATTGTGGCCAACTAACTTAAGCCGTTAATCCTACTGCGTTAAAGGGACCGGTGATTTTAGTGTAATTATAACCACGGTGTTTGCTACCGCACTTCACGCGAACAAATCGAAGCTTTTCCAGAGGTAAAAGCCGGAATCTACAATACTATGTAAATCCGTAAGGGAATTGTGTCTGTTTCAACACCAAACACAAACTTGATGGGGTTATCGCTGTTTCAGAATTAGGGTCTGGTTTAAAATCTGAGTCACGTATTATTACGCACGATACGTGACTCCATATCAGGAAATTAACATCTGTTCTGATGACCTAACATAACCTATAAGCCACTAAACCGATTTTGAAGCGGGTTTCACTATTTGAAACCTTAGATTCTGACGTAAAATACGGTTGTATAAACTTGTTACTTCACCTGCCACTGAAGCAGAAAACAAAAATATCTTCTGAACATATTTTTACATAACCTAATAAACCGCTGAACAGATTTCACAGTTCGTATGCATAGGATCTGCCCTAAGTTTTGAGATGTATTTAATCGCGTTACTTTATCTGGGGATGAAGCGGAAAATCAATATCTGATCAAAACAGAGTAAAAGAAATGTAACGTTATCTGAACGCCAAATATCGTTTCTTTCTATAAATATCGAGATTGTAACCTCTAAACCTCATAGCAGGCTGTTGTGTTGAAGGTGAAGACTAAGCAGATTGGTAACGAATTATTCGACTTTCAGAGGTTTAGCACGCTACGAAATGTTCTTCTTCTTCTAGTGTCGATGACAGCATCAAATATGTGGTAGTTTTTCTGCCAAGACGATGGCTTTGTCAGTAGCTGATTGGAGGTCAAATTGAGATACATTTATTCCAATTTGTGGACAAGACAGCAAATGTACCATGGTTTTCTCTCTCCCCGCACGAACATGTGGTATTTGACTGTTCTCCCAGGTATCCCCAAGTGACAAGTGTATCTTTGCAGCGGCCAACTCCAACACGAAGCCTGTTTAGCGACTTCCATATGGGCCAAGATTGTTCAGACCCAGGTGGTAGACCCTCTTTTGGCTTGATCTACTCGAACCCTTGTTGTAATTTCTTCTCCCAAGCCAGTATTCTTTCATTGCTTGGAGCTCCTGTTGGTGGCTTTGAAGTTCGCATGAAGCTTGAACGGGACTTAAGTCTCGATGGCGCTGGTGTATAGCCATGTAGGGGGTGTCGGACGTCTCCATTCACTTTAACCCTTGCCATGCTAGTGTAACTTCCCGGCGTATATCTCCAGGGGCGATGCCAGCTAGTATCTCCACTTTGTTCACAGCCGATGGTCTGAGACAAATTGTGATGAGCCGGCATGTTCTGTGGAGCGCAACGTCTACTGTCTTAGCATGGTTGGATTTTTGCCACACAGGACATGGATACTCTGCAACGAAATGTTAAGAATATTTGATCATCATCATCAGCCAGTTCAGTCATTAAATGATGTGGCCTCTTAGAGTTATGAGTTCAGGTAGAGCTTGAGCATTATTCTCCAGGTCGAGCGATTCAGGTTGGGCGATCCTCTGCCAGTTGACTCCAAGCATCCTTTGTATGTCCTTGTTCCATGGGTCTGGTGGTCTTCCTCTCGATCTGGTGATCTCTTGCGCTCCACTTTCACGCTGCTATTGTCCATCTATCGTCTTTCCCCATAGCAACATGGCTGGACCACTGTCGCTCTAAGGAGGCTGTCTTCTCCAAGATGTCTGTGATCACTGTGACTGATCTAATGTCAGTTGCTCTCTCCTTGTCTGTTCTAGTTAAATCTAACATTGACTTTTTCGTACCTCGCTGTTCCGGTCTAAGTTTTCTTTTCGTAGATTCGTTTAGAGACCAGGTCTCACAGCGAAGTCAGCACAGGAAGAATTCACTGATCGTAAACTATTTTCCTTAGATTTGTGGGCGTATTAGAATCGAGGGTAAAAGAATTCCTTCCGATAGCTTCCCGTACCAGCTTGAGGCAACGTAAACTTTCTGGTATTACATCTTCTGTACTCGTACCAAGTGTTACTAATTGAGTGACGATAACTTACAAGACGAAAAAAAAGACGTAGGTTTTTCTTTTAATTTTCTTTTTAACACGAGGAACTTCGGGCGGGAATAAGCTATTCCAGAAAAAAATTGTCCTTAGGCAAATATATCGATATAACATATTTTTTCATTTGCCCATCTCTACGAAGATTCACTTAAATTTCTTCTTCTTCTCTTCGATATCGGCCATCTAAGGACCACGAAAAGTAATCCCGTGCATTCATTTCGATGCTTCTTTTCTTGACTTCCAAAAGTTCTTCATCCTCTCACTTTGCTATTTCCTCCTTTCTTCTGTCCATATGTTACTACATTTCCTCTTCTCCTTCTCCTGGAAACTCTTGAAATTTTGGATCAATCTCCTAAAAGTTCCTCTATGTTGTATTAAATCTTCTGTTATTCCGATCTCAATCATATCTTTCTTTACTCCTTGGATCCACTGATTGCCGTTCTTACTCTTGTAAATATGATTGAAAATTCTTATTGGAAGTATATTGTTATCCATTCTCATTATGTGACCACAAAAGTTTATTCTCCTCTTTCTGATCGTGTCTGACATCCTTTCAATTTCTTCTTCTTTGTATAGGTCTTTATTCCTCCGGTGTCTAAACTCAACATTTTCAATTATTAGTGGTCCCCAAATTTTTCTCAAGATTTTCCTTTCCCTTTTCTCTATCTCTTCTATTTATCCAGTTTTCATAGAGAACAAGCATTCTGAGGCATACAGTCCTTCTGGTTTTATTACTATGTTGTAGTGTTTGATTTCAGTTTTCCTTGATAGATTCTTCTTAATTGTATGTATCTTTAGTCAATTGGTATGTTAGTTCAAGTTTTCTTGCTCTCGATATATTTGCTTCCTTATCAAGCCCATTAATCTGAATTACTTCACCTAGATATTTAAATTTATTAATGTTGTTAATTTTTCCGTACTCTGTGTTTAGTTCTGTGGGTAAAGCACTAATACTGGTCATGAATTTAGTCTTCGCAAAAGAGATTCGAAGTACAACTTTTCCTGCTATTTCTTTCAGAAGGTTGATTTTTTTCGAGTGCGATTTCTATACTTTCAGAAAGAACCGCTATGTCATCAGCGAAGTACAAACAGTTTATCCCAACACCATTGCTTTGAACCTAATCTTATCTCCTAGTGAATTCCCGTTTCCTTGAGTTTCTCTTCCCATACTCTTATTACCTTCTCCAAAACGCAATTGAAAAGAATTGGGGAAAGCCCATCTCCCTGCCTGACAGCAGTTTTTATTTTAAATTCCTCTAAGATCTCGCCTATAAATTTCAATTTTGAATTTGTTCCAGTGGGGGTCTGCCTAATTATGTTGACCGGTTTTGAGTCAACACCAAATTTCTGTAAAATATTCAGTAATGAGACACAGTCGTAGGCTTTCTTTATGTTCACATAAACTATAACATAGTTTTTGTTCTTTGTAACCCTGTCTCGTATTACAGTTTTCAGATTTAGAACCTGTTCTACACAGGATCGTCCTTTTCTGAACCCACCTTGGTATCCTCCGATTTGTTTGTCTATTATTGGTTCAATTCTGTTTTGAAGAGCTTTTGACAGTATCTTATATGTCACTGCTACCAGGGAAATTCCTCTGTAATTGTTCACATCTGTTTTGTCACCATTCTTGTGCAAAGGGTGTATCAGTGCGTTCTTCCATTCGTCAGGAATTTTTTCTGTTCGCCAGATTTCCTGCAGTATTTTTTTCAGTTCCTGCCTTGCTTGGCTACCTGCCTCTTTCCACAACTCAGCAACAATCAGATCTTCCCCTGCAGCTTTATTGTCTTTCAGACCTTGGATTATGTCATGGATTTCTTTCTCGTCTGGTGGGTCTGAAGGTTTAATGCTTGCTTGTGACTGACTGAATTCTAGTCTTTCTTGAGGTTCCTCACGGTTCAGTAATTTTTCAAAATAACGGACCAAAATTTTGCAGTTTTCTTTGATGTTTAGGCCAATTTTTTCATTTTCATCTTTAAAGCCAAGATTTGGTGGTTGATACTTTGTTATTTCCTCTTTGAATATTTTATAAACGTTCATTGTATTACATTTAGCGAAATCTTTATTAATTTGTATGAGTCTACTTTTTTCATGCTTTCTCTTGATGTTTCTTATAGTTTTAGAAGTTTGTTTTCGGATTGTGTCGAATGTTTGGAAATTCTCATCAGTTTTATTGGAGTGCCATCTTTTCCAAGCTATCACTCTCTCATTTATGGCCACTTCACATTCTTCATTCCACCATCTATGCTTCTTATTTCCTTTCATAGAACATACTTCGCGGGCAGCTTCGGTTATTTTTGTTCTCAGATCATCCAGGTTCGTTGCAGTGTTGTTTTCCAACTTTTCTTTGAATTTTTGATTTACTTCTGAGTTATTTCGTAGCATTTTAACATCAAATTTAGTTCTCCTGTTTGTTATCTTGTTACGTCTGTTTTGAGGGAAGAATCTCACTTTTATAGTTGTAAGGTAGTGGTCACTTTCAACGTTGGCTACCATTCTCATCTTGACATTCTGGATCTCTTTTTTGCTCTTGGAGGAGACAGTTACGTGGTCAATTTGGAATTATCCAAGGTTTGCGTTTGGGTAGCGCCATGTTGTTTGTTTCCTGCACAGTTTTTTGAAGAAGGTAGGCATCAGTTTGAGATTAAAGGCCTTGCACAGTTGGACAAGCCTAATTCCATTTCTATTCGTTCTTCTGTGTGCCGGGAACTTTCCTACAATATTCTTATAAATTCTTTCTCTCCCAATTTGTGCGTTGAAATCTCCGAGTAACACTTTTGACGTTATCTGTTTAAATTTATTTTATGTCAATATCATCGAAATGTAGTTACATATGCCACGCAGAAAACAATTTGCACAAAATTTAAAAATATGTTAGATTTTCATTTTTTTGCCATTTATTAATTGATGCACATTTTTCCAGTAGCTGCGAGAACAGTCGGCAGCATCGCGACTTTTAAGTAATGTGGAAACATGTCGTTATGTTAGGAGCTCTTTCAGAAAAGTAGTAGTGTTACGTACTATAAGGTAACGTAGCTTCGGATTAAAAACTTGTACTTCTTTACAGATCACACTGATGAGCCAAAACATTCTGACCACCAGATTAGTATCGCATTAACATTCCTTGGAACGCAATATAGAAGCGATTCCGCAGTATAGATGGAAATATGGAGATCCCCAAGGTAGTAAACTTGGTCCCTTATTATTTATATTGTATATAAATGATCTGGCAGAAATACTAAAGAATTGTAAAATTCACATGTTTGCAGATGACACACTAATTTATTATTATTGGAATAATCTACAAAAAATGATACAGGTAATTAATAAAGAATTAAAATTAGTTAATGAATGGCTAAATAAAAATCTTTTAAGTCTGAATGTGGCAAAAACAACAGGAACAAACTGTTTAGGGAACAGGCAGAGGCACTGCATTCTGTTGTGATAAATGGAACTAAAATTAAGTGGGTTCAAAATTATAAATATCTTGGTGTAGTCATTGATAATAAGCTTAAGTTTATAGATCATGTAGATTATATAAATAAAAAAGTAGCAAAAAAGGTAAATTTAATATACAAATTGAGAAAAGTGTTATCTAAACCAGGTAAACAGCTATTGTTTAAAGCAATTGTGTTGTCTCACATAAGATACTGCTCCGCAGTATTAATCATGGCAAGCAAAAGAGAAATTATGAAATTGCAAAATAATTTTAATAAGGGAATGAGGGCTGTTCTAAATAAAAGACGAACTGAAAATGTCAGTAATATGCTTAAGGACTTAGGATACTTACATATTGAAAAGGAAATAATTAGAGATGTACTGACTTTTGTATATAGGTTGGAAAGTAGATTATTACCAAGATAAGTGACTAGATCACTACAAAAGAATAATGATGTACATAATTATTTTTTTTAACTGCTTTACGTCTCTTTTTAACATCGAGGTCTTTAGAGACGGGAAAGGATGGGGGGCAAGGATGGTGGCAAGGAATGGGAAGGAATTCGGCCATGGCCTTTTGAAGGAAGCATCCCGGCATTTGCCTCGAGTGATTTGGGGAAACCATGGAAAACCCAAATCTGGATGCCCGGACGGGGATTCGAACCGCCGTCCTCCCGAATGCGAGGCGAGAACGCTAACCGTTACATAATTATAAGACAAGGCAGGCAAATCACTTCCATGCGACTTATAATAAAAGTAGTAAAGCACAGAAAACAGTGTTGCACAAAGGTTTAAAAATATTTAACAAATTACCTGAAGAAATAAAAAGGACCAAAACTGTTGCAAGTTTTAGAGAAAAGCTGGGTAAATGGTTAGAAAAAAGAGATTGTAATATTTTCTCATGAAGGAGTTCATTGAAATTAACACTTTGTTTATATTTGTTTTTTCTGTTTTATGTTTAAGATGATGTATGAATTGTATATATATATATATATATATATATATATATATATATATATATATATATATATATATATATTAGCCATAGGCAATTTGAAAATCTTTATATATAAAGATGAATATATGTTTGTTTGTTTGTTGGTTTGTTTGTTCTTCATACAAATCCACAGTTTTCATCCGATCTCGATGAAACTTTGAACACTTATCCTTTGCAACAAGGAGAAAAATACTGTCTACATTTGGTTGACAAATTACCTGTATAAATAAGACAATTTGTCTCATAACTTCAAAATACGGCGATAGACATCACGTTGGATATGGTCGCCTCCGTACCGTGTTTCCGTGTAGTGGACTGGCAGCTTAGTGGCTAAAGCGCTTGCTTACGAATGTCGTGGTCTCCGGTTCAAATCTCCGTAGAAGCTAAGATTTTAAAAAATTGATTTCAGTGTAAGAGTCAGGCCTGGGCCGTAGGTTATTCGGATTGCATGTTAAACTGTAGATATTAGAAAGTTGGGGGTTCAATGCGAGGCAAATCGTAGGTAGTCTTGCAATTTTGTAGGTGTACACTTTTTTACGTTATAATGATCCCTCAGGTGTTGTTCACAGTCAGTGTGTGAGTGTGAACCACAGTAATACTAATATAAATACGGAAGTAAGTCTCTGTCTTTTTGTTACGTTTTGACGACTAAATGGCTATATCGTTGTGATGGAATTTTATAAGGAAAGCTGTATGAAGGGCACAGGATATTTTTTCCAGTATGATTAACAGTTGTAGTCACGAAATTTTGAAATCTTATTGAATAGTGACAGAAATATTGTTGGTAATTGATTCTCTTCAAGAGGCAGGTTCGACGGTAGAATGATATAGTGATAGCTTTCCTGTCATATTATGCCGACTCGATATTGTTTGGGACCATTCCTTCGTTACCAACAACTTTTTATATTTAATTCTGGCAAAAAAAATTTAATCCACGCGTACGAAGTCGCGGGTACGAGGCTAGTAATAAATAAATAAGATTCTGGCACCGTATGTCTTACGCACAGGTCACGCAATTCCCTTAAATTACTATTCGGCGGTTTGTGGTCGCGGAGATGGTGCTCGATAGCGTCTCAAATCTGTTCCGTCGGGTTGAGATCAGACGAATTTGGTGGCGAAGACATCAACGTGGGTTCACTATCATACTCCTCTAATTATTGTAACACTAACGGTTATCCTGCTGGAAGATATGAAGAATGCAGGGATGCAGGTTGCCCGTAATAATTGTCGCTTAGTCCACAGCTGCACGGCGCCTTCGATCACTACCACACGTCACACGGAAGCCCAAGAAAATGTCTCCCACAGCACACAGTGTGTTCGAACACGCAGTCAATCGTAACTGACAAATGTCGATGGATGAAAATTTGAACACGTAGGGAAGCGACTCTTGCGGGACCCACGGTTCAACAGTGTGTACTGAACGGAGTGCTCCGATATGTGATGGGCATGGACGTCCACAATCTTGTCTCCTATTCGTGGCTTTACCGTCCTTCGACCATTTTCTACAGATGCTCACCACAGTAGCACGCAAACAGCCGACCAGCCTTGCCATTTTCGAGACGCGGGTCTGTAATAATCTGCGTTTTGTAATAGTCACTCATATCAGTGGATATCCCGCATGCCACACGTATCTTCTCTAGGATGACTCCCGATGCGTCTCTACTCCACTTATATACTTTAGTCATCGCATGACGTACCCGCAACATCACCAGACGGCATCAATCTCGCGTTGGGTAGTGGTAATAACGTTTTGGCTCATCAGATGTAAGTATTTTAGTATTTGTCATTTAAATGCAATTACTCTCAATATTGGGAACATAATTTTAGTAGTATTAATAAGAGTAATTTCGTCTGGTCTCAGACACTTAGTGATAGAGTTTCTTATCGGCTGTGGAATGCGCCTCCCACAGCGCCAGTCTCTGCCATTTCATTGTAGGCAGTGTTGTTGGAGGTATTGTCCTAGGATATATTCTCTTATTAATAATGTTTTTCATGTCTTCACATGTGATGGGTCTTCATGGTGGTGTGCTTAGTAGAGGGGTACAGTGGTCATTTGTATCGGTCAACTGTAGCGTCGTATTAGCCGATGTTGCGAACCACTGGGTTGCTGGACTTTTTGGTGTTATTGCAGAAGGTACGTACTTGCAATTTGGAGGAATCTTTCTTTAAGTGAAGGCAGCAATGTCGCCTCTGTAGAGGGTCTTTTGGAAACCGGCTCGGGAGGTGTAGGGCTGTTTTTAATTCCCTGTTTTGGATATGGCTATGAGCTGCATATGCCCATACTGGACAGGCATATTCTATTATCGGCCTGATAAGGGCTGTAGAGGCTCTGAATCCTATGGGCGGAGGTAGGAGACTGTTTATGTTTAAGAGTGGGTACAATTCCTGCAATCTTGCGCTTGCCCGTCGACGGATGGCTTCAATGTGGGGGCCCCATGTAAGTCTCCTATCGATTGTGACGCCCAGGTAGCGTGCAGTAGCCATCTAACTTAAATGGGTAATCTTAATAGGTAAACAAGACTGCAGAATAAAGTAGAAACCGACCAGTGGGGTGTCCTAGCAATTTCACATTAGCAAAGCAAAGTTTTGCCCGAGGTGAAGATTCGTTTTAAGGACCGTATAAAAAAGTTAAGTGGGGACCGGGATTCAAACCTGTCTACTTTACACATCTCAGTCACGTAGTTTAGCCAACTGAGCCTCTAGTTCAAAAGAAACAGAGATTCTGAGGTATTCCTGGTAATGAAAATGGTTTAAAATTGAGAACATTGATGGCCATGTACGGTCAAAACAAAAAGATAATTTCAAAAATTTTCTTATTCCTGTATACGAGGAAAGTGTGGCAGGGGGCAAAGAACTAATTTGCTGAGGAAAGGAACGGCGTGTAAGTTGGTTATGACCTCTCATCACACTATAGTTCATTATAATCATGGTTGATATAATGGAGAAGGTTGCAGGTAAGATGGGAGTGGAAAACATGATGCTGATGGGTTTTGCGCATGATTTGGTGATCGGCGGAAGTGGTGAAGAGGTGGTTCAGTGGTTGTTGGATGTATGGGCAGACAGTGAGCGTGAATATGGTATGAAATTTAATGTCAAGAAAAGTGCGTGTAAGGTAACAACCAGAAGGAAACATTATAACCACGGGAGTTGTGATGAGGGGAAAACAGCTGAAGAATGTGGGTAATTTCAAATAAGTGTAATTTGAAATAAGTGAAAGAGGAAAACAGGGAGAAACATTTTTGAGAAGCTTCAAAAGCCTGATAAGGAACAGGGATGTTCCACAGAAAAGTAATGGTGTAATCCATCATACATGTTATTCTAATATACGGTACCAAACCTCAACACTGAAGAAGCGAGATGTTAGCAAGATGGAACCAAATGAAATGAAATACCTAAGAAGAAGAATAGGTGTTACAAGAATAGGCTAAGGAACGCAACGTTTATAGACTCAGTAAAAGAGAAACTCCTACAGAAAATGATAGAGAAGTTTAGACGAAGATGGCCATCGTTGATATCAAAGTCATTAGAGGCGGGCAAGGACTGTGGGCAAGGAACGGGAAGGAATTTTGAACGAATCGTGCCGGCATTCACCTGAAGTGATTTCGATGGCCGGACTGGTATTCGAAGCTGCCTCCTCGCGATGGAAAGCCAGAGAGTTACCGCTCATCTACAGCGCTCGGTTACGATATTTCATTTTCAACAGTTTCACGTGAAACTGTCCCATGTTTAACTGTTTCTAAACCAGATACTTTGCGAAGGCCAGGAGAAATCCGGTTCTCCCGTCTGGCTTTGCTGTTCCCGATTACAACAGACACTGCAGCCAATGATGCGGTTGTCGGAAAACCGCGCTTCAGCGGAGGCGTCGATACTGTGGTTCACTGACTGATATATCGATTCCGAATTTCCTGCCTCGATTAAACCACGCTGACAGCTCGTTAAAACGCCACTGTGCCCTAATTTGAATAGGAGTTCGGAACAAGGACGAAAACGTATTTAATGCACGTGGCAGATTGCCCACTGTTGACGTTTACATCGTTCGAAATTTCTTCAACTAGGACATACAGAAACGGGGAGGAGCGGAGATCTTCAGTGTTTCGTTTAGACACAGAAGTTCACAGAGCCATCACAAACAGCGTTTTACTACGGGTTCCATGAATAACGGCACTAACTACTTTGGTTTGACTGTAAGGATCACTAACATTAATTCAATAGTCCCTGGTCCCAAGAAAGGATATTCCTCATTGGTGAACTCTCTATTCCACTGTCGTACTCCTGCTCAATACTCTATCCACAGCGAAGTGTAAGTCCAATGCTAGCTCATTATTTGGAGCCTTTAACCGAATACAATGTGATATTTTTATGGGATTAGCCCCAATTTACTTTGAATTGCTTTGAAGAGCGTTTTGGAGAGTTCTTTAGTGATGTTTCTATTATGGTAGCTAGAAAATAATGGAGCGTTCATGAGATGAGGCACAAAGCGATCGGACACTACAATCCTCGTAATGGTGTATTTTTCATACAGGTTACAAGTGAACAAATAAGGCGATAAGGATTCCTGTTTGTTGCTAGTTTCTGTTATTGGGACTAATTGTCCAATGTACTGTACCTACCAGACCGTCGAGAGGTAATGTTAATAGAAGAAAATATTAAGTAAAGAATTCCAGTCGCTATTTCCAAAACCCGGATGAAAGTACTGTAAGAAGAGGTTTGTAAAAAGAGGAGGTGCACGGAAGACTTGCTTTCTTTATGGATGATTATTCTTGTGAGTATTCTAGTGCAAATTAAGCTCGTAATCATTTTTGTGTTAACTCCCGTTTTTATTCCACATGAATATTTTAAATGCTGCTATGCAGGCTGAAATGTTATATCAAACATACAATATAACATCGAAATAGTTTCTTCGATACACAAGATCACCTTATAGCTATACCGTCCGCAAATGTAACAATTTAGCTGTTAATAAAGAATCTGTACTCTCTTTGCTATGTTGAATACTACAGATTTTGTGATAGGTATGACATATTGCGTTTTCTGGAACCTGGAAATTGCTGTATTATGGGCTGCATTTTAGTAATTATATATATCTAGTTTCTAAAAACACCTTTCAAGCAGCTTATGAAATTTGCAACTGCTTGCGGTAATATTTAATAATTATGGTCAAATTATTGGATGAAACCTGAATAAAAGTTTGTTCATATTTCTATGTAAATTACATCTTATACTAGCTGAGAACCATGAAGGGTTTCATTATACGTTAAATTCTTCAGTTAGTATTCAATTCAAACAACACGTCGGAACGTAGCAGATTCGAAGAGAAAAAGTCCAACTGACTGTTTCAGTCAATACCAAATTTAATAACTGGATACCGTGAATCATTTCTCTCAGTCGCAAATAATAATTATTATTCTTCTGATTACGGAGGAAGGCGGGTGATCTCTTGGAAAGATGAACTGGGCTGTTTTTCCGTTACCTTCCCCATCGTGTTTTCGTATGTATTATTGCAAGTGTGGATGACTGCGACAATGTGTTCAGTCTAGAATGTTGTTTGTGGTGAACGAAATGAGATGGATGAAGAAGGGAGAGTGAAACCCGGTGCAGGCCCATTCAGGCCTACGCTTCTGAAAGACACCAAGGAATCCCCAGGCATATCTTCCGCATCAGACGGACGAATCCTCATTAACAGTTCCATATGCCCTCATTTCATACGCACTACGGAATGATTGGGGATAAAACCAAGGACTTAGACACAGAAACTGGTGATTAAGAATTGTGCACCATCATCTCCCCGATCCCATCAGCCAAATCCCAATAGTGAAAATTTCTTCTATACCCGGGATTCGAAGCAGCTACCCTGAGTCGTCTTCGGGTACCATCACGATGCCGCAACCAACTGTGCCAAAGGGGCGAGCTAATAATTTTCTATATACAATAAATTACTATCTGATACCCGCGGCTTCGTACGCGTGAATTAAGAATTTCTTTGCCAGAATTGAATATAGAAAGTTGTTGGTAGCGATGGATTGGTCCCAAACAACACCGAGTCCGCATAATATGACCGGAAAGCAAACGAATGTGAAGGGATGTGTGTGTATGTGGGGAGGGGAGGCAGGGGAGGCAGGGAGGCAGTTGGGGGTTAATTAAGGGCAGCTTTGTTTCAGCTTGGACTTTTCTTCTTTCTTCAGCATGAGCATCCAATTCTTGGGTTCTAATAACTTCATCTGCTCGTGTTCTGCTAGTGCTACAACTTAGGGCAGTTTACTCCCGCAAGGCATGTCAAAAAAGAAGAAAAATTAAACTGGTGCCAGAAACATTTAAGCACACAACGTAAAACGACAGAGAAAATCGACATATATACTAAATAATACGTTTTTTCTCTAAACGAAATTTATTAACAAATTATACACTAACATAATGCGCGAGAAGCATAGCTTGAGCAAGCGACATAATATTACAGACTAACACACACGTCCGCCTCTCTGTGACCATTCGATAAGTTCCAAAAATTTCGCGAATTCAACAGTTAGTCATACCGAAAAAAAATGTCCTGTGCCCTCCCTACAGATTTTCTTGTCAAATTCCGTCAATATCGGTATAGGCATTTAGTTGTCAAAACGTGACAAGACAGACTTACTTCCGCATTTATAGTATTATTACTGCAGATCACACACACACTGACTGCGAATCACCCCTGAGGGATCAATGTAACGTAAAAAAGTGTACACCTACGGCATTGCAAGACTACCTACGATTTGCCTCGCATTGCACCCCTAACTTTGTGATATCTACAGTTTCAATCCGAATAACCGACGGCCCAGGCGTGATTCTTACGATCAAAAACAATTTTTAAAAATATTAGCCTCCATGGAGATTTGAACCGGAGACCACGACCCAAACATTAGTAAGCAAGCTCCTTAACCACTGAACTACCTGACCGCTACACGGGAAAATATTACAGAGACCTCCATATCCAACGCGTCTTTCTATGGCCGTTCAATATTTTTTCGAAATTATAAGATATCATGTATTATTTATACAGATAGTTTTTCAACCAAATGTAGACAGTATTTTTCCCATTGTTTGAAAGGATAAATGTACAAAGTTTCATTGAGATCGGATGAAAACTGTGGATTTGTATGAAGAACAAACAAACAAACATACAATCATCTTTATATATATATAGATTACTGTCAGTGTAACTGATTTTTTCCCCGTTCGTTTATTTGTTTATGGAACGTGTTTCATTTCATTCAACATCTTGAACAGTTTATCCTGTTAAATGTGTGTACATGTCGTTATTTTTTTTGCGATTTACATTTTGAAGCTTGAAGTTATGGTATAAATTGTGATCTTCTAACATTTACCATTTACAATAAATTATATTTTGCTTTACTGCCGGCATCTGTGATTTTTAGTTTGATTCTAACGCAGCAAGTCATTTTCAGAAAGAAGTATGTTTATTACACAGTCTTTCTCTACACACATAGCGTTGTACTCAAAAAAAGTATACCAGTTATTAAAAAATTATAAAGTGCAGTGAAGGGATGCGTCATAAGTAATACAAATGACCTGCTGTGTAAGAAAAAAGCTAAATCACTGATGCCAGGAATAAAATATCACCGAGGGTGGTGGGTGAGTGGTAACCTCCTGACCTCGCATTAGGGTAACGCGGGTTTGAATCCCGTCCAGCCATCCACATTTGGATTTTCCATGGTTTCCCCAAATGAGTTCAGGCGATTGCCGAGATGTTTCCATGGACGAATTCCTTTCCGTTACTTGCTCCCTTGCCTTTCCCTCCTGAACATTGACAAAGCGTAAAGCCATAAGCAATATAAAAAAGTTTAACCCCACAAAACGAATAATCCCCCTCTTTGTAGCACTCAACTCTCTGTCGTTATTGTTGCCATGTTATCTCACATTCACCAAATCTGACCATACGTTCTGTGAAATTATCAAAGACTAGTGTGCAAGTTTCAACAGCTCCTTACACACGGATGGACATTATTAGATAACGTGAACTTCCAACTTCTGACAGGAAATTAAAATAGTATTTATTTATTTATTTTTAAAACGTATATACCCATTTGTTAGTGGAAAATTCGTAATGCTAGAACGGATGTCCGTCTGGACGGTGTCATAAAAAACAC
>JARYHS010012519.1:88774919-88832680 GCA_031002005.1 Vandiemenella viatica
TTGGTTCAGTTTGACAAGAGGTGGCAGTATACGTCATGTAAAGGCAGCAGATACCGGTATATAGCCTCTACCAACTTGCACAATACGTTCCTGACAATCTGGATCCAAGTCCTTTTTGGGTTTGATACCTATCGCAACTCTTACGTCCTGCAATGAGTGTTGCTGTTCTTGACGTAGTGTTGCTGCTTTGTCAACACTGACACATCAACGCATACGTCGCTGGTCCCGGTCATCAAGTAGATGTGGTTGGCCACTGCGTTGTCCATGGAGGGAGGTAATGTTGGAAATTTCATATTCACGGTACCATGGCACATTCTTGACACTGTGGATTGAGGAATGTTGAATTTACCAACAGTTTCCACGATGGGATGCCCCATGAATCTAGTACCAACTAGCATTAATCGTTCACAGTCTGTTAATTCATGTGGTGGTTAGGCAGTTTGACGGATCCCGCATAAAACTAAGCGGAACCGCAAAATGGGGGGAAAACGTGTTTCAGTCTGCGTGACTTTTCCTCCCCTTCGTCACTTACCAGCCGGGTTTGGTCTCTAACAGTTTTATTGCTTCGTTTTCCTATATCCTTCAAGTTCACATTTGACTCGTGACAAAAAATGTGAGTTTTTTTTACATCTTTCGTGATTTATTAGTAAATAGATTCATTTCTAGATTTTTATAGGAACTACCATTTTTTGTTGTTGTATGCATTAATATAATTTGACTTATGTAGTACTACTGCAAAATTAGCTCCCATATCATACGCTCAAAAAAATTATACAATTGGATTTTTTTCTGAGAAGGAAGTAGAAATAATACAAAAATAGGGTTAAAACTATTGATAGCTATTTAAAAAAATCTGTGGAATAAATGGTTTGCAGAATGATTTGCAAAAATGTTTTTATCATAAAGTGATTCTATACTTCATCAGATTTGAGATATCTCTTTTAAAAAAGCGGATTTCAACTTTGTAATTCTCCTAATATTATAAGTCTACGGTCACATTTTTTTCAAATACCGTAAAAGTTGGCATGATTGTTCATTTTGAATTTCTCAACAAACAATGACAAAGATTTTCGTTGAGTTTTGATGAGTGGCGACCCAGAAAATCACCAATATCTGAACGCTTATGTTCATCTAAAAGAAACACATTTTAATCTTGGCTTGCTTAGAATTCTCTGTTCGTGTAGTTTAGTGAAAGAACCTTTGGTATCGATCACTAAAGTCATCTTATGACGGAACAAGTGTCATGGCAAAAGTAGGTGAACTTTTGCCTAGGTACCTGCAATTGTGTTTGTTGACACAGCAAACGGTAGGCCGTTCACGGGTTATACATTTACTCGTAAAACATTTACTGAAAGAAAAATTGAACGCTCAGAAACAACTATGACCTACTGGAACGTAGATGACGAAGAGCTAGGCGGGACAATCGAAGCAATGTTATTTTGATGGTAAAAACACTGATAACTGTTGATTTTTTATTATTTAACACTAAATTTGATTTATTAATTCAATAAATAGACATGTATTATTTCATTTGATTACACTTCGAAAATAATGCTAGATCACGCGGAAGTGACCAATCCCACAATCCGTAAATGCGGGATTGAAAACACTGTCGGATTGCAATCTTTTGGTTATGCGACTACCTATAATAACGTCAGAAAACCCTCCACGAGACCTACGAGACAACAAATGAAAATCCTGACACTTGACGGCATATTTGTACAGTTCTTCTGTGGTGCTAGCCGCAAATGGATATTTGCATCTTTCTGTCCCATGACTTTTGGTACGACATAGTACATTTGACTATCATTGTTCTTTTTGTTGAGAAACGTCATTATCATCTTTCAACCGAATTTCACTGACTCTTGAGTTATGTGCAGTCGGTTTGTTTTTAAGGTTTCCTCCCTAACTTCAATAATAAGTCGTCGTCGTCGTTGTTATGGTTGTTGTTGTTGTTGTTGTTGTTGTGGTGGTGGTTGTTATTGTTGTTGTTGTTGTTGATATTGTTATTGTTGGTATTGATGTTGTTGTTGTTGTTGTTGTTGTTGTTGTTGTTGTTTTTGTTGTTGTTGTTGTTGTTGATGATGATGATGATGATGATGTTATTGTTGGCATAAATAGTATCCAGAAGAATATCTATATAGATTACATACTGGCCTTACCTTTCGGTGTTTGGTACAACATTCTGTCTCAAGTTTCCTCAGAGTATTTGAAAATATTGAGCCATATCTGTAACTAGAAAGGAGCTGAACTGTAATAACTGTTGATGGTGACAGTGAAAAGCAAGCGAAGTGCCGAGTATGGCACTTAACACACAGACCAGCGGACCGGAAAATAGCTTCCGCCTTTCACTGGAGCAGAGCGTTCTGCGACAATAAGGATAGAAGGTTCTCAACAGCATCCTTGTCTCGCTAAGTCAAAGAGACGATTTCAGTCATCAGGTAGATATAATTGGCTTCTAATGATCCGGACACAACCATAAAACTATCTTTGGTAATTTTTTCTGGAGTTTCACCAATTACGTTTCTTTAGAAAAAAATTTCAGGCTAATGGAACATTGTGATATTTTATTTTTTACCAAAGCCAATACAGTAGACTGTTTTGATATTGACATTAGAGTATGTATAAAAATACACTTGAGCTACAAGAAAAAAGGCGAACAATGTTGATGGTATTGCTACTAAATGAAAATATTTAGTAAATGACGCTAATATATGTCTACCATGACCATATGTTCATTGTGTGTGCCTACAGGAATGACGTTTACAACAAACTTGTGAAGATTTAATTTTGATAGAGCAGCAACTGCCAACAAATGTGGAAACTCTGCTAGTGACAAATAAGTAATGTTCTGCCAAATATATACTTTATGCAATTGTTTATAGTTGATTTACGACAGCGTAGGACGATTTTATCAAGAGATGTGTTGGAATTTTTAATATATGTTATAGACATAGTACTATATTGTTAATAGACTGCAGCTACGCCGGCCATATAAAATTTAAAAGACTAAATCCGCCGAGCATTTCCTATTTTGGAAGCTCCGTGTTAAAGGTTTCACGTGAAACTGTTCGTCCCCTTTGCTCTGTAGATTTGCCGGGTTAAATACTTTTTCTGTTGTCACTGCCAATAATATTAGCCCGATGGCGACAACGGTTTTATCAATAAGTCGTACACCCATTCCTAGAATTAATTGTTAATCATATCCGGCAATACAGGCGTAGGAACCTGTCACTGGGAATTTTATCCCTACATAGCAACTCGGAAATTCAATTTGAATGATTTTCCCTTGCTTTCCCAAGTATGAAAGTGTACCCAAGTGTTACAGTCTGTGTGTATGATTATGATTTGTGTGTACTGTTAGTTGAAAGAATGAACGAAATCATGCCATGAATGAAATCTGAAATAAGGTAGAGTGGGAAACCTGATTCCAGCACATTCAGACCTAATCTTCCGAAAGGCACCATGTTTGTGTCAATATTTGACGTCCTCATCAGATATACGAATCGCCATTAACATTTTCGTATGCCTTTGCTCCATATACACTGAGGCAAAATTTGGGATTTAACCTGGTGCTTTGACACAGAATATGGCGATTAGGAATCTCGCATCAGCTCTTCTTATACCCTACTGACGAAATCCTGATTGGAAAAAATTGTTTCCAACACTGACCATAACGCTGTCTCGGACACATTCATAATTCCGAAACGACTTGAGCCTATGTGTGGGCTAAAACGTTCTGAAATTAGTGATTTAGATAAAATGAATATACTCAGTCCTGTAATTCTTGTCAGATAAGATTTTGCTCTCAAATGAAATGTAGTTTACCGAGAAAAGATTACAATTTTAGATCCAGACAACTTTTAGCCACGTTGGAATGGTGAAATACTGTCTCGCCATGAAATGAAGCGTAAGGCTTAATTGTAACCAGTCTTTCTGCAACAAAATCTTCCCCCGTGTTCAGCCGGATGGTGGTGTAAAAACACTACGTTTCGGCAGCTGACTCTGCTATCTTCATCAGATATCTTGTAGTTGTTCTTAGCTGACTGTCTCTGCCTCGACTGGCCACCTGATGAAGACAGCAGAGTCAGCTGTCGAAACGTCGTGTTTTTACACCACCATCCGGCTGGACACCCGAGAAGATTTTGTTGCATTGATACGCCGGGAAAGTCTCCACTCAAAAATCAGTTTTTTGTTTAAGAACGTAAACAAAGATAAACATAAAGGTAATTAAAAATGCAGCATCAGTTAAGAGCAATACCATTAAGTGTCAAACGCACCTTAACGCAGTGTGAATATCAGTGTCCAAATAGAATACTACAAAGCCGACTCGTACTGCTGGCTGACTGAGGTCCCCGACAAGAAGAGGGCTGTACTGTCCTCTTCTAAAATTGTTAACACGAGTGTGGACGGTGTATCGGGTTCCCCGAGAAATATAATCTGCAGCAGCGAGCGGTTAATCTCTGGCGGCAAAGCGCCTTAGCCTTGTTTGATGGCCTGACACCCATGTCAACCCGCTGGAACACGAACCTGTGTACGAAACATCTGGTGTTCGAGGGCCCTCCCACGCACTGACAGCAGGTCGACTGACCATCCGTCCGTATCTCGGATTACCGTAGAAGATAGCGAGTGCCGGTACGGCAATTTAAATCATCAAGAAGTGAAAATGGAAGTGCCACATGGTAGTGATTTGGGACCATTGCTATTAGTTATTCTAATGAATGATTGTGTTGATGGTTTACTGCCAGATGTTAGAGTTTTTGCAGATGACATAATGCTATACAGGGCAATTCAAAATAACGTGGACAAAATTACTGGTAGATCAGTCATATAATAAGAATAAAAAATCGCATAGGAACAGAGGGCCGCAACTGCGATCCGGAGCCGCTACAGGGCGTCCAAAATAATACTGACACAAAGAGAAGAAACAAAACCATTACAGATCATTTTATTGATAACTAGCCTCGTACCCGCGACTTCGTACGCGTGGATTAAGAATTTTTTTGCCAGAATTAAATATAAAAAGTTGTTGGTAACGAAGGATTGGTCCCAAACAATATCGAGTCGGCATAATATGACAGGAAAGCTATCACTATATCATTCTACCGTCGAACCTACCTCTTGAAGAGAATCAATTTCCAACATATTTCTGTCACTATTCGATAAGATTTCAAAATTTCGTGACTACAACTGTTAATCATACTGGAAAAAATAACCCGTGCCCTTCATACAGCTTTCCTTATAAAATTCCATCACAACGATATAGCCATTTAGTCAAAACGTAACAAAAAGACAGAGACTTACTTCCGTATTTATATTAGTATTACTGTGGTTCACACTCACACACTGACTGCGAACAACACCTGAGGGATCATTATAACGTAAAAAAGTGTACACCTACAAAATTGCAAGACTACCTACGATTTGCCTCGCATTGCATCCCTAACTTTATAATATCTACAGTTTAACATTCAATCCAAATAACCTACGGCCCAGGCCTGACTCTTACGATGAAAAACAATTTTTAAAATTTTTAGCCTTTACGGAGATTTGAACCGGAGACCACGACGATCGTAAGCAGGCTCTTTAGCCATTGAGCTGCCAGTTCACTACACGGAAACACGGTCTGGAGACGTCCACATCCAACGTGTCTGCCTGTCGCCGTATTTCGAAGTTATGAGACAACATGTGTTATTTATACAGATAATTTTTCAACCAAATGTAGACAGTATTTTTCTCCTTGTTTCAAAGGATTAGTGTGCAAAGTTTCATCTAGATCAGATGAAAACTGTGGATTTGTGTGAAGAACAAACAAACCAACAAACATACATTCATCTTTATATATAAAGATTACTCACTCACATGCGACTAATGCAAGCCAAATGTTGAGCCTACAGCAGATGCTCAAAGTTTTTGCCAGATGCATCGAGACAAGCCCGGCATCTCCGTTGCATGGAACGGCGCACCTTCTCAAGGATACCAGGTGTATCTCGAACACATCCGGCGGCCGCAACGATTCTGCCCACCAATTCTACCGGCGTTTCATACAGAAGTCCTTTTAAAAATCCCCACAAGAAAAAATCCAAGGGAGTCAGGTCTGGTGATCGTGGTGGCCATGCCGCTCGTGCCTCTAGCACCCTCTACAGGCGTTTGCGGCTCTCTGATCCTATGCGATTTTTGATCCTTATTGTATGACAGATCTACCATGTCATTTTGTCCACGTTTTTTTGAATCACCCTGTATAAAAGGATCAAAACGGTAGAAGACTGTGAACAGCTGCTGGGTGATCTGGACAGGATATTTAGCTGGGTAGGTCAATATGGGACGAAGATAAATACAAAGAAAAGTTTTTTAATCACACTAATAAAAGACTAAAGGTTGACTATGATTATAAGGTGGGAAAAGAATTGCTTGTTGAAGACTTGAAATGTAAATACCTTGACATAACATTTGATAACAAACTCAATTGGGCATGACACATTGGACAGGTAGTAGGAAAATAATACAAATTCCTTCACTTCTTGAAGAGAGTGATCAGTGGATGTACCAGGAAGTAAGGAAATTGAGTTACAAAACTTTTGTTATACCATTGCTTGAATATGGTGGCGCAGTATGGGACCCACTTTTTGGGTATCAAATACAGGAGTTGAGGCGGTATCAAAAACGACTGCTAATTTTTTTCACACCATAAATGCTGAAGTGCTCTGCAAATGGAAAAAGATATGGAAATACTAACCACCATAAAAACACGGAAGCTTCAGTACCTTGGCCACATCATAAGGAATAGTAGCCGTTATGAACTCCTGCAGTCAGTTCTTCAGGGGAAAATACCGGGAAAGAGAAGTTCTGGCAGAAGAAGAACTTATTGGTTAAAAAATCTGAGAACATGGACCTCCAAGATAACTACGGAGTTAATCCGAACATCAACCAGCAGAGACGAGACAGCGAAGATGGTTTCCGACATCCGGAACGGATAGGGGACAGAAAAAGAAGAAGAATTTTTTCTCTGCAGATTACCGCAGAACACAATCACTAACCGATGTGAAAAAGGAACTGGAATGGGATTAATTGGAAGACAGGAGGAGCGTGAAGAGAGTCATTAGAATGTACAAGACGTATATCGGTGATGAGGCGTGGAAAGATATTGATGTAAGAATTATGACTAGTACGTGAAAGAGAAATGATGACCATGACCACAAGGGGACACTCGATTTCAGGGTTAGAGGTGTGGGAAGATTTTCTTTCATGGGTAAGGGGATCAGGGATTTGAATAAGTTACTAGGAGAAACGATAAATAATTCACCAAAACGCTGAAAGAATTTAAAGTTGAAATCAGTAGATAGCAAAAAAGGCATCTACAGGAAAGAGGAAAAACAAATGTGTGAGGGAATTACCACAGGAGTGTGCGCTCTATCGCAAGAAACCGATACATTACTTCGCAATCTTTCTTTAATGACGCCCATGCTATTGCGAAGTTAATAATCTAGGCTCTGTATAGGTTACTGGTGATCCCTCACATTGGTCTGATACTATTACGGTGCTGTTGAAGTAAGCCCAATGTTTCTGGCCACTTTACCTCCAGAGATAACACCCTCCAACACTTTCGAATATAACGGGGTTTTTTCAGCTTGCAGGAAAACTTCTCTCATCAGGATTTGAATATCGATTCTTCACATATCGACTGCTCCCAGACCCCTGCGTCAATACTGAGAGCGGTATAACAACGAATGGAAACTGCGTAGATGATGTACACATAGTAGCGCTTGTCAAAGAACCCTTTTTTCAACAAGAAAAATTTACTTAAGCAAGAAATGTTTCGTTAGTGCCGAGAACTTTTCATACAGTTGATACACCAGGAAACGCTTCATTCTTTCAATCTGGAACAAAAATAATTTATAAGAAGCTTCACTTGGAATAAGCGTGCCTATGCTACAGAGACAAAGGCTGAAAACGAAAACCTTGACTTCGAGAAGCATCGCTAGAAGAAAATGATTTAAACACCATTTGCAAGTTAAGAGAGTATGAGATGCTGCCAATAATAGGTGGAAATAGAACTCTTCTAAAAACTGTTGTGGATAAAAGAAGGTAGGATATTTATTGTATTTACTGCATCATTTTAGCTGTTTCAAAATTGCTGGAGATCTATGGAATGATAAGGTAGGGAGACCAAAACAAAGAGTACATAGAAGATGTCAAGGAACTTATAAAATAGACGGAGTTAAAGAGATTAACTTTTGACGTAAGAAAATTGCAGGGCCACCACAGTCCGACTTAAAGGGGATATGAAGAAGCCAAAGACCACGTAAGCCTTGTAAGGTACCCAGCATGCGACATCACGTAAGAAATAAATCTAACGCCTGAAATAAGAATACAGACCGAGCCTGGTGAGCGAACGGTAACACTCTAGCCTCGTATTCGGGAGGACGCTAGTTCGAATTCCCGTCCAGATTTGGGTTTTCTATGGTTTCCAAAATCACTCCAGGCAAATGCCGTGATGCTTCCTTTAACAGGCCATGGCCGAATTCCTTACCGTTCCTTGTCCCTAGTCCTTTCCCGCCTCTAATAACCTCGATGTTGACGAGGCGTAAAGTAATAAGCAAAAACGCAAGAAAAGACAACAGAGGCCAAGATTCCATTATGTGTGGCTACTTAGGAGGTGTGGAGAGGTGGTGAAAACGTTTTATTGATGTAGGAATAAAGAACGTTGTAAGCTGTAGAACAAATATTACTGACATGTTCTTTGCCAAATTGAGTTATTACATAATAAAAAAAAGTGAACAGAAGTTATACTGTGCTTATTAATCCGTCATGAACTCGAAATTGAAATAATCTTTATATATAAAGATGAATGTATGTTTGTTTGCTTGTTGGTTTGTTTGTTCTTCATGCAAATCCACAGTTTTCATCCGATCTCGATGAAACTTTGCACACTTATCCTTTGAAACAAGGAGAAAAATACTGTCTACATTTAGTAAAAAGATTATCTGTTTAAATAACACATGTTGCCTCATAACCTCGAAATATGGCTATAGACAGATACGTTGGATATGGACGTCTCCGTACCGTATATCCGTGTAGTCGACTGGCAGCTCAGTGGTTAAAGCGCTTGCTTACGAACGTCGTGGTCTTCGGTTTAAATCTCCGTGGAGGCTAAGATTTTTAAAAATTGTTTTTGATCGTAAGAGTCACGCCTGGTAGGTTATTCGAATTGGATGTTAAACTGTAGATATTAGAAAGTTAGGGGTGCAATGCGAGGCAAATCGTACGTAGTCTTGCAATGTTGTAGGTGTACACTTTTTTACGTTATAATGATCCCTCAGGTGTTGTTCGCAGTCAGTGTGTGAGTGTGAACCACAGTAATATCTTTATAAATACCGAAGTAAGTCTCCGTCTTTTTGTTACGTTTTGACGACTAAATGGCTATATCGTTGTCATGGAATTTTATAAGGGAATCTGTATGAAGGGCACAGGATATTTTTTCCAGTATGATTAACAGTTGTAGTCACGAAATTTTGAGACCTTATCGAATGGTGACAGAAATATGTTGGAAATTGATTCTCTTCAAGAGACAGGTTCGACGGTACAATGATATAGTGTTAGCTTTCCTGTCATATTATGCCGACTCGATATTGTTTGGGACCAATCCTTCGTTATCAACAACTTTCTATATTTAATTCTGGCAAAAAAATTCTTAATTCACGCGTACGAAGTCACGGGTACGAGCTACTGTTCTATACAAGAGCTAACAGGCTTAGTTACCACTGTGGGCGGAACAGTCGGCACAGCAGTATAAGCAAGGCATTATCATTGCGATGATCTTGGTTCCTAGCATTCATCGGTGTGTCAAAGCAGTTACCGTTGCGACTTTCCCTGATACAGCATTGCCGCTAATCACAATTTCATCCTCTCCTCATTAGATGTTCCGACTCCTGTCTCCACTTTGTGATTTTTACGTCCCTCTCGACTGATTGTGAAGTAGCAGATAGCGGGGGCGCACATTAATATGCATACAGGATAAGGCGAGTGCGTGATGTTTAATTCAGCGCAATGCCCGTCGCCACGTTGCCCCGGGCGGGGGGCGCGCCGTGCCGGATGAAATACGAGCTCGTCCTGAGTGAAATATGAATATCTGTCTTCGCGGGGGACGGGCTGCCCGTGACTCATACGGGGAAACACGCAGGTTCGACCTCCGCTCTGACTACTGAATCTGCCCGGAAAAAATATTACTCTCCTTACGAATGCCGACAAACTGTAGCAGAGTTTTTTCTTTTTTTCTGTCATCAGTCTCTTGATT
Organism: Vandiemenella viatica; assembly: GCA_031002005.1. NCBI lineage: Eukaryota > Metazoa > Arthropoda > Insecta > Orthoptera > Morabidae > Vandiemenella > Vandiemenella viatica. The sequence continues at coordinate 88,785,214 of JARYHS010012519.1, forward strand.
GGTTCCATGTAACCCTCCATCTCTTCGTATCTTACACTAATCTCTTACCCCTTACATCCTACGTCTTTAATTATCTGCTTCATATTTTCCACTCAGTGTCTACCTCTATAGTTCTTTCCTCCACTAACAAATTAACCAATCCCGTATGTCTTAAAATTTGACCCACTATCCTGTCTCTTCTTTCTATAAGACTTCTCCACGCAATCGTCTCGCCTTATCCATTATCTCAAAATGCGTTCATTTCGTACTTTATCTGTCCATTTAATTTTCAGCATCCTTTTACAGTATCACATTTTAAATGCTTCAAGTCACCTTTTATATGGTATTCTTGAAGTCCATGCTTCGCTACCATTAAACTGTCCATTTAATTTTCAGCATCCTTCTACAGTATCACATTTCAAATGCTTCAAGTTATCTTTTCCATGGTATTCTTGAAGTATTCTTCGCTACCATTTACCTGCCCATTTAATTTTCAGCATCCTTCTATGGTATTACATTTCAAATGCTTCAAGTTACATTTTCTGTGGTACTCTTGAAGTCCATGCTTCGCTACCATAAAGTATTGTGCTCCACACATTAAGTTTTAAAAAGTTCTTTCTGAGTCGTAGATTACTATTTGAAATTAAAAGATTTTTCTTTTTCAAGAAGGCTCTTTTCGTTATTGCTATCATTCTTTTAACATCATTCTCGCTTCGGCCATCAGTTGTAATTTTATTCCCTAATTAACAGAATTCACTTTTTTCTCTTATTGCAACCGAGACTATGTTTATATTTAATTTACTATTACTGCTATTATCTCTGGTATATTTCATCACTTTTATCTTGCTTTGGTTTTATTTAGTTCAGAAAAGAGATAATTATGGCTGAAACGAATATTTAACCTAAACCCAAAGAAGAAAACCTGAACGTTATCATCACGATGTATGAATGAATTAGATGTGATACTTGTATGTGATGGTTGAATATTTTCGGCTGGATTATTGTCTTTAGACTACTAGAGAAATAATTTAGTATATAATCCGAAGTTCGGTTACATTCTTTTTCTGTAATTTTAAGAAGTTGGGCCGTAAGTTCCTTTATAACATTACTCTCACGGCGTACTTAATTCAGGTCCAGGTCAATCTAGATCCGTCAAAGCAGCTGTAAACGTTTTGGAAATACCGAGACGTCTCCAGGATCATTTAGACTACTTACCATACTCAGTGTATGAGGTAACCAAGGATTATTAACGTTAAATATCAACACTGAATATTTAAGACCAATCATTCCGTCATTAAATTTTGTTGGGGAGTTGTTATGTGGCAGTAACATCCTATATGATAATGGCTGACGTTAGGGATATTCCCAATGGTACTCACATCACATTTTAATCGATGCCGAGTCTTTTGGGTGAGCAGATAACGCTTTAGAGCAGTGTTTCCCAACCTTTTTTGGGTCATGTCCCACTTTCAAAATTTTTTTGCCCCCCATACATAATTTTTAATAAATAAATTATTTGTTATTAAAGAAACTGATATAGGATGGTTTTTGAAAGAAAACACTTTAATATTATCATAAAACACAGTAAGTAAAATTGAAAAAACATATAATGAAATACTAAAATACAAATTCAAAAGATTTAAAATAAACATTTATTATGGCAATTTAGTGTGATCCTTTTAAGAATTTGCTTTTTTTGCTATATTTTGTAACCATGTCTGGCATTGCGTTTAAATAACCCAAAGAGAAAGCGGTAAAGTCGCATCAAGTCAATTTCTAAATTGCCCCCCTAAAAAAACCAAATTGCCCCCCTAAAAAAACCAAATTGCCCCCCTGTGGGGCGTGGGCCCCACGTTGGGAAACACTGCTTTAGAGCATTAAGGAGTATGGAACATCGATATCTAGATTTCAATCTTAGATGGTTTACCGAAATCACTCCAGGTGAATGCAAAGATGGTTCCTTCTAAAATCCATCGTCGAATTCCTTTCTGATCTTTATCTCCAATTCACTACTGGCTCTAATAATCTCTACGTCCTCGAGATCGAAAAACCCTAAATAAAAGAAAACAGTCTAGAGGGAACGTTGAGTGTTTACTAACTGTCAATGTCCAAAAATGCTTAAGAAATTGTAAGATAACAACCATAGAGGTTGGCTAAACTATGACTAATATCGCAGGCAAAAGAATATCTCTGAATTTATAAGAAATGTTTTGTTTTGTTGGTTGTTATGGAAAGAATATATTGATAAGTCTGAAGTATGAAGATTTTCTTTCTCAGTCAAAGAAAGTATAATTGTAAATGGTTTTGTGAAATGAATAAATGTTTTCTTTTAATTGAAAAATGTTGAATATGATGCTGATGAATTATTAAAGCAAGGAAGCTAACGTAAGACATTTTGGTGTTGTGTCCAAAATGCAATACGGGCTGCAGGAAACAAGAGTGAAATGTTGCAAAATAAATAATAAAAATCAATTAGGCGACGTTCTCAAATCATAAACTGAACTAAGTTTTTGTTGCTTTAGGAGTGACTGTCGACATTACAGATAAGGTTACGCCTCGATAATACTTAAGCCAGAAGTGTATTTTCAAAATAAGTTCTTGTATCTTACTAATACACCTTTCACAAGTCAAAACTACCTTTGATGTAGAACTTGGATTTTCCTTCCTTATGTCCACAAGGACCGCCATTCTTGGTGACGATCGACATGGAAAAATAAAAAATCAGGGAAAATTTTCAGATACAATTACTTTAATTTGAATCTATTTAGGACGACGTGGGTTCGAACCCACGTCTGGCCATCCAGAGTTTTACTTACCACAGTTTCGCAAAATCACTCCAGGCGAATGCTGAGATGATTCCTTGAAAAGGCGATTTCCATGCCGTTCCTTGCCTAAGTTCCTTTCCCGCCCGTAAATATCTCGATGTCAAAGAGGCGTAAGACCAGAAAATGAAGTTATACTTACAAGGAAAAAGTTGATATCATTTGTGATTTTTTTTTTTTAATTTCTCTGCCCTTTGTCATTGGATTAAGTAAATTTTGAATTACAAACTGATTTAAAAATTTCTGGCTTAATGCGTAAACACTTTTTCCACTAATTCAGTGAACTATAATCCTTTCTGCTCTGGCCATCATCGTCGTCATCAGCTAAATCAATCATAGAATAATGTGGATTCTTAGAGATATGAGTCCAGATTGAACTAAGGTGAAAATTTCTAGGAAGCAGCAGGACTGTGTCTGGTACGAGGTATACTATTTCAAATATTTTCTTTTTGTAGCTTCTGGAAAGTTGAACCTGGAAGAAATACTTTCCATCCACTTTGATTGAATGATTTTTATATTTAATTCCCGCGCCAATTCGCATGTATCTGACTGACCACCTAAAAGCATGAAATGAGCCAAAACTACGATTCTGTTTGTTTTATAATACATTGATCACCCTGTTATTTATATAGATAAGATGGCATTAAAATTTTTTTTCTGGTTTTTGATTTATTGCGTCATGGGCTGCATGGACTCCAGCTCTTAACATACTAACAACCTACAATTTCAAAGCCTATTACCTCGTTAAGAGCTTTGTCTCCGTGGTTTCCCTAAATCACTCCAGTCGAATGCCGGGATGCTTCCTTCAAAGAACAAGATCGAATTCCTTCCCGTTCTTTGACCCAATCCCATCCTGCCTCTAATGACCTCGCTGTCGAAAAGACGTAAAGCCCAAGCAAAAAAAAAAAAAAAGCTTTGTAGATAGTTACAAGAAACCATAAATCAGTTTATGGTTTGAATTTATCTTACTTTCTTTGCAGAATGTAGAGATTACATTTTTCTGTTTGTTTTAAAGTATAAGTATGCAGTGTGACATCGAAATTTGATAAAAACTGTGGCATTCTGTAAACAAAATTGGAAATTAAGACTGGTGGGGGGAAAGGGAGAGAACAAAACAAAATGTAGGCAATATTTTTCTGTTTGTTTTAAAGTATAAGTGTGCATATTTCCTCCAAAATCTGATAAAAATGTGTGTTTGTATAAGAATTAAGGTGTGGTAAGGGTGGGCGGAGGTGGTTTTTTAAATTTATTTTTTAAACAAAATACTTGTTCGTGCCGCCCATCACGTTCTCCCAAAATTTAAAGTCAGTCGACCAACTACTATACGAGTTTTGCGAGCACAATCATACGGAGGCTGATTTTTTATATACAAAGATAATTTTGGAGCGGAACTCTTCTCTGTATTGCTGCTGCTTTGAAATAATTAATATCCTGAAATCAAATATTCCATTGTAATGTCATTAAATTAAACTTGTTTCGTTTTGTTTTTCCTAAGGACTTGTATTTCGTTGACTACCAGTGTCATTAAGAACGAACTAACTTTTTCCTGTGAATGTGATATTTTTTCGCGTAACATGGTAAATGGGAACCACTCCAATGTTAATCTACATGACAATATGAAAATATGTAATGAGAAAAGCGGGGGGGGGGGATGCTATACTGAAGGGCCATATCGAGTACAGCGGAACGAATATGGTGGGTGAGTGGTTAACGCTCTGCCCTCGCATTCAGGAGGACGCCAGTTCGAATCCCCGTCCGGGCATCCAGATTTAGTTTGTACATGGTTTCCCCAAATCACTACAGGCGAATGCCGGAATGTTTCCTTAAAAAGGCCATGTTCGAATTACTTTCCGTTCCTTGCCCCCAGTCCCATCCCACCTCTAATGACCTTGAAATAGAGGAGGCATAAAGCCATAAGTAAAAAAAAAAAACCTTCCATGCTCTAACAAGCTCGGTTAACTCCTTGCCAACATTGCTATCGATTATTCCTATATTCAGTAAAAGTGGCCTTATCATTGCTACAGTTTACTACATTCGTTTCAAACTATTGAAAAGTGTGGATTAAAAAAATCTGATAATTTTAACGGATCTCATAGAAAATGTAGTTTTACCTTTAACTCGCAGGTGTAATGTTTTTTTCTAAATGAACAGGGCACTTTTATGCCAGGAAAGGCCTTTGAATTAAGAAATATGTGAAGTTTAAATTTCTAATAGTGAATTTCTACTAGTGTTGATTGTATTAGGATTAAACGGTAACTTCACAGTTTTATGGTTAATGGTAATGAAGCACAGACTGGTTTTCTGTAATTCAATTACGGCTGCTCTATTACAGATTAGCAGAATGGGTATTTTAAATCTCTTGTAAATGGAATCTTAAATAATAAGCAGGACAATAAAGTTACTAATTTCGAACTAATCTAACGGTTTCGTAAAATGACATTTATTACTCATCAACGAATACGTTACTGATGTATTTTACTGCAAATTGCACGTCAGCATTAAATAAACAAGCGAACATGACTGACTCGTGCTCAAAGGGATGAAAAAGAATTTCAATATTCATAGTCGCTGCTTGCAATCATTCACTTTGAAAGCACGTACTCGACATTCTGCATATGGAATAAGTTATGAGTAATTGATGGGAGTAAAATGTAAGCGGTTAGGAATTGTCCAAATGCGTTAAGATCCTCGCACTTTCTGCGGAAGTATTGTAAGAAGCAGAGACAATGCTGAAAATGAGGCGAATGTCAAGGAATTATAAAAATCGAAATAAATAAACACAACATAGTAGTGGTCGGAGATTCACTGAAGAAATTACGAGAGAAGAAATTACGTTAAACAGTTTAACCATCTGGGCCTCCTGTGCACAAATTACAAAACAAGTAACGATGAAATCAAAACTATCATTCCGAAACGAAATGAGAAATTTAACTAACAGAAAAACTCAGTTATCAGAAAGGATAAGGGTGGTAACGTCAAAGAAAAGCTGAAAGGTTTACTTGGGATATTTGGTATTACGTGCTCGTGAAGACAGGATTTTTTCGACCAACGACAAAAAGGAAATGTGAGTATTCGAAATTCGGCGCTATTCACAAATGTTTAGAACGTGATAGATAGTTAGTTTAAAGGCTCTGCGCCGATGAAGAAGGAGGAGAAAAATAACAAAAGAAGAACTACTAGAACATAGAAAAGATATGAGAATCAATAATAAAAAGGATTGCTGTTTTTCGGACATATATATGGAACAGATGGTAACAGATTAACAAAAATAATATTCTATCAGCTTGGGGGGAAAATATGAACAAGTGGGATTCAAGAGGTCAAGAAAAATTTGGAAAGAAATAAGATAAAAGAGGAGGAAGTTATGCTAAGAGAGATCTTCAGAAAGTAGGTATTAAGTATAGAAGGATTCCAAGGCAGAAGAGAAAATAAATCCAGTCCGAATTGGTCTAAGGAGAGAAGAAAGAAACGTACTGAAATGGTGAAGGAGTATTGTATTGAAGGAAAGAAAAAATCAAACGACAGAGGATGAAGAACTGAAATTGGCACGTGGTCATAGCAGGCCTTATTGGGAAGAAGAAAGAAGGAAGAGGAGGAAAAGACATTATAAACAAAGACGGTACATTACTTGAGAAATGGTATATACATTTCAAACCATTCTACAAACTGGAAATGACTAGATATTAACATTACTGACGCAATGCTGTGAACAATATACTGTTCTACAGGAATAACGGAAAATGGCATAGAAGAACGTAAGCCACTGCGATGTAATTTTTCGGTTTCTTGCTCAGGGGAAGGCAGACAAATATCTACTCCACCAGGCGTGTAGTTAGGGTGGCCTACCCTGAAGTTTATCGGCGGATCCCCGCAGCGGTGACGTCATCGTATATTGTCCCCCTTCACGCTGGGGAGAGAAAGGGGGAGGTAACCGGAACAATGTTTTTTAATGGGCGATAAATTTTTGCCACGTCGGCTAAAATGTGCACATTTGCGCGTATAATTACTGCCCTCCCCTCCGTTCTCGACTTAGCAGCCATTAGTTATGGCGGTACCAGCGGACAAACACGTGAAGGGCACAACATGACTCGCGTCGTTAATCCTCTAACCGTAGGCACGTGTCTCCCTAACACGTACGGAGGCCGGACTGGAAGGCGTTTGATTAACTTGGCAATCATGCTACAACATTACTGTTTCTAAGTACCGTCTACCTAGCGTTGTAATCTGTTGTTCCAAAAACAGAGAGTAAAGTTGTGCTGTCGAAATGTTTCAAAAGGCCAATTCAATTATTTAACGGATATCCACGTTTTCAGGCACCCTACGCAACATGATACGAGGGTTGCTATTTATATTTCTGGCCTAATAATGAAAAAACAAATATTTATGATCGAAATTGGTTTTATTGATTCTCAAAATATTCTCCGAGAAGATCAGTACACTTCTGCATGCATTTGAACTAATTTTCGAAGCACTTTTTCCACTCTGATGGACGTAACTCCAGAACATGCGTCTTGAATGCATCAACTGCTTCTTCGGGTGTCGAAAATCATTAACCACGTAATTTTTTTATATACACGAGTAAAAAGAAGTCATTGGGTGCCAAAAGAGGGTTGTACGGCGGATGACCAATCAATTCGATGTTTTGACTGGTCAAAAATTCCTTTGTTTGAGCCGATGTGTGACAACTCGCACTGTCGTGATGAAGAATTATTCGCCTATTCTTCGACCTTTTCCGAATTTCTCCAAAGACTTCTGGTAAAATCAAATTGTAGTTTAAAAAACTAAAATCACGCTTTCGTAGTAATGTGAACTAAAAGGTTAAAAATAATATTTAAATATAAACATTTTGTTTAATAGTGATAGAACGTCCCACAATTCAGGATAAATTAATTTTTTTGAATAAGCTTAAAGTATAAAGTCACTGATTACAAAATTAACTTTAATGTAAAAAAGCATGGGGTGCTATTTCAGTTGTCTTATATTTTTTGTCGTTGGCTGTTTGTAAAGACAGAATCATTGTCAAAAGTTATGTAGAGTGCACCCCACGCTTTTTTAACATTAAAGTTAATTTTGTAATCAGTGACTTTATACTTTAAGCTTATTCAAAAAAATTAATTTATCCTTAATTGTGGGACGTCCTATCACTATTAAACAAAATGTTTATATTTAAATATTATTTTTAACCTTTTAGTTCACATTACTACGAAAGCGTGATTTTAGTTTTTTAAACTACAATTTTATTTTTAACTTTTTAGTTCTGATAGTTTAAAAAGTATGTTTCTTACTTTTGGCTTTTCTTTGCCAATCTCTCTTTTTCTTTGAGTTGTAGTTTCATTATTAATTATTTCCACGAGTAAAATACAATTAAATGTTCAACTCAACAAGAGATCCAATAGCACGGTAAACGAGGAAGGCTACTTTTCTATAATAGTACGAAGTAATATTTCGAATACTTACTATTCAACATCACGTTAAGCGACTACAGACAGAGAAACCTTTCCGGATAGGAGACAGCAGAAGACGATCGTCTACAGCAACCAAAGCTCGTAAATCACACCCGGGAAACTGGAGAACGATGATGATGGCTATATTGGGTGGGAAATCTCCGAAGGGTGTGGCCGCCAAATGACGAAGATTTCTCGAATCGCACCTGTGCACTAATGTCGCGGCTGCATTTGCCTAACTCAGTAATCCCATCAACACTGACAACGTGGTGAGAGTGAAATTATTGAATTTTTATCGGTTCTTAATAAGTGTGCAAAATTTAAAACGATTCGGACGTCAGGAAGCGGGTAAACACTGAAATGAAAGATTCCATTACATGGCAACCATTTTTCTATTGTTACCGTCAGAGTAACGAGAATAGCAGGACGTTGCTAAGAGACTACTGTATTGTCAACGGTTCTTAAAACGTGTGCAAAATGTTTATGTTTTTACTGTCAACGTAATCAGAATATCAAGACATAGCTATCGAATTATTGTATTGTAATCAGTTATCAATACATGAGCAAAATTTCAAACAACTCGGACATCTGGAATTGGGTTAAAATTATATTGCAAAATTCCACGACATTCAACCATTTTTCTGTTGTTACTGTCAAAGTAATGAGCATAGCAGGATATAGCTATGAAATTCTTGTATTGTCACCGGTTCTTAATATGTGTGCCAAATTTCAAACAGCTCTGACATCGGGAAGTGGGTCAAAATATAGTTGTAAAATTCCGTTACATTCATACATACATACATACATACATACATACATACATACATACATACATACATACATACAAGTCAAGCTAATATAAAGCGTGTAAAAATGGTCGTGTACCATTTAGAGTTGACCGTCGTACGTTGCTCTAACGCCAATGTCACTACGTGACCGGTAATGCCAAAGAAACAGGCAACTATTTGCTTCGGTGTGCTTCTTCCGCGAACAACTTCTGTCGGATTTGGCTCGTCTTGGAAGATCCATACAGTCGATTGCTGTTTTTTTTTTTTCCGGGCTGATATGCATAGATCCATGATTCGTCACGTGTGTTGATGTTGTACACAGCCTTTGATGCGCCTTGAACTTATTTTTTTTTAACATTTCCTTGCATCAATTGACACGAGCTTCCTTTGAGTGTTTGTCAGATTATGCGGGATCCAACGCGAACAAATCGTTTTTACGGCCAAATGATCATACAATATTTTATTGATGCTTGTCATACATACTAATGCCCAAAGATGCCTCAACCTCACCGTATATCACATTACGGTCTTGCTGTATCAGTTCATGCACAGCAACCGATTTTGGACGACCCTGACGGAATTCGTCCAGAAGCGAACTTCGGCCACTATTGAATTCGTTATACCAGTTTTTTTACAGTGCTATATGATAGTGCTTTATCGCCGTGTAAAGAATGAAGTTCATCGATACACTCTTGTCTTGATAATCCAAGTCGAAAGTTTTGAAAAATAATCGCAAGAAAATTTTCACGAGTTAATTCCTTTTTTCACCCGAGATGAATTTTTAAAGTTACTGTAAACAACAAATCACGCTCAAACGACACATTGTTATGAATAAGGCTATGTTCATGAATGTCAATGTTTGAATATGAAACGTCAGATGGCGACTGGCAACACTTATTGTTGAGAAGGCCAGAAATATAAACAGCATCCCTCGTTCCAGGATAACAAGTATATTCAGGTTGGATTTTTAAGGACACTTTTCTCGAACCTCATTGGAAGTCAAGTAGTGGCACTTGCCAAAGGAGACAAGTGAACCAGGCAGAAATGAACTACCAGTAATTTTCAAACATGCAATTACTCTGCAGCTGGGATTTATTGATAGACTCCGATCATAAACAGGACACAGTAATTTCAAGCAAAGGATTAGTTTGAGAGAGGTCAGATTCAGCAGGTAAGGCTACCGTCGCAATAGTGGACACTACAAGATATCAGTCTACAGTTTTTAACACCCTATGCTGGAATCCGCTCTCAGCTCACTTGTATTCCTTATTTGTACATGACACGAGAGAACTTTCAAATATACGCAGTATCCTTTTAATATGCTTATCGTGCTTGTAGAATGCTTCGGAACAAGGGTACTCACATTCGCTCTGGGGCAATTAATACATCAGACCATTAACAAGCGAAAGTCTGGTGTATGACATTTGATTTCTTAGCGTAGACTATGAAATGAAACTTTGCGAATACGAGTTTGAGAGGTTATTAAAATGCCTGTTCTCTTCTGGAAAATTATTAGGATTCTTTAAAATGAGTAACATTAAAATCAACTAAACAGATAATTTTAAATACTATAATCTATATCAGTATTAAGACTCAGAAAAATTTCTTCTAATGGCTTTTTGTTGTAATATAAAACACCATTGTAAGAAACTAAACTAAGGAGGAAGGGTAAAAGCTTAGTGATTCTTTTCACCATCATTTTTTCGGTTTCCTCAATAAAAATGTCATGAAAAATTGAAAAATTTCACCATGATCCATCATTTGTTTAATTGAATATTTATTATTCCATTTAAGTATACCATTTAAAAAGAAAATCTGTTAAAACTTATAAGGGAGTGTGCACAAACTACGTGGCTCGGTCCAGGGGGGGGGGGAGGGGTTGGCTGGAAGGCTACGCTAGGCTACGTGGGGGGAGGGGGGGTTCCGAGCCAGGCCACGTAGCTTTCCTTTCATAACATTTTTCACAGTTAAAATGAGGAACAGAACTCACAACAGCATGTGAATATTTATTTCCGCCATTTAATTATCTGCGTATGTAATTTACAATAGTCTGACAAGAGAAAACAGTACAAAATGTCTTCTGGAATCAAAAGGGAAAAAAGCAAAGCTACGTGCTACGTGGAAGGGGGGGGGGGGGGTAGAGTCCAAAAAAGGCACGTAAGGCTACGTGGGGGGGAGGGGGGTCACAGGAGGCTAAAATGGAGCTACGTGGTTTGTGCACGCTCCCTAATGCACTGTTATTTGAATACAGCTTGTTTTACAATTTTTTATTTTATATGAAATTAATTTAATGCTCAATACTCAGTGCGAGAGAGAAACTAGAACCCGATAACGCTAGTTTAAACATCATCCACAGCTGACCACCAATTCTAGTAGATCAGCTATTAGTTTGAGGTTCTAGGAATTTGTGGTCTAAACTCCGATTTTGAAATTCAAAACAAAGTATGGTTTCGCAAATCATTCCACTTAAATTCAATGAGCCTGAATGGTGAGCGGATAACTTTAGGATCTGGAAGACGCAAGGATTCGATCAGTGGTCAGGACATCCAGTTTTCTGTTTTTCATGGTTTCGGGAAATCACTACAAGTGAATACCTTAAAAAAGACTACGGCCTACTAGCTTGCAGTTTTTCATCAACAGTCATCTCCGAGGTCTAATGGTAATCTGATCGCTCTGGCCTCGCCTTTGGAAGGACGTGGGCTCGAATTCCCGTCCATGCATTCAGATTTTGGTTTTAAATGGTTTCCCCAAATCATTTCAGCCGAATGCCGGGAAGGTAATGGCCGAATTTCTTACCGTCCCTTGTCCCTAGTTATTTCTCACCTCTAATGACCTCGACGTCGACGAGGCGTAAAGCAAAAAGCAAAAAATTAAAACAAAACAACCTCATCATAAAGTCTTACAAAAAAGGAACATGTTTCCCGATGTTCATCGAATATAGTCTTACACTTCGCGCCAATAATTACTCCATCGCCAACAGTTTATGTGGCTGTAAGTGCGAAAACGAAGTAAAGAAATAGTTTACTTCATCTTCTTTCACCCAGTAGTAGATTTCGTTGTCACGTGACGTAGCTGATTCATGCTATTCGGATGTTTTAACTATAATCTAATGAGTATAATTTATCAGACAGAACTGCAGAACTTATCGTTCACTGCTTTCGGCGTATGCGTTAATGTATGTTCGTTCAGGGGATACTATCTCCACATTTAAAAGTGGAAAAAAAAACGTGTGACGTTTGGACGAATGAAGGCTATTTCTCATGATCTCTGTGGTGAGTTTTACAATAAATTGCGATCCCTACCTCAGTTAGAATTTTGTGCCATGAAAGAATTAACAGCACGTATTTCAGATATCCTATTTTTTCTGTAACTTATGAAAACTTTTTTTTTTTTATTTACAATTAGCGGAAAATTATTTGTTATCTTATATCATAAGCTGCTAGTATAAATGAATATATGGTTTTGTTAATTTTTTATAATGGTGTTTTAAACATATGTTTTGAACGAACTAAACAGATTTACAAAACTGGGCAGTCTGAATGAAATAGAACTTCTCATTATCCACTTATAATGAAATCATGCAGCATAGAAAACTGTGTGTACGCTCTAAGGTTTCCACTTTTCAGCTAAACTAATAGTCTATCAGTCACGTAAAACAATTCTTCTCTGGTGTTCTCCATAGTTGATCGTCATAATTAAAATACAGCATCGACTGACACGAAACTTGACGCCCTATATTATCAGTTCGGAAATATAATTTTGAATAAAACAGTGCATGAGTTCTATTAGTCCTGTCAGAAACCTAACGCCTCATGAATAATACTCAGTTAACCGAAAAAAATTAATATTCATTACATTGGTAAAAAAGCAATATTCGGCAGTGTGTACCAGAAAAACAAAATTGCTTCCACAGTAAAATTTCAGTTCCTGAGTATTTACGTTTTGTGGTCTGCTCTGTGACAGACATTTATCTATTCTATTCTTCTGGTAGTAATTATTTTAATTCGCATGGGATGTATTGGATAGTATAGGAAATGTCTATACGACTCTTGGCTGGAAGTAGATAAAACCCTTAAATTCATCTACCAATAGAAGTGAGGGAGCAGTGCTTTGGCGTCAAGTGAAAGTATGGGCCCTATGTCTTTAAGAGGACCCCTTCAACCAACATTCCCTCTGATGACGAATGAACGGGTAAAACCAGTGTTGAGAAATTTTACCTTAGGCTAGTGTATGAAATTGCTGCAATCAGTAAAGGATAAGGAATCCACCACATTAAAGACTCATGTGGGTATGCGCTATACTAATTCTGAAATGAGTAGTGACTGCAGCAAAACAATCAACATATTGATGACAGAAACAGAAAAATTATTTAGAGTAACCGAAATTTCCTATTGGAATAGCAGGATATTATTCATCTCAACACAATAATATCTTTCTACTTGCATCAAATCTTAAACTTATTCTTTCGGAATCTGACGTCATTATATCAGATTCGTAAGCGAGTGAGTACGTATCAATAGCAATCTATGAAGATAAAATTATTATTAGTCCTGCTCAATTATCTTCATCTAAAATAATATCTTTCTTAGTAATTGCCGTTTTGCGACGTCAGCTATGTAATTCCAACAAATGTTTGCATGTACCCATTTGTCTAAAATGATACTTAATTCTGAAAACTGTTGTTGGTATTCTCTAATAATCTTCCTGGTTATCATAAAGGAGTGCTGAATTTCTCGCTCATATATCTGAACTTCATTCGTATCGTAATTACTTTAATCACAGAACATTGAAAACTGCACTGTTGGATGAGATAATAAAAATTTTGAATCTGCTACAAAAATAATTTCTTAAAAATTCTTCAAGTAAATTATACTTTTTTAAGTGTCTCTTTGAAATATAATACATTATTTTGTTTATGGTAGATGTACCGATTTCAATATACTGTAACATCTCCGGCACTGATGTATAATATTGTATTTCAGTTATGACATTTGGACAATGGGAGAACTTGATTTAATGTATAAAGTCTAATAAAGTCTCATAAAGTTTAGTGTCTATACTTTCAGCGAGTTATCCCATATTTTGCAATATCACTTTTGGATTAATTAAAACTGGAAGAAAATGTAGATTCCATTTAATTGCCTGAATATCTACAAAACTAAAGTGCTTATCTAACTAAAAAAAAAAGTATCCTTTGGGTTAAAGATTTCGGTTTCAAGCCATTTTGAGGTTAAAAACATGGGATGCAAATTTTCGCCAGTGACATTATGTACACAAAGTTATTTGATATGTGTCTTCATGTTCAGTATTACTCCCCCTACTCTAATATCTTTTGAAGTCGCCACTGGAATTATTATTTCCCTATCTCTATCGTTGTAATTTTTACGTTCAAATTTAGAATATACATTTAAATTAGCGTTTAATTAGGGAAACAATTTTTCTAAATTAGTACCAGTGGCTAGTACTACTAAACTGTTTCATTCGTTCAACAGCATGCAAACAGTATTTATTATTAATTGGACTGTAGCAGAAACCATGACTCAAGGCATTATTGTTCAGTTTCTTTTAAAATAATGCGTGAAACTACCAGAAATTTGTAAAGTTGTTAAAGAACATTGTATTGGGCACATACTGTGAAACATAGGACTGTATAAATGGAGTAAAATTTTCAAGCACTGTATAGAAAACGTCAAGAGTGAACCGAACTCTTTCACCCGATTGCATTTATACGAAAAGAATATTTTCCGCAAGTAGTTCTTTAGATGAAACCAGTATATTATGAAAGAGGGATACTTTATTTAAAAATAACAGTATGTAAAATACTTGTCTCATTTCACTTTCTGAATAATTTATAATTTAAGTCTGAACTTCCGTGGTATTTTATCAAGAAAAATAACTCGACAGAGGAAGATATTTCGCTGTCGTAATACGATATGCGCTATCAGTAAGTTTCTGCATACATTTCGCCTTCGTACACTTAATTACAATCCGATATTATTCATCTCTGGCAGCGTTAAACCCGACAAAATTACGAATAAGATCCAGAAACTCTTACAAATAAGGCAATGGCTCTTTCAGCTTTTCAGAAACTTATTAAAATCATTATCTGAAATGTCTCTGACACAGAGATATAGTAGTGAAGTTACGGCAGTTCACTTGTTTTTTATGCCCATAGGCTTCTATTACGAATATTTTAAAAACGAAGTCCTCATAATTTCATCCTTTCATCCACGTCTTACGGCGTCGTAATTCCGTCACCTTTGTAACATGGTTGATGAAATTTCACACAAGACTACAAAACAGATACTTAGATAAATACTTTTAACAACATGATACATCGCTCCCCCCTCCCCCCAAAATAGTTTTCCGTGAGGCGTAGTATCGTTGAACAAGATATAAAAAGGTACTGAGCGTTGTGGTTGAGAGGTAAGGCTTTGGCCTCATATTCGGGAGGATGCGAGCTCGAATCCCCTTCCTACCATCCAGATTTCGGTTTTCCACGGTGTCCCATAATCATTCCAGGCGAATGCCGTTATGGATGCTTCAAAAAGCCATGACTAAATTCATTTCCGTTCCTTGCCCCCATTAATATTTGGCTCTAATAACATTGACGTTGACGAAGCGTAAAGCCATAAACAAAAAAGTTACCAAATTTTGAGTCATTATTATTAGGTTCTTAATTCGTGAAATATGAGCTCCTAAATTCGTTAAAAAAAATAATCACTCCTCGTCTAATCTACCATACATATGACTGATAAAACTCGAGATTATAGTAGGTAATAAGCACTCTCAAATAAATTTGTTTTGGATTCAGTATTTTGACAATTTTGTTAGATTCTGACATTATTCTATCGCTAGCAGTCTGTCTTGTAAATCCACCGCATTTGGTGTATTAGTAATAAAAATTCATGGGAAGGCGTATTGACCATAAAATAGATCCGTCAACTAATGTCCAAAAAGAAATAAGGTTCGTTTCTCATATTTTAACAAGGTAAGAATTATCGTGTTTGTCCAGTTCTTGCATATACAATCTCTTACGAAAATTAATATTTACCTTCTTTATTTATATTAGAGCTATATAGGTTAACTAGATAATAACATAATTTCATTTTACTAACATGAACACATAATGTTCAAAACTGAACTCATCAATTACTGTTTCTCTCTGCCACATCTGTCGTAATAACTTTGTTCTGTTGACTCCTCCAAAGATACTCGTTCTCCTGATCCGGCGCTGGCAACATTTCTCTTTGGTGTTAATCCAGAGATCCCAGCCCTTGGCAGATAAATGTTGTTGTAACAAAGATTAACATATTGTTTATACGTCAGCTTACAACATTTTTCTTAACAACATTTTTTTTCCGTAAACGCAAATCCAGTGAATGTCGATTTGGGACATATAGACACTGATCAGCCAGAACAATATGACCACCTACATAGTAGCCGGTGTGCCCGCCTTTGGCTCTGATAACAGCGGCGACGGCATGGAAGCAATGAAGCCTTGGTAGGTCGCTGGACATCTGCACACACAAGTCACCTAATCCCCGGAAATATCGGGGAGGGGGGCAATGAACTCTGACGCTACGTTCAATCACATCCCAGATGTGTTCGATCTAGTTCAGATCTGGCGAGTTAGCGGAGCCAGCAAATCAATTGCAACTCGCTCCATCACACTCCTGGCCTTGCAACATGGCACATTATCTTGTTGAAAAATGCCACTGCCATTGGGAAACATGGATGACATGAAGGGATGTTGGTGGTCTGCAACCAGTTTACGATACTTATTGGCAGTTATGGGGGCTTGTACGAGCTCCACTGGACCCATTGCGAGGTCCTCCTTATCCATATTTAGACTGCGACAAGAAAGATTGATAGCCCGCTTTACTGGCACTTGGCCCTAATATGCATTTTGCGGTAGTTGCTATCATCTCGCCGTTTGAATTAATATAAAGTAACTTTTATTACTAAACCCTCAATCATCTCTCAATTTGCACAATCGCCACACTTTTACTATAATTCACAATTTATTACACTCAAAAATTCACACAAGATACAATGCTTTCACTGAAACAATATTCTGTACATATTTGAATCACGCTAGCCGAAATCAGTTTCTCCACATGTTCACCCTATGCTAGCCAAGAACAGTCTCTCTCGCCATATTGGCTTGTTCCTTCCGCGACAACACAACTATACCGTACTGCCAACTCTCGCAACATGAAATTACTAAACTAACTTATAATTACCCCGTTCTACACAAACTACTATGCTGGAAGACCTATACTATTAATAAAATATAAATTTATTTACAATCAATTTATAATGTAATAATATAACTCAGTAATGACTGGTGAGTGGGGACCTCACACCATGGATGCTCACGTGAACGTTCCCCAGAGCATAAATGAGCCGATGTTATTACAATCTACTGCACTTATCACCTCAGTGGCATAAGCCCCGATTGTTATTAAAAATACATAAACTAAATTACAGTTTTTTTAGTAATATTTGGCGTCATACCTCATGCTAGTCTGCGTCCCGCAGTATAGTCGTCAGGAAGCTGATTCCCTGGAAAACAACGGATTCCCACGCTCCCATCGGCATGATGAAGAAAGTATCGGGATTCATCAGACCATGCAACACTCTGCCACTGCGCCAACTTCCAACGACGTTGGTCATGTCCCCATTTCAGTCGTAGTTGCCGATATCATGGTGTTAACATTGGCACAAGCATGGGTCGTCGGCTGCGGAGGCCCATTATTGGGATGTTCGGTGAACTGTGTGTTCAGACACATTGTTACTCTGCCCAGCATTAATGCATGATGTTAATTCCGTCACAGTTCGCCGCCTGTCCCGCTTTACCAGTCTGCCCAGCCTACGACATCAGACATCTGTAATGAGGGGTGGCCACTTACCCCTCGACGTTTGGACGTGGTTTCACCTTGGTTTCGCTACTTGCTGAAGACACTCACCACAGCACTACTCGAACACCCGACAAGTCGTACAGTTTCCGAAATGCTCATGCCGAACATCCGAGCCATCACAATCTGCCCTCGGTCATACTAGATAGATCACGCCCCTTCCCAATTCTAAACACGGATAGCACGCTCACTGACACTACATGCACCGTGCGTGTGTCTGACTAGCAGTCATTCTTCGTCAGGTGATGCTGCTATCGCCTTGACGGGCTTAGATCGATAGTTGATAGTTGGACATAATGTTCTGTCTGATCAGTGCATTTAGTTGTGCGGTTAAGTCTGAATTTATGTATTAAGTAATTATGAGTGAATCTTTCGCATGTGTCACGTATTCGGTAATTCGAATGTCGTGCTGCGTGTTCGTTTAAAATCTTGAGCTGACATTAACACCCTTTGATATTCTAGAGAGGAAGACACTTCTTGGATTAAATTCTTATAAAGTAGTCTATTATTTTCATTTCTTATCAACAAGTTTATGTGTTTGTAGAGTTGGATAAAGATAAAATGACTGTAGCACAAAGCCGCCAGTGCGGACAATGTTACTCTCCTCGTTGACAAATAATCCCGATCGACAATATGAAGCGGATTGAGTGAGGGGTGTGGCCCCGCAATCTCCGCCATTGTGCGGCCCAGGGAGACATTGTGTCACTCAGATAACAGAATCTGGTCTGACAAACACTAGGAGAATTCCTCAAGTAACGGCGCTGCGGGCGATATGAATACAATGCCCCCTGCCCGCTGGGAAAGAGTGCTATTGTCACCACTGAAGGGCGATGGGCGTAGGAACCACACAGACAAGAGACGCAATGAATGTTGGGATTGCCCCTATCCACAAAGTGATATATCGTTCAGAGGTGGGTGGGTGGATGGGCCGAAGCTCACAACTCGACAACAAGAATGTCTGGAAAATTACCCAGATCATAACAAAAAGTTTTGGGCGTGAGCCCTCAAGTGCCTTATTAATAAATATTTCAGAAATTTCTCACACGAATAGAGCAAAATATGGTAATTAAGTTTTTCCCGGCGTATTGATGAAATTAAAATTTCTCGGGTTTTCTGCCGGATAATATTTTTATTTAACTCATCATACAACGTTTCGGCAGCAACCTCCGCCACCTTCATCAGCTACTGTGTCATACCGAAGCTAAGACACAATATGTCTACATCTACATCTACATATATACTCTGCAATTCACAAAATTGTGGGTGGCAGAGGGTGCTCAGCACCAAAGCTAATCTCTTTGTTTTGCATTCCAATCTCTAATGGTACGAGGGAAAAAAGAATTCATATAAGAATCATTGCGGCACCTTATTTCTCTAATCTTATCTTTCCTGTCATTCCGGCTCAAATAGGTTGGTGGACGAAGTATTTCACTATACTCAAAAGTGAAAGTGGGAGTACGCATGTTTACCAATAAGTTTAAACGAAACGTGCATCGTCTATCTACCAGAGACTCCCAGCCTAGTCTACTAATCAGTTCTGTGACGCTTTCATAAGGACTGTAGCAAGCGGTCACGAATCGAGCGGCTCTTCTCTGTACTTTCTCTATGTTTGATTAATCTTCCAATCATCACAAGTGACCTGCAATGCACATCAAACTTAGTCAATAATCTGATGGTTGGTTGGATCCACCCCAAAGGAGGCATACTAAAGCCCCGTTTACACGATGCGAGTTGACTGGAACAAGTGTACTATCTTGCTGCGCGCGCAGCACTGGATAGTCCACTCTCCTCGTGTAAACAGGTGCAAGACAGACTGAGGATAGTGGACTCGGTTCACGACCAACTTTTGGCGTGCGAGTTCAACAATCAAGATGGCGACAACTAACAAGTCGCGTAAACGGAGTGAAGCAGAGACATTAAAATCTTTAGAACTGCATGAAAGTGAGGAAATTCCGTGGAATTTTAAGAATAAATATTATAAGAACAAGGATCTTAGACTCTGCTATCAAAAAATTACTTCATAGTGGTGTAATTTTTATGTATCAGAAAAAATATTTAACAATAGCTCTTCAAATTGAGATACAGTTAGTCTTAAATGATCCATCTCTATGTTTTCACTTGCAACTTAATTTTTTTTAAAAGGTGCTGAGGTATTTAAAGCATTTCTTTTTAATACCCACTCTTTTAACGTTTTTCTACGTGTTATTTTATTATTGTTCATATCATTCGACATTATAATCAACAAATTAATATAGACATATTAATTTAAATAAGATCACAATGTAGGAGTAGAGAACTGTACTCACAGTGGACACTGTTTTCTAATTATTACTAGCATGCTAGCCCACTCTCTTACCCCCACCACCGACGGTCCGGCCAACTGTCGTTCCAATCAACTCGCATCGTGTAAACGCAGGGTAAGCTATTGTGTCAGAGGTAGAATGGCCAGTTCCTTTTCACCGGCAATTATAGTTTAATGTGGAATCCGAATCACGTAGCAAGACACATATGAATACTTAAAAGCTTGCGTAAATATGAACAAATGTATGACACGCTAAACGTGTTATTCACTTATTACAATGAAGGCATACCTTTGGAGTATTTGATATGGGACCGTTCATAAACTATGTGCCTCTGTCTAAGTGTGTGTGGGGGGGAGTGGGGGTTGGCTGGAAAGCTATGCTGGGTTACATGGGGGAGGGGAGAGGGGTTTCCGAGTCAGGCCACGTAGCTTTCCATTCATAATATTTGTCACAGTTGAAATAAAGTACAGGATACACAACTTGTGAATATTTATTTCCATCATTTAATTATCTCCGCACGTAATTTACGATAGTCGGACAAGAGAAAACAGTAGGGGAAGGGGGAGTAGAGTAGTACCCAAAGGCTCGTCGGGCTACGTGTGTATGTGGGGGGAAGGGGGGGGATGGGTGTAGGGAGGATGCAGAGGAGGCCATTATGGACGCTCCCTATACACAGTGGAACAACTATGCAATAATCCTGTTCACGTATTTACAAAGTGCACAAGTTAAAAAAGCTCGTATTGAATAGAATGAATTACCCGAATCTCAGAGCAGTTTCATATTAGGACGCTTTAGGTACTACCACCGATTCCAGGCAATATTAGATTTGAAGAGATATTGAAATATGATAATAGAAATTTTGTTCGATAGCGAATTTTCTCCATATTACCATATACACCAGGAGATCATAACATCTAATTACTTTATAAACAGCCTTCATATCGTACATAAATTCCAAACTTTCAAGTTATGAACCATTGTTATCATATCAACAACATGATTTGTTTCTTTTTGTACTCGTTGGGAATAAGGCAAGAGCCGAATAATTCATTACTTGAGATTTACTGCAGTTGTCACCTCGATAATGCTAATGTTAAAATATCGATGTGATGTATTTTACCGGAACTGTAAGCACACTTCAACGTAATTGATAAAGCGGTGCGTAAAATTCGTGCCAACAGTCGGTATTGTATGTGAGAGAA
Organism: Vandiemenella viatica; assembly: GCA_031002005.1. NCBI lineage: Eukaryota > Metazoa > Arthropoda > Insecta > Orthoptera > Morabidae > Vandiemenella > Vandiemenella viatica. Next base: position 88,806,673 of record JARYHS010012519.1, read on the forward strand.
GGGCGGCGAACAAAATGTACCCTTCACATAGGAATCCATTGAACGGAAATTTTGGCGTCCGCTTTCGATAGCTCTTGGAATAGAAGCGTGCACTCCAACAAAATGGAGGCAACAGCCTTTCAAACATTTAGCGTAATTACGAGCACTGCTCTGCCACACGGGACACAGCTCTCTATTAAAATTGAAAAAAAAGAGTCGATACGTATTCGGCAAGCGAATGTAATATCGTGCAGTAATACGGATGGAGTATTCGAGATAAGCACTGTATAACACGTTCGAACAGTAATATATTTTTAGAATCTTTACTCATAGTATGTTTAATGGGAGTGAAATATTACCACAAATGCCAGGTTTCTAACAACATTGATGGTTTTTTTTGGAGTCATATTTGCATTACGTAGGAGTCAGTGGTCTGGTGGCTCACTGGCTAAAAGGTGTCTGAATGGGGATCGTTTTCGAATCCCTGTCTTGGCAGGGATTTTCATAGACCCTTAACTTCTAGCACAACTTGCGGTGTAATGTGAAGTACGCCAGAACTCTTCCGTTGTTGGGATTCCATGTTAAACTGTAGGTCCCCTATACGCAATAGGACTATCGGGTTACCTTAAGGGGGCATCCATAAGTTACGTGAGGTGAAATAGGGGGGGGGGGGGTCCGGCGAAAATCTCACCAGATCTCACCAAGGGGGAGGGGGGGGGTCTACGGAAATCTCACGTGAGATTTTGCGAAAAATTTGGGGACAGTCGAGAAAAAAAAGGTCTACAATTTGCGGCAAAGTCGATTTTAGGAGGGTATTTCATCAAAAAAGTTAGGGTGTGACCTAAAAAAAAAGGTCTACAAAAGTTTCCATGGCGATTTCTAAGGGGGGATCTGACGGACCAGATCTCACCAGAGGGGGAGGGGGGGGGGTCCGGCCAGATCTCACGAAATCTCACCACGGGGGAGGGGAGGGGGGGTCCAGAAATCCGGAAAAACACCTTACGTAATTTGTGGATGCCCCCTAAGGGGTTACCATAGGGGCGGAATGCGCAGCCAGTAGAAACCCTGTCACTAGGTCATTATTACCACAGGGAATTATTATTATTACGTTAGAAACATTTGTGACTGTTATTATTATCGTGTACAACTCAGACGTTTATCCTTATATCTCGCGTGCCTCCACATTTTGGTTACTGTTCTTTATTTATAAACTATTTTTGAGGAAGACAAGACGGAAAAATTGAAGGGTTTTCGTAAGAAAATAGTCTTAAAGAAACTGAAATTTTACTACAGGAATTTTCAGTGTAATTATTTTAAACTTAGTTTAAAATCAAAAGAATAACAAATCTAGCAACGCAAAGTGCAAACTCTCGTGTTCTAAGGGTTTCGTACACAGAAAAAATAAACAAATTGAAAACTTTAAAAAAAAAATCAATAACACAATATTTCCTAGCGTTCCTCAGTCGTCTTTGTTAACAATAATTTGATTTACCGCGAAAGTTGCGTTATTCGTTTGTACTGGTGAGCTTACGGCTGAAGTGCTGCAGTCTTCTTCGGAAATTCTACATTTGTTTACTTAGCAGAGTACTTATTTATTTTGTACCATACTTCACAAAGCTACAAAGATAGTAATCATGCTGAGTACAGTATAGCATCAAACATAAATGTTTCTAGAGATTGATGTCCAGAGATTCCAGCCATTCAATTGCCTCTTTGGTTGCTTCATGAAGCTGTTGTATCGTACAATTGAATCTTCTAAGAGGGCATTCCATTGTGATGTCATAAGAAGGACGATCTACTATTCCCTATTGTTGCATCAAATAGTTGCACTAGCGTGTCCTGTTCTCAAACGAGGCAGTGTCGTCCGGGTAAAAAAAAGTACTTGACCTAAAGAACATATGCGCTACTATAAAATAAACAATACCGACAAATTCACCGTATTTTGCCATGCCGTCAACACCGGGCACGGATTAAAACTTGAGAACACGGTTGTGGAGTGAAGGCAAGCAGTGACCTTAACGAGTAATGGAGGCTTTTTTTTTTTTTTTAAAAAAAAAAGCAACAACTTTAAAGAAGACAGTGGACTAGTACACTATGATGCTTCGCACTGGTTGCTAAGTAAGTAAATAAGTGTAGGATCCCAGACGCTGTATGATTGGTGACTTATGAAGTTATCAACCGGCAACGTCATCGCGAACGAACCGAGTTGAGAATAGACATAGGAGAGGACTCCGGGACGGCTGTACGGGAGAAATTTACAATCAGCGTCACTTCAAATAGGTTTGTTCGAGGTCGAGGCGGGATGAAGCGGTTGTCGATAATAAATGTTGTTTACGACGGATAGACGTCACAATGGCCACAGCTGCAAGACACCAGTCCCCGGCGGTAATATTCACGACTCATTCAATTTGGAGTTCACAACAAGAACTCAATCACCCCAAAATTACGCCTTGTCAGAGATTCCTGATGCTCTATGTCAATTCAGTTTTTAGATGATCATTCCAAGTTACATTGTAATTGAAGTAAACAAACCATGAATTTCGTCAATTGGAAATAACTTTTGTATTGTTAATAAATGTGATCTTTGTTTTTGTCGAATAACTTATTCAATCCCATTAATTATTCACAATCATCCCATGATTCAGGTTGTGTCAAGCCTAGTAATACCTTAAGGCTACACGAAATGAAAGATTAATTTATCTACACCCAAGGGTTATGTCAATCTGAAATGAAAACTGTCCTCCGAGACCGTAATTTTAGATCATTGATTATAATAATCAATGAAACATTTGTGTAGTACATCTTATTTAAGCTTTTTACACGGTGGAACTGAGTTTTATAATAACGAAGAAAGGAATGTTACAGAAAAGTGATGCAGGTTTCTGGAGTGATATTACCACGTCTTACTTGCGGATAATTATGAATTTTCAAAGCTTTTATCGGTCCATGAATCACATTATTCACAACTGCCCGTAATATTCTGTGCGAAGGACGTATCACAATTCGAATACAAGCAGTAATTAAAGTAAAACGGACACGATACTGTAACCCGTTACTATATCCGTAACACTTTTAGTATGCTACTGCAAAGCGATTGCTGTAGGCACCTTGTGGGGATAACAAGGCTTTTGACGGAAAGACAGTCTGACAGGAGACTGTGAGCGATTGTTTTGCGCTGTCGTCGGTGTTCAGCAGAGATCTGCCTCGAGACGCGGCTTAGAGCAACAACAGGCCGTCGACTCTTTGCTGACGTGCCTTCAGAGCAACCCCGTCAAAAGAACCTTTTGTCATCAATCATACAGAAACTCACCTCACGCACAGACTCCTAGCTAAGCGTCTCTGAGCAAAAGATTGTTCGTCTTCCGATACGATACCACTAGATGACGTAGCGTGTACATTCGAATTGTTCTGACGAGCAGTGACAGATCCAAGATTTGGTTTGGGGGGGGGGGGGAGGGGGTGTTGAGCGGATTTCGTTTGAGGGGGGGGGGGTGCTTGAATCGGGTAAGGGTAGGCTTTGTAGTCAAGCCGCCCTTAAAGAATCAGTAGAGCTAAAAAAAAAAAAAGTCTCTAAATCTCAAAACTTACCGATGTCGGGGGTGGATCTAAATACTTTTGGGGGCCCCTGCTTTCCCCCCCCCCTTCTGGATCCGCCACTGCTGACAAGTGTTCCCCGATTTTATTACCCATAAAGAAAAACCAGGGTCAGAAATGCGGTAGAGGCTTATTAAGGTACTACTGCATTAATTATTATAGCTCTCTATGAGTAACTACTGGAACCTCCTCGTCTACGCCAGTCTTGCTGACAGCATTCGTCTCACTGGTAGATGTGTAACACATAACTTACTTTGAACATGAGATATCTTCGTTCTTCTCCGATAGCCATCTGAAACTAAAAGTCAATACATTATAAATGATTAAATGAAAATTTGAGGTTTAATAGACAGAGCGTGGAGGGTGAGTGGTTAACGTTCTGGCCTCGCATTCTGGAGGCCGCCGGTTCGAATCCCCGTCCGGGCATCCAGATTTCGGTTTCCATGGTTTCCCCAAATCACTCCTGGCGAATGCCGGGATGCTTCCTTCAAAAGGTCGAATTCCTTCCCGTTCATTCTCCCCAGTCCCACCCCGCCTCTAATGACCACGACGTCGACGAGGCGTGAAGCCATCAATAAAAAAAAAGTTTAATAGGTTCAAAGGTAACGCGAGGATAAACTTGATCTCTTTTCAGGCCACAATGCTATCTGACATGTCTTTATGCTATAAATTTTTAATAATAATGGTCTTTGTAAGGTCTATGTATTTTGGCGATGGTAGGTCACGTGTCCAGAGAGTGTTTTGTTGTGGAGTCAGTGGCAGAGAGAAGCTAAGACCAGAAAGAAAAGACTGTTGTTATTAATACTGGACATCGATGAATGTATTAAGATGCGAAAATAAATAGTCTTCTTAAATGTTAAGTTGGTAAATATAAGTTGGTAATATAAGTTTAGGTACATGCTGCCAACTTTGACAGCCATTCTCGATTAATTGAGGAGCAGCCGAATCAATTAAAAAGAACTAGAGAAGTAATCTATTCCTGCACAAAATTTTACAGTCTACACGTCACAATTTACAGTATGCACACATCAGAGAATAATCTCCGAGAATTCAGTAATTTACTAACTTGGCTGGATGTATCGCAAGTTTGTGTCACCTGTCCTTAATTGTCAACATGAGCGCGAAGAACTATTTAAAGGGTGCAAAGATATTATATAATCAAACTGTGTGACACAGGCAGAGCTCGGATCGCAAGGTATCCGAGCAGTGGTTTAAGACTGAATTTTCTGGAAACACATAGTCCGGTTATACTGCAGAATTTAACAAACCATCAAGAAAGTTAAAAACCGGTGAAACTACCTGTTTAACAATAAAACATTATCCATCTGGTAGCTCAGTGGTTAAGGCACTTGCTTTCAAAATTTTCGCTGCTCTGATCCCTGTAGGCGCAGGAATTTTGAGAGTTGTGTTTGACGTTCCTGGTACGGATTCCACGTTAAACTGTAGGTGCCCACTGGGGCTAATAATTTTAGTTGTAATACGATGTGAACATATCCACAGTAAAATTCAAGCTCATCAAAGGTTAAACGTGGTCCTAGTTGACACAAACGAACATACGTGACATTATCCCTAAACCTCCCAGTAATCTAGAAATCACAAGTATTGTAAAGTTAATTCCAAAATACAACAATGCTGCTGCTTACGCCCTGATAATTATGCTTAAAAAATTAAATTAAATGTTTGATTTATGCCGCGAAAATATACTAACGCTAACATATTATTTGATAGAAAGACTCCAGAAGAAAACATCCTTTTAAAACATATCCACAAGAGAGTTCTGAAAAACGTATAGTCCGAACAGTAGCCTATCACGCAGTTTGAGTCGTTAGTTTTCTAACAATTACTGTGTATTTGTTAAATGATTTCTGCTGCTCTAACATTTTTGTCTCCGTGAAATGTAATCAAATTTGGTACGTCCAAAAACTGTCAGAAGGAATTATTATAAACTCTTGAGAGCCTGAAATCAATTTTTCTTTTCGTTGCACCCAAAAGATACAAAGTTTTATTTAAAAGGAATACATACGAGGTTTGTTCAAAAAGTAAGGTAAATTTTTATTTTTATCGAAAAATATTTATTTAATCATCAATATTTATGTTGTTCCCTTCAAAGTAATCTCCCTCAGATATAATACACTTGTGCCAACGTTTTTTTCGAATCCTCGAAGCACTTCTGATAAACAGTTTTTGGTATACCCTTGAGCTCTTTCAGCTATGTAGTCTTTTCGTTCTCAATCGTTGCAAATTCATTGGTCTCTTCAGTTTTGGGAACAGGAAAAAGTCGCAGGAGGCCAAATCCAGTGAATATGGTGGCTCAGGCATGATTGTTATTGTTGTTTTTGGCCAAAAATCCACTCACAAGTAACGATGATTGAGCAGATGCATTGTCGTGGTGCATAAGCCATGAATTCTTTTCTCACAAATCCGGATCTTTTTTCGTATTGCTTCTCGCAAATGGCACATAACTTCAAGGTAATACTCCTTATTGTGATGGTGATTCGACGATTCTCAAACACTAGTTTGTTCACTTCTTCAACGTTTTCATCAGTTGTTGACGTGCTGGGGCGTCCAGAACGAAGTTCATCATTGACATCTACTCAGCCATCTTGGATGAGCTTGAACCACTTATAAACATTTTTTTACTCAAAGTAGATTCATCGTATGCCGCTGTAAACATCTCAAATGTTTTGGAGCACCTAATTCCATTTTTTACACAAAATTTGATGGAAAATCTTAGATCCATTTTTTTCGACAGCAGAAAATCGCCGAATACACAAAATACTACTAACAATTATGCCTCTCACAAACAATGCGAAGATTGCTATATTGTTGAAACTGTGAATATATGTGCGGGAAGAGTTTACCAAAATAAGGAAAACTAAAATCGACTATACGAATCCGGCGAAATAAAAAAATTCGCGTTACTTTTTGAACAAACCTCGTACATCAGATACAGACACGTGTAAAAGAAAGAACAGTTTATTCACCTTGGGGAATATGTTTGGCTGGCTCACTGTGTCAACATCTGATTACATAGGCGTTGCTGATGTTCGAAACACGTGGTGGAGGTCAGGTTGCCAATTGGTGAACAAAGAGGCGAGATGTTGGTAGGACTGGTCCCGGAGCGTGCAGCTCGTCCCCCTGTGGAGCCCAGAACAATGGGCTTTTATTGTCCTCATTGTGCTTTATTGTTATTTATGAGCGCAATTTGAAGGCAAAATGTAAACCCGATACCACATAAAATTTTATTGGGCGCAGCATAGAATCGTGGTGGTGCTGTACGGTCGTGCAGTTATTACCAACTTGTAAACTAAAAAAACAAAATTAGATTTTCTTTCTCTCGTCCGGGCATGGGATAAAGCGCAGTATAAAGGCAGTCAACAGATTGTGGAAACATACAATGTTCAGTGAAGAATGTTATCTGATAATTTATGCTACTTTTTTGGGATCTTGTTTTAGTTTTGCAAAATTATATCCTCCGACACTGATACCTCTGCATGAAGCTACAAATCTGGTCGGTTAAGTCAGCGGCAGCAGATTTGAATTAGTTTGACGAGTTCTCCTAATGCACTGTCATGTTGTTCCTCGTGTGGTTGAAGTATGAACTGAGGGCGAGTTTAGGAATAAAGATGAACGAAACAATTGGAAATGGGAACAATTTGCTGTCTTGCCGACTTTGTTCCAACTAGAGATGTAAGGGATATCCGCAAGTACGGAACTTTCGCGTGAAATACTACATCCGCTTTCACATCCGCAATTTTTAATGCGGATGTATAGCGGATGTTTTGTTTACATTGCAATATATACTAACTTTTCTCTTTATTCGATATTCTGCCCATCGTTGCTTAGCTAACAAAAAAAGTGGTTGATTTCTATGATCTTGCAGTAAAAGTAACAATAAACTAAAAGGTGTTATTAACTAAGCGACGAATTTACAAGTTTGAACTTACATGTAAACTTTACAAAAGTGACAGTGCGGGCTCGGTGCCTCCTCTATGTTCGTGAAGACGCTGGTTCGAATCCCCGTCCGTCATCCAGATTTGGGTTTTTCAAGGCTTCCTCAGATCACTCCAGCCGAATGCTCACTTTAAAAGACCATGACCGAATTCCTTCCCGTTCCTAACCCCGATATTTTCACGCCTCTGATGACCTCGACGTCAACGAGGCGTATAGTTATACGACAAAAAATCAAAAAGCGAGCGCGGAAATGTGCGGTGGCGTGGCCTTGTGTTCGACGCATTAATTAGTCTAGCCAAGAACTCCGTAAAGTTCATATGACAAAGACTGGTTTTTAGACGCGTACGTAATTATGTAAATAATATTAATTCACTTGTGAAATCATCCCACATTTTTTTTGTTGAAAGATGAGGCAAAAATAAATCAATATGGCCGTATTATATGGAAATACAATTTAGTTATGAAAGAAACATTGATTTTAAATTTATTTTTGGTAAAATATTAAAATCTAAACAAATATAAATTTATTTTTACACATCCGCATCAACTTCCGCAAAACATCCGCATCCGTAAAGATGACAACCCTAGTTCCAACATTCATTTTAGGGATAGGGGAAAATTCTAGAAACCCAAATGCAGTAAACACGTACTTTTAGAAGCGATATCATATAACGAGCACTAATACAAATGTGAATTAGCGTGATTAAACAGTTAATTTGATCTGTAAGTAAAAGGAAGGTTAAGTGGACCAAGCGAAGTGGATGAGCGGTAACGCACTGGCCTCGGGAGGACGTGGTTTCGAATACCCATCCAGCTATCCAGATTGAGTTTTCCACTGTTTACCAAAATTACTCCGGGTAAATGCCGGGATCGTTCCTTCAAAAGAACATAACCGAATTCCTTCCCGATCTTTCCTCCCAGCGCTTTCGCACCTCGATGCCGACGACAAAAAAAAAAAAGTTTGTGGATATAATTTTCATTTTTCAGAAGCTAGAAATGATGTTTGTCAGATGCAGTAACATTTTAAAATGAAATCTGTTATTGTATTTAAAATAACTGGTGTGTGATGGTTAAAAAATACATTCTGAAAGATAGTTTATGATGTGACCAACAATTCTTCAAACAAGGACTCTAGCTTGGAACCAACTGAAGGGGGGTGTGGAGGCACTGTAAAATAGGCATGACACTAACTTGACTTGCACATACAGTGTACGAATTCATAAACAACTATTCGGCGGTTTGTGGTCGCGGAGATGGCGCTCGATACCGTCCCAAATCTGTTCCGTCGGGTTGAGATCAGACGAATTTGGTGGCGAAGACATCAACGTGAGTTCACTAACATGCTCCTCTAACTATTGTAATATGGTTCTAGCATTGTGACACTGACGGTTATCCTGCTGAAAGACATGAAGTATGCAGGGATGCAGGTTGTCCGTAATAATTGTCGCGTAGTCAACAGTTGCACGTTGCCTTCGATCACTACCACACGTCTCACGGAAGCCCAAGAAAACGTCTCCCATAGCACACAGTGTGTTCGGAAGCGCAGTTAATCGTAACTGACAAATGTCGATGGATGAAGATTTGAATACGAAGGGAAGCGACTCTTGTGGAACCCAATGTTCAACATTGTGCACTGAACGGAGTGCTGCGGTTAAGGATTACAGTCCCGCGGGATCCGTGCGGGATTTGCGCAAACAAACAGTTTTTTAACGCTTGTATTTAAAACATAGTTACTTAAAACGTTAATAAATTAAATAATAATTAAATTAATAAATCAGTTTTAATCTTAAATGATAAAAATTAATAGTTAACAATATTTTAATTGGTAAAATGATATTAAAACTTTTTTGCATGTCGTAAGTACATTTCGAGGTTTTACATTTTAATCTAAACCAATTTTTCAATAAATAATAACAAATGGAAAATATTCAGTGTTAGGTCATATTATGTGCCTTACAATACATCACATGAATTTAAAAACATGGTTTGCTTAGTGACCAAGTTACCAGAGTTTTTTTAATTCTAAATAAACGTTCCATAACACCTAGAGAAAGCATTCCATTTCACAAAGTGAAGTGAATATACTCTGTAAAGTGTAGACTTGAGTCGGAACAAGATCTCATAACTTTTTGTCACTGCACAAGCAAGAGATTTGGCTTTTTTTTTTCTTTTTTTTTTACAAAAATTGTTTTTGTGGAATTCATTATTATATCTTTGATTCCTTGATTTATCTTACAGTTGATTCAATGGTATTAAATGAAACTACTCACCAACACTTAAACTGTCAAGTATTTCAATTTTACATATGTGGCGCAACGGCGTTTTAAGAGTGGAAATTACTTCTTTTCAGTAAGAAAGGAGACTTTCTCGGCGAATGATTGCAGTGAAGTTTTCATAGGTTGTACCTCCGGATGTCATTGTAAAAACACGATATTTCACACCTGAGGGAGACGGCGGAGGCAGCCGTCGATACACCCGTGAAAACTTCATTATAACTTTTGCCTTTGGTCGAAATAATTACAAGGAGCAGAGCGGCACATGTAAACAGGCGGCTTTCGTCAAAGAAACGCATTGAGGCAGCGACCAAAACAACTTTAGGTAAAAGGATATTCAGTTGCCTTTTGATAACTGCTAAATAAAATTACGATAACATTAGTTTCCTATCAACGAATAATCAAATTTTCAGCCTCAATAAAGGAAATTGTCACAATAACTTTATCTGCAAATACAGAAAATGGGAATAATGAAACTGTGAATAAAAAGCTGTAACTTTGTAGTTCCGATAAAAACATAAAAAATAATTACATAGTTAGAAAATCGTACTAAATACGCAATATAACTCAAATTACAGAAATGTGTACTGGAAAATGAATACGTAAAAGTGTATCTATTTACTTACGAATGACGAAGGTTGACAAAAACAAACGTTTGTTCACACGCGCCAAATGCCAACTGGAAGGGATAATATGGGCACGGCGTTAATTAAGTAGGTCCCTAATCGATATAGGTAATTTATTTTCTTATCTACATAATTTAAGAAAATAGTAACAAAGTTAATCGTGAAATAAACTACAGATTGCGCAAAAGAGGTTGATTTCGAGCGAATTTTTTGACCGAACGAACCGAGAGAGCAAGTGAAGGCGGCGAGAGGGGCGCTAACTTATTCACTTGTTTCTTTTTGTTGAAGTCATTGTCTGCCTTTACCGGTTACGCAAAGTATTTGCGGTTTTTAAACTAATTTCGTTAACACGGCTGCATGTTGAAGTTTGTTTGAGTTATATTTGCAACTATTCAACATGGCTAGTTTGGCAAAAAGTGCAAGATAAGTGTTTTAGAAAATTTCAACCTTGGTGGACTGAGAAATATGGTATGATTAATGAAGGTGATTAAGCGGTGCGTGTTTTATATTCTGGAACAGTGGTATGTAGAATATTATCTATAAAACTGCACTGTGAAACAAATGACAAATCTGTTTGTCAAAAAAGCCAACAAGAGCAAAAAGAATTCATTGCACGTGCAATTACGGAGAGAAATAAACAATCGAGGTCTATGATTAAATATGTTCGCAAGGATTGTCATACCAGTGCCACAAGTTTTTAGGCTACAAATTTTATTGCTCGGAATGGTAAACCTTTTGGCGAGATATAATTTTTTGAAAGAAGCTTGTTTAACATGCGCCCTTTCACTTTTTATGAATTTGAAAATATAGATAAGATAATTAAACACATCAAAGATACTTCTTTATCCCGAAACACACTAAAAGATAGAATCCCAAAAATGGCGGAAAAATGTAAAAGAACAACTAGCTAATGCCATCATCTCCTTTAATATAGGTGTGTCTTGAAAAAAGTAGCGAGGTAAATAAATCTGCTAGTTTAGTTGTTTTATACTCGACATTGTGTAGTAAACGAGATCTAGGGAGAATTAATTACGATAACATCATCACGTACAATTATTACGGGCACAGACATTTCTACAGCTGTTAAAAATTCACTTACTGAGAAAGAATTAGATTGAAGCAAAATTGTTTCGATGACGACTAATGCTGCTCCAAGAGCAGGGTGGGCAAAATAAATGGTTTTATGAGTTTATTTCAAACACACATAGAACATCCGATTCTTGAATTCTACTGCATCATATTTCAACAAGCCTTGTGTGCAAAGTTTGGATTCGCCTTACTTGATAATTGGCCGTAGTCACAAAAATAGTGAACCTCATATCCTCGCTGGGTTTAATTAAATAAGCGAAAACTTCATGCTTTGTTGGATGAAGACAACTCAGTGTGCAATGGGTTATTGATGAATAACATTGTTCACTGACAGAGCCGCGGTAAAGTGCTTGAAATATTTATTGATTGTTTGAAGAAATCAGACTTTTTTACAAAATGAGGGGAAAATGGAACAATATTCACAAACAATGGATGTTATGTGGCTATCAAAATTTTAATGTTTTTACGGACATTTGCGAGCATTTCAATGAATTGAAAGTGAAACTTCAAGGCACAAACAAAACAGGTATCGTTGTGATAGATCTCATTCCTGCTTTTGAGGCTAAACTGCAAGTGCTCTGTATTTCCAATAATTACAAATATTTCCCAAACTTAAATAAAAAATCAACAGAGATTTGGATGTACACGAAACACCAGACCAATTAAAACTCATTGAAGAACTATCTTCAGTAATTAATTCTTCAGTTGAAGAATTTTCACCGAGATTTTCTCAGTCCAAAGAATTATCGGAAACACACAAGTTTATTATGTATCCTGATGTGACATCACCTGATAAACTAAACTAGCCTAAATTTGATTGGTTTGGAATTTAAGAAATGAAAATGCATCTGACGGAGTTGCACTTTAGTTCAATATGGACTCAAAAATTCATCGAAATGAGGGAGGAGTTAGAACTGAACGAATTAACAAGACTATCAAACAATATGCGTAAAAATGCCAATACTATAATTATGTAAACTTGGAATTCAATTCCAGATACATATTGCTGTCTTAAAAAGCTGGCTTTTGCTATCTTAACAATATTTTCATCTGACTGTTACCATGAGTTATTTTTTTCAGAAATGAATTAAAGATTCAATTCGAAACCGTTTGTCAGATGACTCCATTTCAGTTTTCATTCTGCTAAAAGTAACAAAGTATGAACCTAATTTAAGTTATTTGTCATCTAATTTGCATCAACAGAAGTCGCACTAGTCTCACAAAACTGTTACTTAGTATGAAAACTGTATGTTTCTGGTTGCAAATATAAAGTTCTATTTCTTTTACCACTAATAACTACGTCATGATAGTCTGATGGCACGTTATGGCTTCATTCAAGATTTGTTTAGAAAAATGGCACGTTTATCAGTAAAGGTTCGCCATCCCTGGTATAGGCAAACAGTGCAATACATCCGATAGAGACCGAGTGGGGCAGCGAGTCAAGCACTGACACGCGTTTTATCCGCATTTTGCGGATTGCGGATCCGCTTAATTTTGTGCGGGATCCGCCAGACTGTGTAATGATGCGGGATCCCGCTTTGCTGGATTGCAATCCCTAGCTCCGATATGTGATGAGGCGTGAACGTCCACAATCTTGTCTCCTATTTGTGGCTTTACCGTCCTTCGACCATTTTCTACAGATGCTCACCACAGTAGCACGCAAACAGCCGACCAGCCTTGCCATTTTCGAGACGCGGGTATGTAACAATCTGCGTTTTGTAATAGTCACTTATATCAGCGGATATCCCCGTATGCCACACGTATCTTCTCTAGGATGACTGCCGATGCGTCTCTCCTCCGCTTATATACTTTAGTCATCGCATGACGTACCCGCAACATCACCAGACGGCATTAATCTCGCGTTAGGTAATGGTAATAACGTTTTGGCTGATCAGATGTAAGTACTTTAGTATTTGTCATTTAAATGCAATTAAACTCAACATTGGGAACAAAATTTTAGTAGTATTAATAAGAGTAATTTCGTCTGTTCTTAGACACTTAGTGATAGAGTTTCTTATCGGCTGTGTAATGCGCCTCCCACAGCACCAGTCTCTGCCATTTCATTGTAGGCAGTGTTGTTGGAGGTATTGTCCTAGGACATTTTCTCCTTTTAATAATGTTTTTCATGTCTTCACATGTGATGGGTCTTCATGGTGGTGTATTTAGTAGAGAGGTACAGTGGCCTTTTGTATCGGTCAACTGTAGCGTCGTATTGGCCGATATTACAAACCACTGGGTTGCTGGACTTTTTGGTGTTATTGCAGAAGGTGCGTACTTGCAATTTGGGGAATCTTTCTTTAAGTGAAGGTAGCATTGTCGCCTCATCTAGAGGGTCTATTGAAAACCGGCTCGGGGGGTGTAGGGCTCATTTTAATGCCCTGTTTTGTATATGGTTACCAGCTGCATATGCCCATACTGGACAGGTATATTCTATTATCGGTCTGATAAGGACTGTATAGACTCTGAATCCTATGGGCGGAGGCAGGAGACTGTTTATGTTTAAGAGTGGGTACAATTCCTGCAGTCTCGCAAGGCCAGTCGAGGGATGCCTTCAATGTAGGGGCGCCACCTGTCTCCTATCGGGCGTGACGCCCAGGTAGCGTGCAGTAGCCATGTAACTTAAATGGGTAATCATAATAGGTAAACAAGACTGCAGAATAACGTAGAAACTGACCAATGGGGCGTCATAGCAATTTCACATTAGCAAACCAAAGCTTTGGCCGAGGTGAAGATCAGGTTTAAGAACCGTATAAAAATGTTAGGTGAGGACCGGGATTCGAACCTGTCTACTTTACAAATCTCAGTCACGTGGTTTACCCAAGTGGGCCACTAGTTTAAAGGAAACAGAGATTCTGCGGTATACCTGTTAATGAAAAAGGTTTAAAATTAAGAACATTGATGGCCATTTACATGCAAAACAAAAAGAGAATTTCAAAGATTTTCTTATTCCTGTATACGAGGGAAGTATGACCTATGTGAAAACGGGGCGAGAAAGAACTAATTGGCTGAGGGAAGGAACGGGCTGAAAGTTGGTTGTGACCTCTCATCACACTTTTTTTTCATTATAATCATGGTTGATATAATGGAGAAGGTTGCAGGTAAGATGAGAATGGAAAACATGATGCTGATGGGTTTTGCGCACGATTTAGTGATCGGCGGAAGTGGTGAAGAGGTAATTCAGTGGTTGTTGGATGTATGGGCAGACAGTGAGCGTGAATATGGTATGAAATTTAATGTCAAGAAAAGTGCGTGTAAGGTAACAACCAGAAGGAAGAACAGGATAACAACGGGAGTTGTGATGAGAGGAAAACAGCTGAAGAATGTGAGTAGTTTCAAATAAGAGTAATTTGAAATAAATGAGAGAGGGAAACAAGGCGAAGCATTTTTGGGAAGCTTCAAAAGCCTGATAAGGAACAGGGATGTTCCACAGAAAAGTAATGGTGTAATCCATCATACATGTTATTCTAATATACGGTACCAAACCTCAACACTGAAGAAGCGAGATGTTAGCAAGATGGAACCAAATGAAATGAAATACCTAAGAAGAAGAATAGGTGTTACAAGAATAAATAGGCTAAGGAACGAAACGTTTAGAGACTCAGTAAAAGAGAAACTCCCACAGAAAATGATAGAGAAGTTTAGACGAAGATGGCCATCGTTGATATCAAAGTCATTAGAGGCGGGCAAGGAACGGGAAGGAATTTTGAACGAATCGTGCCGGCATTCACCTGAAGTGATTTCGATGGCCGAACTGGTATTCGAAGCTGCCTCCTCGCGATGGAAAGCCAGAGAGTTACCGCTCATCTAACGCGCTCGGTTACGATATTTCATTTTCAACAGTTTCACGTGAAACTGTCCCATGTTTAACTGTTCTAAACCAGATACTTTGCGAAGGCCAGGAGAAATCCGGTTCTCCCGTCTGGCTTTGCTGTTCCCGATTACTACAGACACTGCAGCCAATGATGCGGTTGTCGGAAAACCGCGCTTCAGCGGAGGCGTCGATACTGTGGTCCACTGACTGATATATCGATTCCGAATTTCCTGCCTCGATTAAACCAGGCTGACAGCTCGTTAAAACGCCACTATGTCCTAATTTGAATAGGAATTCAGAACAAGGACGAAAACGCATTTAATTCAGGTGGCAGATTGCCCGCTGTTGACGTGTACACTGTTTGAGATTTCTTCAGCTAGGACACACAGAAACGGGGAAGAACAAAGATCTTCAGTGTTAGGTTTAGACACAGAATTTCACAAAGCCATCACAAGCAGCGGTTTACTATGGGTTCGATGAATAACGGCATTAACTACTTTTGTCTGACTGTAAGGATCACTAACATTGATTTAATAGTTTCTGATCCCAAGAAAGGATATTCCTCATTGGTGAACTCTCTATTCCACTGTCGTACTCCTCCTCAATACTCTATCCACAGCGAAGTGTAAGTCCAATGCTAGCTCATTATTTGGAGCCTTTAACCGAATACAATGTGATATTTTTATGGGATTAGTCCCAATTTACTTTGAATTGCTTTGAAGAGCGTTTTGGAGAGTTCTTTAGTGATGTTTCTATTATGGTAGCTAGAAAATAATGGAGCGTTCATGAGATGAGGCACAAAGCGATCGGACACTACAATCCTCGTAATGGTGTATTTTTCATGCAGGTTACAAGTGAACAAATAAGGCGATTAGGATTCCTGTTTGTTGCTAGTTTCTGTTATTGAGACTAATTGTCCAATGTACAGTACCTACCAGACCGTCGAGAGGTAACGTTAATACAAGAAAATATTAAGTAAAGAATTCCAGTCGCTATTTCCAAAACCCGGATGAAAGTACTGTAAGAAGAGGTTTGTAAAAAGAGGAGGTGCACGGAAGACTTGCTTTCTTTATGGATGATTATTCTTGTGAGTATTCTAGTGCAAATTAAGCTCGTAATCATTTTTGTGTTAACTCCCGTTTATATTTCACATGAATATTTTAAATGCTGCTATGCAGGCTGAAATGTTATATCAAACATACAATATAGTTTGTTCGATACACAAGATCACCTTATAGCTATACCATCCGCAAATGTAACAATTCAGCTGTTAATAAAGAACTTGTACTCTCTTTGCTATGTTGAATACTACAGATTTTGTGATAGGTATGATATATTGCGTTTTCTGGAACCTGGAAATCGCTGTATTATGGGCTGAATTTTAGTAATTATATATATCTAGTTTCTAAAAACACCTTTCAAGCAGCTTATGAGATTTGCAACTGCTTGCGGTAATATTTAATAATTATAGTCAAATTATTGGATGAAACCTGAATAAAAGTTTGTGCGTATTTCTATGTAAATTACATCTTATACTAGCTGAGAACCATGAAGGGTTTCATTATACGTTAAATTCTTCAGTTAGTATTCAATTCAAACAACACGTCGGAACGTAGCAGATTCGAAGAGAAAAAGTCCAACTGACTGTTTCAGTCAATACCAAATTTAATAACTGGATACCGTGAATCATTTCTCTCAGTCGCAAATAATAATTATTATTCTTCTGATTACGGAGGAAGGCGGGTGATCTCTTGGAAAGATGAACTGGGCTGTTTTTCCGTTACCTTCCCCATCGTGTTTTCGTATGTATTATTGCAAGTGTGGATGACTGCGACAATGTGTTCAGTCTAGAATGTTGTTTGTGGTGAACGAAATGAGAGTGCAAAACCCGGTGCAGGCCCATTAAGGCCTACGCTTCTCAAAGACACCAAGGAATCCCCAGGCATATCTTCCGCATCAGACGGACGAATCCTCATTAACAGTTCCGTATGCCCTCATTCCATACGCACTACGGAATGATTGGGGATAAAACCAAGGCACAGAAACTGGTGATTAAGAATTGTGCACCATCATCTCCCCGATCCCGTCAGCCAAATCCCAATAGTGAAAATTTCTTCTATACCCGGGATTCGAAGCAGCTACCTGAGTCGTCTTCGGGTACCATCACGATGCCGCAACCAACTGTGCCAAAGGGGCGAGCTAATAATTTTCTATATACAATAAATCACTATCTGATACCCACGGCTTCGTACGCGTGGATTAAGAATTTCTTTGCCAGAGTTGAATATAGAAAGTTGTTGGTAGCGATGGATTGGTCCCAAATAACACCGAGTCCGCATAACATGACCGGAAAGCAAACGAATGTGAGGGGATGTGTGTGTATGTGGGGAGGGGGGGCAGGGGGGGCAGGGGGGGCAGGAGGGGCAGGGGGGCAGTTGGGGGTTAATTAAGGCCAGCTTTGTTTCAGCTTGGACTTTTCTTCTTTCTTCAGCATGAGCATCCAATTCTTGGATTCTAATAACTTCAGCTGCTCGTGTTCTGCTAGTGCTATACCTTAGGCCAGTTTACTCCCGCAATGCATGTCAAAAAAGAAGAAAAAATAAACTGGTGCCAGAAACATTTAAGCACACAACGTAAAACGACAGAGAAAATCGACATATATACTAAATAATACGTTTTTTCTATAAACGAAATTTATTAGCAAATTATACACTAACATAATGCGCGAGAAGCATAGCTTGAGCAAGCGACGTAATATTACAGACTAACACACACATCCGTCTCTCTGTGACCATTCGATAAGTTCCAAAAATTTCGCGACTTCAACTGTTAGTCATACCGAAAAAAAATGTCCTGTGCCCTCCCTACAGATTTTCTTTTCAAATTCCGTCAATATCGGTATAGGCATTTAGTTGTCAAAACGTGACAAGACAGACTTACTTCGGCATTTACAGTATTATTACTGCAGATCACACACACACTGACTGCGAATCACCCCTGAGGGATCAATGTAACGTAAAAAAGTGTACACCTACAGCATTGCAAGACTACCTACGATTTGCCTCGCATTGCACCCCTAACTTTGTGATATCTACAGTTTAACATTCAATCCGAATAACCGACGGCCCAGGCGTGATTCTTACGATCAAAAACAATTTTTAAAAATATTAGCCTCCATGGAGATTTGAACCGGAGACCACGACCCAAACATTAGTAAGCAAGCTCCTTAACCACTGAACTACCTTTTTTTTTTTTTTTTTTTTTTTTTTTTTTTTTTTTTTTTTTTTTTTTTTTTTTTTTTGTTTTTACGAGGCTGCGGATAATCGTTTCATCTGCAATCTAGCCCTTTGCTTCATCCCAACTATTGATACCAAGTATACGTGACACCGAGTACGTACAGCAAGTGGTGAAATGCAAACACGATTTGTTATTCAAAAGACTTTCTCGACGAGGATGGGATTCGAACCCACGCGTGCAGAGCACATTGGATTAGCAGTCCAACGCCTTAACCTCTTTTTTTTTTTATTATTTTTTGTTTATTAATTTTTTATTTTCTCAATTTTTTAAATTTTTTTTTTGAACTGTTGTGATACATCTGTTCTGATTCTTAGTTTATTTATTTTTATTCATGTAATATTTAAATAAGGCATAAATTTGTTTTTGTATTCTGGGTCCTTTTTAATTCTATTTTTTTCTCTCTCAATTTGAATTTTTATTTCGTTCAACCTAACGTGATTCCATTTCTGCAGAATGTTGTGGGCGTATATTGCGAGAACCAAGTAAGCTGTTCTCCTTCTGCTCTCTGGGAACGCCGTTATATCTCCAAATATTACCTTTCTTACTTCTAAATCACTTTCTTTCAAGTTTAAAATTGTTGCCAGCTTCCATCTGACCCACTTCCAGGCTGATTTTGTCTGTACGCAGCCTGTCATTCTGTGTTGCCATGTGTCATTTAAGTTACAAGTTGTACAGTATGGATTCAATTTCTTATTTATCCTGTGATTTCTCTCCGCCGTAAGTATTAAATTATGCACCATTTTGTAATGAGTGGCCCTATATTTTGATGGAATTTGTCTATCTGATATATTTTTCCAAACGTTTTTCCAATAAATTCCGAATATTTTTGTTTCTATTTTGGTACGGTGGTCATTTCTTTGTTTGAGGTGTTGTTGGATTAGTCTGTTGCTTATACAGGAGTTAACTGGTAATTTAGAAACCAGATTTTCTAGCTCATTCATAACTCTTCGGAACTCAATTGGCATACTTCGACTTCTGCTGTTTCTTGGCGCATACCATGCCTTTTTCATTAGGTCGTATTCCTTTCCTCTTGTCATGATTGTCTGTAACAGGTTTTTTCATCAGTAATGATTGAGCTTTTAGCTCTATGTCAGTCAGTCCCATGCCTCCCTCGCTCACCGGCAGTTCTACCTCCCGTCGCGATAGTTTTAGGACCGAACCTCTCCATAGAAACCACCCGGTGTATTTTTTAAGTTTTGCCACACCCTGACGACTTAGTGGTATGATTTGTGCTACAAACCATACTTTTGATAGTGCGAACATGTTAATACACTCAATTCTTTGAAAAATATTTAGGTTTTTCCTATTAAATGATTTTAAAACAGCAACTACATTAGATATTACACTATCCGTATTTTTCATTATCATAGTTTTCATGTCTCTATGGAAGGTGATTCCCAGCACTTTCATCTCTTCTACTTCAGGAAACAGCTGACTTGAATGCAGCAGATTTGTTCTCCTTAACCACAGAAGCTTCGTTTTTTCCGTATTGATTTTTGCATTTGAACACATAGAAAACTTCTCTGTTATTGCGGTCACACTTTCAAGTTCATTATAATCACTGATCACTACTGTGACGTCATCGGCGTAGGCATTTACGGGGAAAAGATTTGTTTCTACTGTTACAGAGGGGCTTGTTTTGATTCTCTCCGAAATTGTCCTGATTAAAGGTTCAATTGCAATTACAAAGAGAAACATCGACAGTGGGCACCCTTGCCTTACTGAACTTTCAAGACTGAAAGCTTTACCAAGAACTCCATTGATTAACACCTTAGATTGGCCAAATTGGGTTTCAGGTATTACTAGTGAAATAAATTCCCGTGGGAAACCATAATGGCACATTACTTTTCTGATGTATTCATGGCTAAGTCTATCGAAAGCCTGTCTAAAATCTATGTTCAAGAGTCCTAGCTGAATATTTCTTTCTGTATTTGCTAACAATGCCAAGTTTCGAAGTCTTTCCAAACCTTTTATAATGTTTTGAGATTGGACGCCACATGTTTGCCCGTCTTTTATTATTTCTGGTAGAACAGTCTTTAATCTAGCGGCGAGGATGCGTGCTAGTATCTTAGAATCTGTACACATAAGATGGATTGGTCTATAGTCTTTGATTTGCTTTGGTGTCCGGACCTTCGGAATTAGCACTATTATTCCTGCCTCCCATATTTCCTTCTGCCTCATTTTCTGATTTAAAACAGCTATAAATTGTTCCTTTATTTGCTTCCAATGCACTTTATAAAATTCGTAAGGGATGCCGTCAATACCAGGACTGCGATGACTGGGAAGATTAGTAATTATTGTTTCCACTTCCTCCTCCGTTATTGGTTTTAGTAATTCGCTGCAGCTATTGGTTGATATTTTAGAGTTACAGTTTTGTAGTAGATGTCCTATTTCATGCAGGTCAACGTCTGGTTTTTTATACAGATTTGAAAAGTACAAGGTCAATGTTGAACGGATTTCCGCATTCGACATACATACGACTCCATTTTCATCAGTGATGGAAGTTATTATTTTTCGGCATTCCCGTTTCCTTTCCCGTGCTATTTGATATAGACCGACTTCTTCGTCTGTTGAATAGTGTGTATCTTTTGATGTAATAACCTTTTTCTGCAATATATCAGTCTGTAATTCCAATATTTTATTCTTTATTTGTCTCATTTTTGATATTTCATTTTCTCCTGCGTCACATCTGGTTTGTAGGTCTCTTAGGACTCTATAGTAAAATTCAATCGTGTCATGTTGGAGCTTATAGTGGTATATCTGGGCCTGTCTGTAGATTTTTTTTATACCAGGCTTTACTACTTGTTCCCACCAGATTACCTTATTTTCGAAGTTATTTTGTCTGTTTATCCAGTTTTTCCAACTTCGTGTAAGTTCATCATTTACCCACATTTGCTTTAACATTTGCACATCTAATTTCCAGTATCCTTTTCCAATTGGGGTTGGTCGACCTAATTCCGATGTTTTTATTATAACTGCATGATGGTCGGTTATTGAAAGCGGAATCGTTTCACATTTAGTAACATTTATGTCTTCGGATACATAGAAGCGGTCAATTCGCGATGAAGACATGGAGCTTACAAAAGTGTGTTGAATATAATTGCATCCAGATTTTGTTACGGCATCAGACAGTTTTAAGCCAGTTATCAGCGACTTTAGTTTTTGACAAATAGGTGTCTCTCCCGTACTGTCAGATGCACTTATTACACAATTGAAGTCACCCCCCAGGATGTAACCGCATTTTTTGCGAAAGTAGTATGGTAGAGTCTGCTGAAAAAAGTATGCTCTTTCGATTCTGTTTTGTGATCCGGATGGGGCATAAATATTTACTACTTTTTTGTTGTTTATGCAGCCAGAAATAACTCTACCGTCAGGATCAGATTCGATCTCTGTAAGTTCTATACCCGCCTTTGTTAAAATTGCTGTTCCTCTTCCGTTTAGTCCAACGTTGGTATATATGTTGTAACTAGAATCAAACGGTAGGTCATTTCTGGTAACTTCTTGTAAGAGAACTATATCAGCATTGTTTTGTTTTACAAAAATCTCTAAAATCTTCCACTTCACTCTATTTTCTATTCCGCACACATTTAAGGTCAGTACTGTTTGTGTATAATTCATTTTTAATTGGCTAACCTAAAATGAATAGTGAGGTTTCTCACTTTTGTGGTCGCTCTCCGGTCACAGTTTTTTCTTTGCTTTTTTTGATTGTTTTATTTTGTTCATCTTCGTTTCTGCATCTTCTATAGGTGTATGTCCTTTTGTCACTGAAACCTCTTGTGACTGTAGGAGTTTTTGGATTTTTTCTACTTGGTTTTTAACTTTACTCTCTCTTTGATCATACATTTCGTTTGTTTGCGTGTCATTCTTTGATAGGTCCAAAGTATTTGAGGTTTGACTATGTTCCTCATTTCTTTGGTTTTTAGAATCCGCCAAGTTCAGTAACTCAGCAGCTTCGAATATCTGGTTTCCTTGCTTTGAGTACGTAAATGTTTCATTTGGAAAGTCTGTGTCTGTGCTGTTGTTTTCTTCTCTAATTTCTTCGGAATCCTCTTCTGAATCCTCTTCTGTTTCAGATTCAAGGTGTTCTATTGTTCGTTTCACGCTCGTCTTGCTTGGTATTTCAATTTCCATCTGTGATGAAGTGTTACTGTTTCCTGTAGAATCTTCTTCTTGATGTAACTGTCCATCATTTCCGAATGTTACTGTATTTCCTGCAGTGGGCTCATTACCAGCTGTGGTGGGATTTCCTGTTTTCAAGTGAGTTGTTGACAAAACAGGCGTCACGCATCTGTTTGCTTTTCCTTCGACTGCGACGAGGAAGCAGGAACTGATTCCGCATCGTTTCCGTCAGCATTGTTTACAGTTTCTGAATGCGATATTACAGTATCTTGCGGTGCTTGCCCAGTAACATCTGTAATTTTCACTAGATCAGAATAAAGGGGTCTTCTCATAGTTAAATTTAGCTGAATTTTCTTTGTGGACAGTCTTTTCTTAAATGGTCTGTGCTGTTGCAATTAAAACATGCTGGAAGTTGTCCTGGATATACTACATAAGCTTGGTGTCCAGATACTGTGAGCACAGACGGAATATTCTTTTTCAATTCAATTTTAACAGCTCGTACACCATTTGGAACACGATACACGTATTGATCTGACCATACTTCATTACGAATTGATTTTACTTTACCATAAACTGACAAATGTGAACTAATAGTTTCATTTGATATTTCAAGTGGAAGATTAAACAATCTAGCATTAATTATACTACAGTTCGCAGAACTTACTTGAACAGTAATAAGAGAACCAGAATTTAGTTTCATTTCGTGGTTGCCCGCATTTTCTGCAAGAACACGTTCAAAAACATGCGGTGAACATAATTTCAGGTAAATCGTAGATTCGAAAGTATTTAGCTGGATTGCAGCCACTTGATCATTACTTACTTTCAACTGTTTCTCAATCCAATTGTGAATTTCCAAGGCTGAAGGCTTCGTCATTTGCTTCTCCAAAGCAATTTTTATTGTGTTTTCTCTCTGAACTGAAACCATTCTAATGGATTTTTGAACAGTACATGTACAAATTCACACCCACACACACACAAAAAAAGACACAATACGGCAAAACGAACACTTATAATCAACAGTACGCAAGTAGCTTCTCCAAACAGAGTACGTCCGTCCACTGCGACCGCTTGCGCACGACTGCCTGACCGCTACACGGGAAAATATTACAGAGACCTCCATATCCAACGCGTCTTTCTATGGCCGTTCAATATTTTTTTCGAAATTATAAGATATCATGTATTATTTATACAGATAGTTTTTCAACCAAATGTAGACAGTATTTTTCCCATTGTTTGAAAGGATAAATGTACAAAGTTTCATTGAGATCGGATGAAAACTGTGGATTTGTATGAAGAACAAACAAACAAACATACAATCATCTTTATATATATATAGATTACTGTCAGTGTAACTGATTTTTTCCCCGTTCGTTTATTTGTTTATGGAACGTGTTTCATTTCATTCAACATCTTGAACAGTTTATCCTGTTAAATGTGTGTACATGTCGTTATTTTTTTTTCGATTTACATTTTGAAGCTTGAAGTTATGGTATAAATTGTGATCTTCTAACATTTACCATTTACAATAAATTATATTTTGCTTTACTGCCGGCATCTGTGATTTTTAGTTTGATTCTAACACAGCAAGTCATTTTCAGAAAGAAGTATGTTTATTACACAGTCTTTCTCTACACACATAGCGTTGTACTAAAAAAAAGTATACCAGTTATTAAAAAATTATAAAGTGCAGTGAAGGGATGCGTCATAAGTAATACAAATGACCTGCTGTGTAAGAAAAAAGCTAAATCACTGATGCCAGGAATAAAATATCACCGAGGGTGGTGGGTGAGTGGTAACCTCCTGACCTCGCATTAGGGTAAACGCGGGTTTGAATCCCGTCCAGCCATCCACATTTGGATTTTCCATGGTTTCCCCAAATGAGTTCAGGCGATTGCCGAGATGTTTCCATGGACGAATTCCTTTCCGTTACTTGCTCCCTTGCCTTTCCCTCCTGAACATTGACAAAGCGTAAAGCCATAAGCAATATAAAAAAGTTTAACCCCACAAAACGAATAATTCCCCCTCTTTGTAGCACTCAACTCTCTGTCGTTATTGTTGCCATGTTATCTCACATTCACCAAATCTGACCACACGTTCTGTGAAATTGTCAAAGACTAGTGTGCAAGTTTCAACAGCTCCTTACACACGGATGGACATCATTAGATAACGTGAACTTCCAACTTCTGACAGGAAATTAAAATAGTATTTATTTATTTATTTATTTTTAAAACGTATATACCCATTTGTTAGTGGAAAATTCGTAATGCTAGAACGGATGTCCGTCTGGACGGTGTCATAAAAACACATCGTTTCGACAGCTTGTTCTGCCATCTTCATCAGGTGTCGCGTATCTCCTGTTTGTTGGAAGCCTTCTGCGACTGTCTAGACTTATCTGACTTTTCTTGGCCATCACAGTAGGATTTCAACTACTAGAAAACCGAAACAACTGAAGGCTGTTGGAAAATTGTAGTTTCACCACACCATGCGGCTGTTTATCTGTAAAGATTACGATGTATATAAATCCATTACTTCCACAAACATAGTCTGGATAATTATTATTCCGTTGAAGTAATGTCGTAAACAGCTGTTGTGAAGACCACGGAAAATAATGCAGTTCCGAGGCGGTAAAAAATACTGCCAACAGAATTCTTTTCAAAATCTGCGGTTATGTTTAGAAATTATATTTGTAACTTGTAGCTACCCACAACTTTGTCGGCGTGGACTGTTATTGTACACACTACTCTCTTAAACCAACATGGTTCAGGACTACATCATCCGAAGCCCTTGTAGCTCTTTGAGCGCAAGTCGTTTCACATGAAGGGTCTCCACTACAAACTGTAACTTTATTTGTCCGAATAACACCATTCCGCTCGTACGCTGAAAACACGATAAGCTTTTCGAATGCAAGGAGTAACTTTCCTGTAAATGAATACTAATTTGTGAACTATTTTATTTTAATTTCTCATCTTTTCACAGATACATCAAAATTAAAAATAACCTTATTTTTCCCGAGGAATCACGGGCTGTACATCAATCAAAATCCGCATTAATTGCATTCAACTAAAAATGACAATTATTTGACAAAATTTCTCATTTTTCAGAAATCACATCAAAATTAAACGTATCCCATTTTTCCCGCGTTGTTAAGGACTATCAAAATCCGGATAGTATTTGACGTGAATCGTGTTCAGTGAAGATTTGATTCAAAATCATTACTTTACGATGCCAAGTCAAACTGAAACATACACTACTTTACTCGTGAGACC
>JARYHS010012519.1:88833680-88858056 GCA_031002005.1 Vandiemenella viatica
AGAGTGACTTTATTGTACCCAACTTTTTCGAGTACAACTACTGGATTAAATTCCAGTTTAGGTGACAAACCAACAGTGATACGCTTGGTGTCACTGCTGTTTAACTTGTAGCATGTTGAAAACAGGAGAACCTCACTAGCCATAGTGAACTGGACTTGACGATCGCCGACCGGGAACTGAGGGCTAGCTGGCTGGTGTGATGGCCTTTATACTCCGGCAGTGACGTCAACACCCACTTCTGTATCAAACAGTATACATCTGAGAGGAAGTGGATTCGTGACATCATGGAGACCATCATACTCGATTTCCCGATTAATGGATGAACTAATCGTCCATTGTCTACTTAAACCAATGGGTCCATTTAAACTCCTCGAAGATAAGACTTTAATTATATTTAAGTTACTCGGTAAAGGTGGAATTGGAATACGCAACACCCGACGACCACTAGGAACTAAAGTGATAGACGAATCCATAGTTTTGTCTGACGTCCGCATTCAAGAACAGGATGGATAGCAGTGGCAAATATTTGTCGGAGACCAAAATGATACATGCCAAAGAACTAACGGGGGCTGCCATCTGCCAGCGGATCTGTGAACTAACGGTGTAGGACTGCTGCTGCCATCTGGGCGGGCGGTCGGTGAACTAACGGTGCAGCGCCATCTATCCGCAGATCGGGGAACTAACGGTGCAGCGCCATCTATCCGCAGATCGGGGAACTAACGTGTGACGTCACGCGACCGTGCTGCCACCTGGCGGTGCGCTTGAATCGGCTATCCCCTCCTACTCCCATCTGTATACAACTAGTAGTATTTGCGTGTATCGCATGCATCAAGCAATTATCCTTAAGTTGTCATTTTTTCGAAGTGACATCAAAATGAAACATATCCAATTTACCTGCGGAAATTTATTCTGAAAATTAATCGAAACCCATAAAAATCCGACCAGTAGAGTTTGATTGAATCGCTATCAACGAAATATTACCCTAAATTTATCATTGCCCCCTCCCCCAAAAAACCTGTATTACCCGCATGACTAAGAGCTGTAGGTTAATCAAAACTCCGTCAAAATTCGACCATATCAACGAAATATTACCCTAAATTTATCATTCCCCCCCCCCAAAACCCGCATGACTAAGAGCTGTAGGTTAATCAAAACTCCGTCAAAATTCGACCAGTTAATTTGGCGTGAGTCGTAATCACCAAAATACTGACACTTTGAAAAAAAAAATCACTTTTTCGCCAGCGTTTCAAAGTGAAACATCCCCCCCCCCCCTCAAGACCATGGGCTGTATATTAAATTAAACCGCATCAATATTCGACCAGTATTTTTTTGTGTGAATCCCATTCAACGAAAAACTGACACCATTTTTTTTAATTTCTCATTTCTTCTACAGCACATTACAAAGAAATGTACACTACTTTAACCACGAGACCTTAGACTGTTCTGTAGATTGAACCCACATCAAAATCTAACCAGAAGTTTTGTATTAATCGCGTTCAATAAAAAGCTGATAACAATTTTTTCACGTCAGATTGAAATGTAAAATACCCTTTTTTTCGCGACACTGTGGTCAGTACACCAAACGAACCCGACAAAATCTGACAAGTAGTTTGCATGAATCTCTTTCATAAGCCTGGCACACACACTCATGCTTGTCGATCGGTTTGCTTGTACAGTCTCAACTTGTAACTCAAGACGGAGTAACCGAGAGTGGTGGGCGAACGGTTAACGTTCTGGCCTCACATTTGGGAGGACGCGGTTTCGAATCTCTATCCGGGTATTTTTTTTTTTTTTTAAACCGGTGTGTGTGTGGGGACAAGTCGGTCGACTTAATTGTTGTGTTCCGTCAATTGTTTGGCTTGAAGGCATGAAGAGTGCTGATGATTTTCCGTGAGTGTTTCTAATTGCAGTCCAGCAAAACGGTGTGTGTGTGCGTACTTCCGTCTTGCATTACGTCTTCTTAGTAGAGAACGACTGATATTAGACTACTGTCGCGTGAATTTCTAACTGAATTTATTGATTTATACAGACAAAATTAATGTGTGTGGAAAATCAAAAGTAAAGTTTAAACAAACAGAAAAAGTGCTGCATATGATATTCTTATCAATAAATTGAAAGAAGTTGATAAACACGCAAATAAAGAAACTGTTGTTAAAAAAGTGAATTCATTAAGAACTTGTTTTCGGAAGGCACAGAAGAATTATAATGAATATAATGAATCGGTGGGTCTGGTACTAGACTCACTAGTGCCAGTAACTCGAGGTAGGTTTCGTCGTTCATGCGAACAAAATTAAACCAATCTTTAGGTTCTAGCCTCAATTCATTTAGTAAATTGATGTGACTAGATTGTGCTCGCTTCAATAACCACTGTTTTGACCATTTCTGCCTAATTCTGTTCCTTTTTTCTTTCTAATTATCAGATCAATAGCCACAGCAACAACTAATTTATGTGTGTCAGCCATATTGACATTTAACAACAGACAGCAATATGAAGTAGTAGACGGAGTGTGGGCTTAACTGCGTTCCGTCAAATGTTCCGTATTGTATTACAACTTGAGATTGTACAAGTAAAACGATCGACAAACGTGAGTGTGTGTGCCGCGCTATACATACACAGGCTAAAAACACATTTTCTTTCTCTGTAGCTTAGTAATAGTACTCTAATTAATTTTTTAACAATAAAATTTATCAAATTTGTAGACTTTCTTCTGGTTACTGTCTCATTATAAGTACAAATGATTAAATGACTGATCAGAAAGGTTTGTCATCTGAAACGGAAAGATTAGTAGTCGTAAAATATAAATAAAGAGTGGTTTGAATAAAAAATGAAAGTTGCCCGAACATACAATCTCGAGGATAGGTACCTGTCCAGCAGATATATCTCTACATACCTGCCCCTTTTCTATATTTACCCGACTTCGCTGCAGACAAGTCTCTTCGACCGGGAAGCTGTGGAAGCGCGAGAAGACGAATGGAGCGGCCGCAACATGTCGCCGCGGCGCTGCCTGTCTGACAAATGACGACAGCGGCGCGTCTGATGTTTGCCGAGGTATGCCGACGGGCAGGCGGCGTGTTGTTGCTTCTTTATGGCTCGTCTCCTTATCTGAACATTGAGGGCGGCACTCGACATGTCCACGACTTGTCGGATCCCACCCGTCTACCGCAACAACACCTGAAAAGTTTACGCCGCCCAGGAATCGAAGTCACCATTTGTCATCCGCAAGACGACAGTGCACAGCATAGTAACCAGAAATACGAGACTGAACGGAGAGCGTCGGTTAGAAGACATCTGAAAAGTTGTTGCTGCTTCGGTGTGTCAATTACAGGGATTAGTTTCCGATCGTATCCAATTACCATTCAACCTGACTGTACATTTAAGGAAGGAACGCGTCGAGAGTTGTTGGGGCTGTCTTACAGTGATCTCATTTACTTCTGGCTGCCTCGTTACGCTTTAAAACAGGTTTGCCAACTGTCAGAGAACTATCTGTGACCGATCCTGACATGTCTGGAAACTTGGAGAGAGAACGTTAAAACTGATTCATATCTCGCCAAATACCCAATTACAAATACTATGAAAAAATACTGGTCGTATCTTTTAACACCTGTTCAGTGACTTTACACTAGAAATAATATACGAAAAAGGTATAATTTTTGTTTTGTTTTGAGGAATTATCTACAGATCTGTGGCATCGCAATAGTCCAAAACAGATCGAAGTCGTGATGGAAATGGCGTAGAAAGTTGTACTACAGATTTCATTTGACAGAGCAGAATTTATGATCTTAAAAACATCAAAATACATGGAAATAAAATATTGAAAAATCAAAACAATCCCTTACTTCAAGTATCTTGGTGGAAATATCAAGGAGAATAGAATTGAATCAAAAGCCAATTAAATTAGGCACCAAAAGATGGTAGTGTATCGCTTACCACAAAATAACTACAATAAAAAAAAAATAAAAAAAATCTTCAAACACACAAAACTGAGACATTACAGTTCAGTCGTTAACCAGAATCTCTCTATGGGTTTGAAACATTTGTTTTGATTAAAAAAAAAAAAAAAAAAAAAACAGGTATAGATAGATTAAGAAAAAAGAACGTAAAGTTACAAGGAAAATATTGGACCAAAACTCACAGAAAACCAATACATATTTAGAAATTACCTCGAAATATTACAATAAACATAGATTTACATGGATTGGTTAATTTGTTAGTGGAGGGAACAGTTGAAGGTAAGAACTGCAGAGGTAGACAGAGATTAGAATATATGAAGCAGATAATTGAGGACGTGGATTGTAAGGGGTATGTAGAAATGAAGAGGTTAGCACAGGATAGGAAGGGATGGAGGATTGCATCAAACCAGTCTAAAGACTGACGACAGCAAAAAAAAAAAAAAAAAAAAAAAAAAGATTTACAGCGGTATTAAAAAATGCAAACTGGAATATTATGGACACATCAAAAGAAGGAACCCTGACAGACAAGAAGAATAGTTGAATTCTCTAAAAAAAATTAATCAAAGCATTATCAAATATAATCAAATGGATTGGCGGAATCGAAAAGACCTGGAATTAGCAAGAATCACTTCATAGGACATCGAAAACAGGGAATGACTCAAAAAACAACTCGAAAAACATGGTCTGATGTGAGAAAAGAAGCCTGCAGCAAGAGTATGGAGGAAATATGGGCACAAAGGGAAGGAAACAAATGCTTGTAAGTACTCTGGGCTTACCCGCAAATAATAATACCAGGTGTTTCAAAAATCACCGGTATATTTGAAAAATCAATAAAAACTAAAGGGTCAGCATTAGAAATACACCGTTTGTTGCAATATGCTTGGGACAACAGTAAACTTTCAGGCGGACAAACTTTCGAAATTAGTTACAATTTTCAACAACAGATGGCGCTGCAGACGATTTGAAAGATATAGAAGTAAACGCTGTCTGTGAGTTCGCCATTCGGTAAGTCGTCTTTCTGCTGTTCACAGATTGCAAATTTGCTGTGAAAAAATGGTTTATTCCTTATTGCTGCGCATGGTGGATATATCGTACTTTAGATTTTTCCAGACTACAGCCCCATCTGTTGTTGAAAATTGTAACTAATTTGTCTGCCTGAAAATATACTGTTGCCCCAAGCATATTGCAACAAACGGTGTATTTCTATCGCTGCCCGTTAAGTTTTTATTGATTTTTCAAATATACCGATCATTTTTGAAACACCCTGAATCAACAGATCTGTTTTGTGGCGAATAAAACCTTTTTTCTGCGAAAATTTATCAGAAAGGAAGCTGTGTCATACGGCAAACGGACTATATGAAATTATAGGGTTGTATTTTTTTTTTATTATTATTTTGGCAACGAAATTCTAAAATCAAACCATAATTCTGCCTTAGGCCACAAACAGTAAGCTATCAAAACTGTTATTTGAATGACACTACAGAAGATATTTTGGCAGTGTCGAATCAGGGAACGAATCTATTGGCAGGTTGACCGAATATGTTGAACTGCAACCAAGGACTATTTAAGTTTTTTTTTTTTTTTTTTTTTTTTTTTTTTTTTTTTTTTTTTTTTTTTTTTTTTTTTGCTGTCGTCAGTCTTTCGACTGGTTTGATGCAATCCTCCATCCCTTCCTATCCTGTGCTAACCTCTTCATATCTACATACCCATTACAACCCACGTCCTCAATTATCTGCTTCATATATTCTAATCTCTGTCTTCCTCTACAGTTCTTACTTCGACTGTTCCCTCCACTAACAAATTAACCAATCCAGCATGTCTCAAAATATCACCTACGAGCCTGTCTCTTCTTTCTGTAAGCTTCTTCCACAAACTTCTTTTCTCACCCATCATTTCCAAAACTCGTTCATTTCTTATTTTGTCAGTCCACTTAATTTTCAGCATTCTTCTGTTGCACCACATTCAAATGTTTCAATTTTCCTTTCTTTCTGATATTCCTAAAGTCCATGTTTCGCTACCATAAAGTGCTGTGCTCCACACAAAGAGTTTTAAAAAGTTCTTTTTAATTCCTAGAATAATATTTGAAACTAAAAGGTTTCTCTTTTTCATGAAGGCTCTTTTTGCTAGTGCTATTCTACTTTTAACATCATTCCTGCTTCGGCCATGGGTCGTAATTTTGCTTCCCAAGTAACAGAACTCCCTCACTTCTCCTATAGCATCAGTTCCTATTTTTATATTTAATCTACTAGTATTGGTATCATTTCTGCTACATTTCATCACTTTTGTCTTGCCTTGATTTATATTCAGTCCAAAATCTTCCTTCAGTATTTTGTTCATGCCATTCAATAACTTCTCAATAGCCTCATCCCTCTCTGCTAATAAGACAATGTCATCAGCAAATCGTACCATACTGATTTTTTATCCCTGAAAACTTATGAAACATGGAAATTTTTCTTTGTACTCCAGAGGCCATAAATCCAAAAATTGTGTAAAACGTAATACGACTTTCCAAAAATTTATCACCTACAAATAATAACAAAATGACATTGAATAATACAAAAATAATTTTACAATACAAAAAAACACGCAGGGTTATTGGGTTCGCCGTACATTAATTCAAAACCGTGATCAATGAAGTTCATTCTTGATAGTTAAGGTTTTGTTTGCTCTCTGGAATATCTTTAGCTCACTTTAAACAGTAGATAGAGGATGGGACCCTACACTCAGAGCGTTACAGGGTAAGTTATACGGACGTGTAGTGACTTGTGCATAACACTGTGTGCGGCAGTAGGTGAGCACTTTACCGTGTTCAGCAAATGTCGTCACCAGCGTAACGCCCCATCTGATGTTCGTTTACCCGCACAAGCTAATGTTAGCTCCAAAACGTTGAACACTCCAAGCTGGATTTGAGTATGCGTGTGTTTCAGACATTTCCAGATAGAGTCCACTGGCGTATTAACGAATAATGGCGACACTGAACTTGAAAGGAATGATATCATGTGATTAATCAAATTCACTAAGTATATTATTTGTTGAGCGGGAAATTAAAGATGATTTTATATTACATTTTGACATCAAATTAAGAAGTGTAAAGATACTTCTTTCACTGATGTTCCATTCATTATTAAAATAAATTCATACTTTTTACAGACACGGGTAGAGACTCATGACTATTTTATATCGCACTCACGAGACATTCGGACATATGTAGGAGATAATCTCATAATAAAGAGAGTACTCATTACATACGAATAAAACAGAGTGGTAATGGCACTGCAATAAGTTTTCCCATCACACTCAACCAGTGTGTGGGATGACCGTCTAGACAGTAATCACGACAAAGAGACGCCTGACCTCCAACAATAAACGGCCTTCCACACAAAAGCGATTTCTAGGAGAGGGCTTGAAGAGCGGTAAACCTTGTTAAGTGAGGTGATCTTTGGCAGGTAGTCTTCCTTAGCGAACACGTCAATTCACGACAGCTGTCGATCAAAGGGAATTAGGGGACTTCCTACTAACAAGCCTGGAAGTCGAAGAAACACTGTTTGCCAATCCCTGTACAGAAAGTATGGTGACACGGATGAGTGGGAGAGAGTAATGGCAATAAAAATCTTTTATTTAAAACTTGTGATGGTTTTTCTGGAAATTCTGTTAACATGTGAGCCGGGAAACGAGACGATTGGTGATTCAAGAAGGATGATGGAGGGAGAGGAGAGAGAAGCCAGCTTCCTATGCCAGGCAGAGGATCTTACGATTACAGCCATCAGGGCCGGCGCTAGGATTTTGGGGGCCCGGGGTAAGCATTCTTAAGACGCATTCCCACGATCCCTTGTAACGAAGGCGAGACGGGACGGTACGAATACTCAACCACACGCCATGGGAACAGGGCCGCCTCTGCTAGCGGGGACGAGACGCAGCTACCCACTCTGAGTCAGTGCGCACCCCTTCTGTTGCTGTAAAGTGCTCTGTGCCAAACTACACCAGGCAACGTGGTGGTGAGGTGGCGGCAAGGTAAGCGAGGACTAACCTGCGGCGCGCTATCGTCCCTACACTTCGGCTAATGAGGTCCCGTCTCGCCTTCGTTACGAGGGATCGTGTGAATGCGCCTTTAGAAGTCCGTAACCAAGTGGGAGCCCTTGGCCAAATCATCTGGTAGGGCCCTCCCTCAGGCCAAATAGGCGACCTTTTTTGGCTCTACAACTTGTTGAGCCCTACAGCCGGTGATCGAGCCCCTATCAGCTAGGCGGGCCCGGGTACATTTGACCCGCTTACCCTCCCCCCCCCCCCCCCCCCCCTAACGCTGGCCCTGACAACCATCACGACGGAAATCGCGAGCTGATGGTATTATACTATCAGACTTCTTGAAGGCGTTCTCAACGTTAACAATCAGCCCTTCAACAGTTTATTGTAGCTTCGTCTTTGAACATAAACCTAAAGATGAAGTACATTGCGGTAAGACTGGGAGATAGTGGTGAGAATTCAACAGCTGTAAGTCGTCTAATCACTCTTCCGCTAAAACCGTTATCACTTATACTTTCGAATTTCTCTATCTTAATGTGGAGGAACTCGATCATGCTGGAAGTAAAACTGATCAAAGCGTGTATCCCCGTTCCCATTTCCTCTCTTCTCGCCGATGGCACTACCAATCCAGAAATAAACATTAAATTAATACTTCATTACGGGATACAATATAAACTGCGAAGTTTCTACATATATTTTACGGCTGTTCCGCCAGATAAATTATGCTATGAACACGTTTCAACAGTTTTCTTCGTTTTTTAATCAGATAAAATAGCTGAAACAATGTGCATGGCACAACTCTTCCGGCTGAACATGTCCGAAAAATCTGTGTTGAAACAGCACGCCGGAAACAATCTGACACGGTGTAGACTGTAGAGTTTCTTTCGTGCCTCGGTTAAATCTTAATTACTTCCAGTTGCTTATTAAACTATCTCCATTATTATTTAAAAACTTTTCTGGCTAATATGGAACGAAATTAATAAATTTTAGATTCTTCAAAAAGTAATTTAATAACTACCGATTGTTTACCTTTATCATTGATAGGTCATTGGAACTATCATAGCCACTACGCGAGTTAGCTGGCAGTTGAGTTTGTATTCTTCGAAAATTTTCGCTATGTGTAGCATCCTGATCTGGGTTTTCCATGGTTTCCGCCGATCGCTCCAGGCGAATGCTGGGATAGTTCTTCACAATAGCCCATGGGCGCCTCCTGCTATATCCTGTATATCCCTTCCAAACCATTACCTTTCCGAATAGATGCAATGAATCGCGGAGTAATAGTAATAGTAATACAAGAATTTAGGTTCATACTTTA
This sequence comes from Vandiemenella viatica, assembly GCA_031002005.1. Taxonomy (NCBI): domain Eukaryota; kingdom Metazoa; phylum Arthropoda; class Insecta; order Orthoptera; family Morabidae; genus Vandiemenella; species Vandiemenella viatica. Next base: position 88,842,967 of record JARYHS010012519.1, read on the forward strand.
TAGAGGGAAGTCACGCGTTCCTTGGTCGAGGGGTAGGGTAGGTTGTCTGAAAATGTTTTTAGACAGTCCGACCAGCATGTTCGGAGAGTAGTCTCACTGTCTTAGAGGTACTGAATAAAAATTAATCGAGTTTTGATCGTTGACTTTATTATTTATATGAAACTATCTGCGACTGAATAAAAAAAATTAAGTAAAATAAATTTTAATTGAAATATAGTAGTGAGAATGGACTCAACAAGATAGGACAGGGGAGAAGAGTGATTCGACAGCTTAACTCACTATTGTCAAGCAGCAAAATTACAAAAAACACCAAAACTACATGGCCGTATAATGGAAAGTATCTGTGCTTATGGTTCAGAAACGTGGGAGATGGCGAGATAAAGATATACTGCTGGCTCTTGAAATGAATTTCTGGAGACGTAGTAATCGCATATCAAAATTAGAACTTGTTAGAAATGACACTATTAGGACATAAAAGAATGTATAAAGCGCTGTTATAGACACAATAGAAGGGAAACGCTTCACATGGTTCGGTCACCTTCAATGTATGAATGATATCAGTTGGACAAAAAAAGTTCGGAAATAGACATCACCTGAAAGAAAGACACGAGGAAGACCACTGATAAGCTGGAAGAAGGACGTAGAAGAAGACATATTCAACAGAGGTCTTCAAGAATACAACCGGTGGGACAGAGTGCAATGAAAATCGAGAAGCTGGAAACAACGACTGCCGTAAAAAACCCGCTAATATAATTGAAGTATAGAGCACTTAACGACCAAACTTCTGTATCTTCGAAAAGTATTTACTTATTTGCTTAGAGCTGTACGGGTCATGACGTCATTCTTATTATAAAGCTGCGTTCCCACGATGTCTCTTAACGGAGGCGGGACGGGACGGATACCCAACAACACGCCATGGGAACGGGGCCGCCTCTGCTAGCCGGGATGAGACGCAGCTACCCACTCTATGTCGGTAAACATCACAGGAGTGTGCAGTGGTCCGCTGTTGCCATCGGTTTGCAGCAGAGGTGCGCACCCCTTCTGTTGCTGTAAAGTGCTCTGTGCCAAACGACATTTAGGCTACGTGGTGAGGAGGTGGTGGCGGGGTAGCGAGGGCTAAACTGCGGCGCGCGCTCATTCCTACACTTCGGCGTGCGGCGTGCCGCCTCCGTTACAAGAGTCTTGGGAACGCAGCCTTAGCGGGAACGGAATTAGGGCAAGTAAATGGAAGGAACTCAGCGATGGTCAGTTGAAGGTCGCCTGGTATTAGTACAATCATTTAAAACTGAAACCTGAATGTCCAGATGAGGATTTGAAATCGAGAGCTCCCGAATGTCAAGCCCGAGCTTATGACTTGCAAGATACTGATTGCGAATCTATTCATAGAAAAGGCAACTTTCGTATGAATGTCCTCTATAGACTACAAAACTACTGAACCGATTTACGGGTGGCATTTTTTTTTTTTTTTTTTTTTCCTAGAATGCTCTGCGTTGCCAGGTGAAGATTTAAAGCTATTGAAATCCTCGATCTGACCCGAAGAAAGAAACAATCACTCACTTACAAGATGAATTGGTTGTATGCGCAAGCCAGGTAGCACAGGTAAAACATTTCTTATTTCAATGGCAACCATACGTTCACAATATAATAATGCATTGACAATCGCATCAACTAGAATTGCACCGACTCTTTTGGGTGGTTGCCGAACAGCAAATTCAGCACTTTAATTGGCATTAAATTACAAAACAGTCGATTACCAATCTGTAACATTTCAAAAACATCCGGAATGAGTAAAGTACTCCAGCAATGCAATAGACTAATATTGGATGAATGCACAATTGTGCATAAAAATCTTTGGAACCATTGCTTCGAACATTGCGAGATTTACGTGGGAATGAAGGACCATTCACTGGTGGTGTAGTATTATTAGCAGGTGATTTTCGACATACATTACCTGTTATTTCACCTTCAACATCAACTGATGAACCAAATGGGTGTTTAAAAGCATCACAATTGTGGAAATATGTTAATAAATTTTCATTCATAACAAACATGTGTTTAAAAAACGATCATTCTTCAGAACATTTTAGAATAAAATTATTGCATATTGAAAAAGGGGAAATTTACCTCGTGGACAAATATACGTTGGGCTCCCGTGTACGAAAACCGAGGGATTCTTTTGTATATGTGCCGAATGGATTCACCAACAACATTGTATATCTAAGACCATTGCAATTAACTTGACATTGAATGAAACAATAATTGAAATGTATATGTTTCTAAGCATAGAATTAATAGTGTGTAATTTTAACTAAATACAAAATACAGACTTTCAAATGTGGTCATTAAATCTATATGTGCACGCAAGTATAGCTAACTAGCTGTTACCTGCGACTTCGTACGCGTGGATTCAGAATTTGATTGCTAGAACTGGATATACAAACCTGAAAGGCACATTCCCACGATCCCTTGTAGGCGAGGCGAGACGGGATGGGACCTCATTAGCCGAAGTGTAGGGACAAGCGCACGCCACAGGTTAGTCCTCGCTTACCTCGCCGCCACCTCCCCACCACGTTGCCTAATGTCGTTTGGCACGGAGCACTTTACAGCAACAGAAGGGGCGCGCACCGCTGCTGCAAACCGATGGCAACAGCGCACCGCTACACACGCCCGTGATGTTTACCGACTCAGAGTGGGTAGCTGCATCTCATCTCCGCTAGCAGAGGCGGCCCTGTTCCCATGGCGTGTGGTTGAGTATTCGTCCCGTCCCGTTCCGTCTCGCCATCGTTACAAGGGATAGTGGGAATGCGACTTAAGATATGTCCCAAACAACAATGAGTATAATATGACGTGAACACCATCGATATACCATTCTATCGTCGAACCTGTCTCATGACTAATACTGTTATTCATATCGGAAAAAAGTATCCTATTTCGTTCCTAAAGATAGAAAGTATTTCCTTGTCAGCGGTATACACATATAGTCGTCAAAACGTAAAAAGAAAGACGGAGACTTCTTTCGCATATATAATATTATTAGTTTAGATCACACAAAAACTGCCTGTGGAACCAGTATACCGTGAATAAAGTAAACGCTTAGGGCACTATTCTACCGCCAAAGATTTGCCAGAACATGGTATCCTTACTACAAAATTCTAGGCTTGGCTCAAACTATGAAAAACAATTCATAAAAATTTCTGCACCAATTGAGGTTTGAACCCAGAGCTACACGGAATCTTCATTTACGAAGCAAGCACCTTGCCACTACGCTACGCAACAGACATTTCAAATGTAGTCTTCACGGGTTTTCCGTCGTATGTTGTTGAAATGCGAACGAGCTTTCGGTGGCTGACTCTTCCGCCATCTTCAGGTTGGATGTTGTGCAGGGAGAACCAGAGCTGCCGCCGAAAGCTCGTTGTCGCATTTCAACAACATACGGCAGAAAACCCGTGAAGACTACATTTCATCGATACGCCGTGAAAGCCTTCGATCTCACATTTATAATATTAGTAGACTATAGATAGCGAAGCATTGTCGGATCTGCTAGTTACATTATAATGTGTTACCTATAACTAGGATAGTGATGCAGCGACTGTAACTATTGCTTCGTGGCGACTGGCTTTAGTGGCTTTTGTTAATCAGATGAGGAAATGCAATTTTCTTTTGTGAGACCTTGTTCCTTATTTATGGAAAGATGTATCATATGGGGCCAAAATACCTTCGGAAGGTGATCTGTAGCATTCAAATCTTTCCAAGATTGCGAAGTGTTTTAAGCGTTAGAAACAAGCCATTAAAGTCACAAACGGTCAGATGTAACCATAGAGCGTTAACGACCTAGCTGTCAACACGCCCTAAAGCCCTATTAATAACAGCAAAAACACCTGACACCCGATGTTCTGCTAACAGTGCGGTAGTCTCCGTTTGCGGAGTCTCTTAGTGCAGAAAGCAGGGGATCAGTATTCTTGCCCACGGCCGAGACGCATTATCCAAGACAAACAACAGACGTGCGGCGGTGTTCGGGATAATGAAGGCCAGCCGCCATAAACCGCGAGATGCAGCCATCCTCCCGTTATTTACAAGGGCAATAACTGCAGCGGAAGAGACTTTAATTAAATCCTGATTGTATCGCCAGGGGAAATTCGAGGAACCGCAGAAACTGTAAAAACAGAGCATCTAATTAAAGACTACACCTTAAAAGGTTGTTTAAGAACTTTTACGACTGATAATGGTTATACGCGGGTCATATTGTGAGGAAAATAAAAGAGCCAAGTTTGTTTTCTGCTCTTTGTTGCGGCGTTGTGGGAGGAATGAGAAAATACGGGCTGGGAATCGTCAACACGGTTTAAGCTGGGCGGAATATGTAATGGTGCAGAACATAAAATGTGTAGTTATAGCTGTGACCAGGGAAATTGGCGGCTGAGTGCAATCGCGCTGTTGCCGCAGTTCGGAATATTCTCGCGTAACACGCTTTTTATAACTCTAGAGAATGGTAACGCTGAGCGCACAAACTATTACTACAAGCTAACAGGCGAATTTAACTGTTAAGTGCACGATTTGGTAACGGTGTATTTAAAGCCGCCCGCCGATATTTCTGGGCACAGCTTATAGGAAAAGCAAGCAATTTTTTATAGTTCGCATTATGATGAACTGCACCTGAAGCAAGGGCCAGAGAACGAAGATAATCGTGCTACCTTCATCCTTACTAGAAGCATCAAAATTAAAGATTTACTAGCTGACCCGGTCACGCTTTGCTGTGACTCAGCGATGTTATTCTAAACTCCCTAATGTTGTCAAATTAATATTCACTAATAAAGATAAAAATATTTTCAAAAGTAATTGGTAAAGATTATCGGAGAGTTAAAATTAAGGACAAACAAATGTATTTTTTTTAATTTACATTTTATTACAAATCACTTAATTGAAAATATTCCCTGAGGGATCAACATGACGTAAAAAAGTGTACACCTAGAAATGTATGGAACTATAATAATAATTTCGTGTGGTCATAATGACCTGGTGGCAGGGTTTCTATTGGCTGCGTATTCCGCCCCTGTCATAGCCGCCTTAACCCTAACCGCTAATCCTACCGGATACAGGGGACTTACAGTTTAGCATGGAATCCGAATCACGGAAATATTCTGGCGTACTTCACATTACACAGCAAGATTTACCGGAAGTGAAGGCAGGGTAAATTCATCTCGGACAAACGTTTTTTTTTTTTTTTTTTTTTTTTTTTTTTTTTTTTTTTTTAAATCACTGCCTCAACGGCATTTTACAGCCCCGCTACGATTTGTAGCTTTATCTGTGGATTCACTGATGGTGGTGGATTTTGTTTTCGCTAATTGTGCGCTTTGGGGGAAAACCGGCTTTGACCGTAGTGATTACGGCCTGTGTGGAAACCCTTTTGATATTCTTATTGTTTATAGTTGACTGGTTTCAAGTGGTCACTTCGGGATCATTGCCGCAATCAGTTGTGTTAACAACTCGACAATTTTTCCCAGTTGATTTGCTCGTCTTGGCTCTTGATTACAGCATTGGTGCCCGTGATGGTCATTTGTGTTGGTCGACGGATGTATATTGACGTGGCTTGATAACCATCTCTGAGGTCCCTCCGGTCTGCCAATTTGTTGGGAGTGACTTGGTTGGCGCTGGCGTTGACGGCTTCTGATGGCTGCTTGAAGCTTTCTTCTTATGGGGCATCCCCCATAGCTGGCGGCGTGGTCAGAGCCACAGTTTGCACACGTCGGCGTTGCATCACGTGGACGTGTGCAAACCAGGTTGTTATGACTCCCTCCGCAGCGAACGCAGCGCACTTGCTTGAGACAGTCAGAAGCTTGATGCCCGAAGCCTTGGCAGCGAAAGCATTGCTGTAACGTTGCAATCGGTCTCCGCTTCTGTGGCTTCTTGTTGGAGTTCAGTATTCTCCTTTCCATGATTTGGCTGCTGGCCAGGGCGAAGGACTTGGTTGCCTCAGGCTCTCTCCTGTCTGGTGCTGGTCGTGAGTCGGAATTGTCATCTTGGGGTGTTCCCTCATCCATGTTGCAGGTGTCTCTTGGAGCTGCTTCTTTTTGATGAGCACCAGTTATTGAGTTCCGAGTGCTTCCTTGGAGATCCATGCTGTATCTTATGTTCCTAGTTTCTAGGAATTGCTTGATTTCTTGGAGGTCGTCATTGCTCATACAGGTGACCAGCAGCTGGGTTGGCCATGAGCATGTATGCGCCAGTGAGGACTCATTCTGCTGGGCTTCTCTTGACGGAGGACGATCTTGGTGATGTATGATGTTTTCCTGATGCACGAAGTCCCCGCGGTTTGGCGTTAGCGAGACCTCTTGCTCCAAAGCTTCCTCTTCATTGTTGCTTGGGCTCCGGGGGCTGTGGAGCGTTCGAAGGAGGTCTGCGAAGTACTCCTCCTCCTTGAAGTACTTGGAAAGGACGAGTGGTAGTTCAACATGGCGAGACCAGTCTTTCTTCTCTGAGATGATGGGCTTGGCATTAAGTGCTTGTGCCGGATCCGAGAGAGTTTGCTTGAGTTTCTTGAAGCTCGTGCTAGGGATATCCCACGCAAACAGCATTTCCCCAGCTTTGACTCGGAGCTGCACTTGGAGGGGAGACTCGTCGGCGTAATAGAATTTCTCAAACTTCCTCGGTGTGAAAGGCTTGAACTTGTACTTGTTGCCTGCGCTCTCACAGTAGAAGTAAATGACGTTCTCCTCTTTCTTGAAAACATCGTGGTCGACAAGAGCGGCTTTTGGTGACGACCATGATATCCACGAAGAGTCGTCCGTTCCAGACACCTCCGAACAGGAATCCTCTTGGCGATTCGAAGCAGGGGTGTCGTACTGGGCGGGACTCTCAGCGGTGTTGACTTCTTCCGAATGTCGTGGCGTACTTGTATCCGGAGGCGAGGGTTGCTTCGGTGATGCAACCTCTTGGAATGATATCGATTCAGCTCGGCACGAAGGGCCGGTCTGCTGCGTTACAGGACGTTGCTTCCGTACCATACTTCTTGATGATGACGTCGGAGCGCCGGCAGGGCTCCATACGCAGCCCGCTACCACATAAGACCAAAGCCTGGGAAAGAAAAAAAAGACGTTTTGACGCGATATTTTTATAAACTGTTGCTGTGAATTTTCGGCAGCGAGAATTAACTTATGGTCTTTTCTGTTCCTTGTCCTCTCCCCTCCCCCCTTTGTAATTCGCAATAATAAATATTTAGGTTTAATAATCGAGATAAAAACTATCCTATCTTTTAAGTTGAACAAAATTACACAAAATAATCCAAATTTCATCGAATTTCATCTCGGACAAACATTGTGACGCGAGATTTTTTTATATATAAGATCTATACTTAAAGCAAGTGAATATCATCATATTCTTCTTCTTAACCATCTTTTCCCAAAATTTTGGGGTTGACTGCCTCTGATGGGTTTTCACTCGTTGTTGGTATGGTCAAATTTGGTGCTTTAATTTCACGGCTGCATGCTCATGCAGACGCCAAGCATTTCATACCTACTACCAGGTATTACTGAGTACTAATCGTGGAAGTTAAGAGTTGCCATCTGTCTGAGAAAAGTGTAATTATGTTCTGTGCGTGTTAAGTGTATTTTCTATCTCCAAATCACTCCAGGCGAAAGCCGGGATGGTTCCATGAAAAATGCCATTGCCGAATTCCTTCCCGTTCCTTGCTCCCAGTACTCTCCCGCCTCCAATGACCTCGACATCGACGAGGCGTAAAGCCAGAAACATGCGATTTTTTTTTATTTGTCGGATTTGTAGACTATCAGGCTGAGACTGGTGCAGTCCGGCAGTCGATTTGATGGCTGCGGAAAACCGATAAAAAACCCGCAGTTAGGACGGCCGGTATGTGGTGGCCTGTTATCGTGCTCGGTCGAATTGTGTGTTGAAGGAACATTTCCGACATTCGCCTAAAGTGATTTCGACAAGCAATCGAGAGCATGAATCTGGACGACTGAAAGGGTAATTGAACCCGCGTCCTCCAGCATACCAGGTCCGAAGATTACCGTTCACCCAGGTGGCTCGGTAGGTAAGTCCGAAGATTAAGTCCAGAGAGCGTTGAAAAGCTGCCAGCTGCAAAACCGAGTAAACTTTTTTCACCTTTGAGTGGTATAGTTACTATTCATTGCGATCCAGTGTTTAAATGTCTTCAGAAATTCCACGTTTTTTAATAGAATTTTAAAATATTGTATTTAAAAACATTTTGCTAGAACTTCCATTAGATGTCTCGTTTTATTGCTTTACTGAAATGATTTTCTAGCAACGCTTTTATGACGCTTTATTGACAATTTACGATGGCAGGTTCGCTCTGCAAAATCCATGAAATATGCTACATATTTAATAAAACATCGTCTACAGTTGGCATAGAACTTGCGTTCACATTCTTTCGTAAAATAAAAGGTTAAAATTGCTTCTTGGGCGGATTTATTAAAGCCTATTGTGTTTGCTTGTATAAACAAATGCCCAGGCCCTTGCTTTTTACGTCCTACATTTCAAGACCTTTTAACCAGTTTCACTGTCTCTTTTCCCCTTCTTTCCGATAATGTCTTCTTGGACTACGTTCCAATTTCAATTGTTCATCCCTTTTGGTTGTTTTTTCTTCCTTTCAATACAATATTCCTTCATCATTTCACTAAGTCTCTTCCTTCTCTCCTCAGACCACTTCGGAGAAGATTTCTTTCCTCTTCTGCCTTGGAATCCTTCCAAAATAGTACTTTCTTTCTAATGATCTCTCCTTACATAGTTTCCTCTTCTCTTATTTTTCCCCCAAATCTTTCTTAATCTCTTGAATCCAGCTGGTTGTTGAGTTTTTCCCTAAAGGTAATTTAATATTTTTTTTGTTAGTCTGCTATCATTCATTCTGAAGATATGACCAAAAAACAGCAATCTCCTTTTCCTTACTGATTCTGCTATATTTTCTGTGTTCTGATATATTTCCTTATTACTTCTTAATTTCCATAGTTCTGTAACAAATAATTCTTTCCATAATGAGACACTTCTTTGTGCATACAACAGTGTCTTGATAACAATATTGCCCACTGTCCACACATTAGCACACACTCTCGCAGTTTGTCTTTAAAAACTCTCACAGGCATGTTGTTGCTGTCAATCTGATCAACGATATTCCTACTGCACAGGTCTACCAACATTTAAACGTACAAATCACGCTTTAACTGTACAGATATTTAAGCGGAGATATAAATCCGGCGAAACTCGTCAAAAAATAATTAAACAGTTAACTTATAAATCACAAATGCCATATACCTTGCACTCTCCACCTGCAACATGTACTGAGAAATTCAATTTTTTTTAAGCAGGATCTGACGGCTTCCTCGTTACTACATCGTATCAGGTTAAATCACAGGTGCTCGCTTTGTTAGTTAACTGGGATACAGACTTCCTTTAAAACGTTATACTCTCAAAGACGAAGCGAGTTTCTTGATGATTTCTAGGAAGCTCCGTTTGCTCCGGTTACCTGCCTCTCGTGCTCAAGACAATGCGCTACAGCCTCTCTGGTTCAGATTACCTCGAGACAGACGTCTTTTCCAGCTAGGAGGCTAATTAGGGAGTTTGTGATTGTGTGATACAACAAAGCCTTAGCGGTCTATACACACACATGATGAAGGCAGGCTTCCTTAACGAATTTGGCGTTGTGAACTAACTTCTTCATGTCTCTCACAAGAAGCGCTGGCACAACAAAAGTCGACCGCCAGCTCCATGAATACCAATCACGTAACAAATTCCTCTTTTAACACATTTATTCCACCTATAATTCTTCTGTGTACAGCAGCATTAGCAAAGGATTTATTTGAGCAAATATTCACTTTTAGAGATCTCCCGACCCAGTATACATTAATTTCAGAATGGCGCAGGGAGGTTGTAATGAAAATCCGACGCGATGGAACATTCAAAAGGCCATGTCCGAATTCTTTCACGTACCTTGCTCCCAGTCTTTTCCTGCCTCGATATCGACGTGACGTGAAGCCAAAGAAAGTAACGAGCCTGATTTTCTTTGCCTAACAATACCATATGCATCCAGCATACTAGACTTGCGCATTATAGTTCGCGAAAAGAGCGCTCAGTTTAGTTCGCAGCTCCCTCGCGAACAGGTTCGATCTTTTAGTTCGTTTGTTCGCGTCTCGAATTCAGAGAAAAAGATCGTTCGCTTGCCTAGCTACCGCTACTCCACGCGCTATTTTGTTTGTTAAGTCAGTTTTATTAGGACATAATCATTTTTTGTCGTTTCTAAATGGAATTTAATATGACCTTCTAACAAAAGTTATTGCTTAATAATAGCCCTTTCGAATGACATTAGCATGATCAGTTGCCGCCGATAAACCAAAGAGCTCATTGTACTTTGCACAAATGGGTAAACTGAATAACTGTGCTGTTTTTACTATTTACTTTACATGCATTCGTAGAATATTAATTTTTTAAATGGATTGATTTATTAGTTCATGGAAGAAACATTACTTATAAAAGGCGCTAATGATCCCGCCGTCGACGCGCCCTCAAACCCCAACAACAACACAACATTACTTATAAAATATTATAAATGGGTTTATTTTGATGAATTAAAATACCCGTTTATAAGTAATCGGCTTTTTTTATTTAAATATAGTTTTGGAAATCTTGAACAAAATATAATTCTACTATTGGCTACAAGTTAAGTACTATATGACAGAAACAATATTACCTATATTATTAAGAAAAGTAACAGAAATACTTCCAATGTGATACCTAACAATTAGACATATAAAAATAACAGTGACCCTTAATGAGAAAGTGGTAACAATTACGAAAGTGCGTAAATTTCCAGTAAATTGGAAGTCATTGAGCTATCCAACACACATTCACAATATTTTGGCGACGAATGAAACTGATGAAGACACAAAAGTTAAAATGTTTTTGAATTTCGCAAGTCATTTCTTTAAATAACTTTCACAAATCTGTTAACCAACAGACTGAGATAAGTATTATATTATGTCAGCTTTTAAATCAGCGCTAGAAAAATGTAAAAGATACTGTTTCTTTGGTTAAGAAAACAAGAAAAAGCCTTTAGAAGCCAAATTCTCCACAGCAAGTGATAATATTAAAAATAATGCTCTAGTATTCGTAGTATCTTAGTAAATAGTTAGATTTTAACTAAAACAATTGGCTATAGAAAATCCAAAAATTAAATTTAAAACATGAGGTTTCATTTGATGGCTGTGAGACAATATTAGAGGTTCTAAATTTATGAGAAAAAATGAGTATCAAAGTGAACGAACTTTACTCTGAAATAACAATATTTCACGAAATCTAGGTAAAAGTACAGTAAGAGCAGTATTTCATTAGTAAAAATGAGCTTTTGATCGACATTAATTTAACAACTAAAAGCGATAAAGAATATTAAAATTTTACTGTAGACAGAAAATTGTTAAAGATGCAAGAAGTGCAAAAAAATATAGCTTAAAAAATAAAATAGTAAAAAAACATATCCTTTGTCCTTTTCTACTCTTTCGTAAAATATTATATTTTTTAAGTGTACTATCTTTTTATAGGTTATTCTAAAAAAACATTCTACCATTAACCTAAAAAATGTTGGTAATCCTAGCGGCGAATGGTGATAGTTCACGACCGGGAATGCTCAGTTTAGTTCGCGAACGCTACCGCTCAGTTTAGTTCGCGAGCGGTAGCGCTGTGTTTAGTTCGCGAACTAAACTGAGCGGTACCGTTCGCGAACTAAATTGAGCAGAAAGACAGCTCGTTCGCTCGCTTTGCTAGCGCTACTTCACGCGCTCTCTTATTTGTTATAATAGTTGTGGTTACTGATAGTTGTCTTTTAAGTGTTAGTGGGATCAAAGTGTGTTTTGTTTTCACATTCGATGTTAAATTTCCGTTTTTGACTTCTGCAATAATTATTAATATTTAACAGTTAAAATTTTTTATTTTATTTTTATATCTGCCTCTTCATCGAAATGTGTCCACAGTGAACTGTGTTACCTTTTAGATAATAAACTAAAACAAAAGTTAGTCTTCGGGAAAGGATCGAACGAACTAACGAACTAAGTAGCGAGAGATCTGGGAACTAGTTCGCGTAGTTCGCTCGTGGGAGCGCTCTTCCGAACTAGTTCGTTCGCGAACTACACAAGACTACAGCATACATCTGCTCCGTCATCAAGCAAGTCCAGCCATTTAAAGATTCATATTCACATTTCAAATAACGAGAGAGAGAATCTTACTGTTTGGTGTTTATATATAGAAGATCGCGACTCTTACTGTAAACGATTTGTGGTTAAGCTATGCTGGACCATAAGAGCAGCGTTACTGTATTAAAAATTACTTAAGATGAAAAGATGGCCTCCTTCAACTGTGAAGGCCATTTACAGAAATCAACCACAAACGCCAAGCCAATGAATGGTAATTATTATGCTAGCGAGGACTTACAGAATACTCTCTTGACTCGGCTCATATGGTGTAATATCTTTGTCTTATGGGACACTCCATAAGGAGGCCAACGATTATCTTTAACTTTTCCTTCTGTTGACAAGCTAAAGTAAGCCCACGCCATGGCTGCATCGGCGCCGTAAAGTCTGGGCCGTTGAGTCCTGAGGTAGGATAACTTAAGTATCAATATGTCAACCTGCGGGTATGCTCCAATCACTAATACTTTGCTTTTATGACTCTCTACTCTGATTTCTTGTAGACGTAATATTAGTTGTGAGATATACTACCTATGATCTCTAAAAAAATACGCAAGGCTACCCAACCCAGCACATTTGCATTTGGCCATCAACAGCAGCGGTCTAGAATATGGTAACTCAAAACCACTGCAAATGCCTCATTCATGTTTTTTTACTTTTTGATTATAATTTTAAAAAAAACCGCTGCAAAGGTCTCGTTGATGCTTTTTACGTTTTGATTGTAATTAAACTCTGTTACTTCTATCTTAGTTATACGTATTTAAATATCTATTGTAACTATAGGCAAGTATTATGCGGCGTGCAAGCTAACTTAGAATCGAAATTGTGGCCAATCTCCAAAATTGGTTGGGCAGCCTTGCATTAACATAATTAATCATAATACAAATTAGTATTGCTATACTTCCTATGTAACTATGTAATTTTTCTTGATGAGCCTGCTGCTTATAGGATGAAATATTATACTAACAATTTATGTGTTTTTGGGAATAATATCTCTGGCTATTTATTTATTACTAAAAGCATTGTTATTATTATAGATAGAAACGCAAAACTACAATATTAACAACAACAAAACAGGAAGATAGAAAAAAGAAAAAATCTGCAGGTTTTTGGATACTGCTGCCAATTGTATAGATGTTGGATGGTCTGTTCTGCACCCTAATCACTGGTAGTATTTGGATCTTCGAGGTAACGCTGTCTTACTAACATTGAACAAACAAAGACATCACTAAGATAAACTGATGTTACTGGAAAGAACATCAGCAAATAGTACAATAAAAAAAAAAAAATAGAATGATACAAAAATTTGACTGTTTCCTGATTGTGTACTGTATTCTGTAAAAAGAACAACTTCAGTTTGGATATTTATACCAACACTGCGTTTCGCAATCAAACTATTAATCATGAATCATACTGATGAAGATACCGGATCACACTGGGTAGCACAAATCTAATAAAAGTATTTTGATACTTTTGGTGGCTCGCAGAGATAGTTCGAATTTTAACCGATCATTGCAAAGAAACGGATAGGCCTACCATAAAATTATTCTACTACATAAGAAATATGTCAAACTTTTATTAGGTTTAAAGATCCTGTATGAAACTTTATGATATCAGTCTTCCCTCAATTTTGATTGGACTAATACGTACACGCCAAAACTTTATTAGCACCATCTTAATAGCGTACTGATCCACTTTTGAAACAGAATACTGCAGCGATTCGGGTTGTCATGGATTGGACAAGTGCTTAGTAGTTTATCCGGAAGTATCTGGAACCAGACATCTACAGACAGGTCATGCAATTCTCTTAAGGGCCGGTGGTTTGCGGGCAGCGGGGTGGAGCCCTATAGTACCAGATGTGTTTTGTCGGGTTGGTATCAGGTGAATTTACCATAGTGGTTAAGACATCAATGTGAGTTCACTACCATGCTCCTCAAAACACTGTAGCACGATTGCAGTGTGACCCATCCGCCTAGGTGAATGTCCGCCCCATGCGGATACCCCCACAACACGCCTCTGCTGGCGGAGATAGTACGCAGCTACCCACTCTCTGTCGCTGAACATCACAGGCGTGTCTAGTCATGTAGGAAGGAAGTGACGTTAAATATGTGAAGCAGGCTCTAAACTCTCGCGCATGCGCAGTGGTGATATCGCGTTCCCAAACAAATGCTATATTCACATTGTGTTAGATGCTGTGATTATTTCATTTTGTAATGTGTATAAGTGTTTTATAATGCCATCTTGTGTTGCATACGGTTGCACAAATAGGCAAGAAAAGAAAGAACCTGGAATATCATTTCATAAGTTGAATTCTAATTATCGTTGTTGAAGTGGGTGGTATGTTTTGCAAACTTCGGTGCCTGTCTATAAATATTTAGTCATAGCTCTCAATGGGATGACTTTGTTCTCAAATTTTTGTTGGTGTAGTGTAGAAAATCAGCATATTTTGCTATTTTGCACATAATAGACTAACATTACTTTTTAACGAGTGTTGAAAATGAGATTTAAAGGGGTGTGTTTTACATCGCGATTCAGTGAATTTAGTATTGCGCTTTCTTTCGTCACGTTACAGTTTTATACTGACAGTGTATGATGAAATTAAATGTGTTAAATTATGCTATGCAATCTAGGAATCTTGATAAAGCAAACGATGTTGTTACTGCAAATACAGTTTGCGATTCAAATACGCGTGTGTGGGTATGTCTACATAGTTTGATTCTATAGCGGCAATTTACTGGAGATTCTGGTTAGGTCGAAATAGAGTCTATACCAGAAAGGTTTTTTTGTTCCATAAGGGACAAAGAATTTATCTATTACTGTTAGTAATTTCATAAGAACCAAGTTAGTAACAAAACGTGTATCGCGATATAAACTGCTTCCAGGTATTCCCAAT
>JARYHS010012519.1:88859056-88910347 GCA_031002005.1 Vandiemenella viatica
GATAGATTAAGAAAAAAGAACGTAAAGTTATAAGGAAAATTTTGGACCAAAACTCACAGAAAACCAATACATATTTAGAAATTACCTCGAAATATTACAATAAACAGAGATTTACAGCGGTATTAAAATTGCAGACTGGAATATTATGGACACATCAAAAGAAGGAACCCTGACAGACAAGAAGAATAGTTGAATTCTCTAAAAAATTAATCAAAGCATTATCAAATATAATCAAATGGATTGGCGGAATCGAAAAAGACCTGGAATTAGCAAGAATCACTTCATAGGACATCGAAAACAGGGAATGACTCAAAAAACAACTCGAAAAACATGGTCTGATGTGAGAAAAGAAGCCTGCAGCAAGAGTATGGAGGAAATATGGGCACAAAGGGAAGGAAACAAATGCTTGTAAGTACTCTGGGCTTACCCGCAAATAATAATACCAGGTGTTTCAAAAATCACCGGTATATTTGAAAAATCAATAAAAACTAAAGGGTCAGCATTAGAAATACACCGTTTGTTGCAATATGCTTGGGACAACAGTAAACTTTCAGGCGGACAAACTTTCGAAATTAGTTACATTTTCAACAACAGATGGCGCTGCAGACGATTTGAAAGATATAGAAGTAAACGCTGTCTGTGAGTTCGCCATTCTGTAAGTCGTCTTTCTGCTGTTCACAGATTGCAAATTTGCTGTGAAAAAATGGTTTATTCCTTATTGCTGCGCATGGTGGATATATCGTACTTTAGATTTTTCCAGACTACAGCCCCATCTGTTGTTGAAAATTGTAACTAATTTGTCTGCCTGAAAATATACTGTTGCCCCAAGCATATTGTAACAAACGGTGTATTTCTATCGCTGCCCGTTAAGTTTTTATTGATTTTTCAAATATACCGATCATTTTTGAAACACCCTGAATCAACAGATCTGTTTTGTGGCGAATAAAACCTTTTTTCTGCGAAAATTTATCAGAAAGGAAGCTGTGTCATACGGCAAACGGACTATATGAAATTATAGGGTTGTCTCATTTTTTTTATTATTTTGGCAACGAAATTCTAAAATCAAACCAGAATTCTGCCTTAGGCCACAAACAGTAAGCTATCATAACTGTTATTTGAATGACACTACAGAAGATATTTTGGCAGTGTCGAATCAGGGAACGAATCTATTGGCAGGTTGACCGAATATGTTGAACTGCAACCAAGGACTATTTAAGGTTTTTTTTTTATTATTATTTTTTTTTTTTTTTTTCTGTCGTCAGTCTTTCGACTGGTTTGATGCAATCCTCCATCCCTTCCTATCCTGTGCTAACCTCTTCATATCTACATACCCATTACAACCCACGTCCTCAATTATCTGCTTCATATATTCTAATCTCTGTCTTCCTCTACAGTTCTTACTTTTCACTGTTCCCTCCACTAACAAATTAACCAATCCAGCATGTCTCAAAATATGACCTACCAGCCTGTCTCTTCTTTCTGTAAGCTTCTTCCACAAACTTCTTTTCTCACCCATCATTTCCAAAACTCGTTCATTTCTTATTTTGTCAGTCCACTTAATTTTCAGCATTCTTCTGTTGCACCACATTTCAAATGTTTCAATTTTCTTTCTTTCTGGTATTCCTAAAGTCCATGTTTCGCTACCATAAAGTGCTGTGCTCCACACAAAGAGTTTTAAAAAGTTCTTTTTAATTCCTAAATCAATATTTGAAACTAAAAGGTTTCTCTTTTTCATGAAGGCTCTTTTTGCTAGTGCTATTCTACTTTTAACATCATTCCTGCTTCGGCCATGGGTCGTAATTTTGCTTCCCAAGTAACAGAACTCACTTACTTCTCCTATTGCATCCGATCCTATTTTTATATTTAATCTACTAGTATTGGTATCATTTCTGCTACATTTCATCACTTTTGTCTTGCCTTGATTTATATTCAGTCCAAAATCTTCCTTCAGTATTTTGTTCATGCCATTCAATAACTTCTCAATAGCCTCAGCCCTCTCTGCTAACAAGACAGTCATCAGCAAATCGTACCGTACTGATTTTTTATCCCTGAAAACTTATGAAACATGGAAAAAAAATTTTGTACTCCAGAGGCCATAAATCCAAAAATTGTGTAAAACGCAATACGACTTTCCAAAAATTTATCACCTACAAATAATAACAAAATGACATTGAATAATACAAAAATAATTTTACAATACAAATAAACACGCAGGGTTATTGGGTTCGCCGTACATTAATTCAAAACCGTGATCAATGAAGTTCATTCTTGATAGTTAAGGTTTTGTTTGCTCTCTGGAATATCTTTAGCTCACTTTAAACAGTAGATAGAGGATGGGACCCTACACTCAGAGCATTACAGGGTAAGTTACACGAACGTGTAGTGACTTGTGCATAACACTGTGTCCGGCAATAGGTGAGCACTTTACCGCGTTCAGCAAATGTCGTCATCAGCGTAACGCCCCATCTGATGTTCGTTTACCCGCACAAGCTAATGTGAGCTCCAAAACGTTGACACTTCAAGTCTGATAGTATAATACCATCAGCTCGCGATTTCCGTCGTGATGGTTGTCAGGGCCAGCGTTAGGGGGGGGGGGGGGTAAGCGGGTCAAATGTACCCGGGCCCGCCCAGCTGATGGGGGCTCGATTACCGGCTGTAGGGCTCGACAAGTTGTAGAGCCAAAAAAAAGGTCGCCTATTTGGCCTGAGGGAGGAGGGCCCTACCAGATGATTTGGCCAAGGGCTCCCACTTGGTTACGGACTTCTAAAGGCGCATTCCCACGATCCCTCGTAACGAAGGCGGGACGGGACCTCATTAGCCGAAGTGTAGGGACGATCGCGCGCCGCAGGTTAGTCCTCGCTTACCTTTCTGTACAGGGATTGGCAAAGAGTGTTTCTTCGACTTCCAGGCTTGTTAGTAGGAAGTCCCCTAATTCCCTTTGATCGACAGCTGTCGTGAATTGACGTGTTCGCTAAGGAAGACTACCTGCCGAAGATCACCTCACTTAACAGGGTTTACCGCTCTTCAAGCCCTCTCCTGGAAATCGCTTTTGTGTGGAAGGCCGTTTATTGTTGGAGGTCAGGCGTCTCTTTGTCGTGATTACTGTCTAGACGGTCATCCCACACACTGGTTGAGTGTGATGGGAAAACTTAATGCAGTGCCATTACCACTCTGTTTTATTCGTATGTAATGAGTACTCTCTTTTTTATGAGATTATCTCCTACATATGTCCGAATGTCTCGTGAGTGCGATATAAAATAGTCATGAGTCTCTACCCGTGTCTGTAAAAAGTATGAATTTATTTTAATAATAAATGGATCATCAGTGAAAGAACTATCTTTACACTTCTTAATTTGATGTCAAAATGTAATATAAAATCATCTTTAATTTCCCGCTCAACAAATAATATACTTAGTGAATTTGATTAATCACATGATATCATTCCTTTCAAGTTCAAAGTGTCGCCATTATTCGTTAATACGCCAGTAGACTCTATCTGGAAATGTCTAAAACACACGCATACTCAAATCCAGCTTCTTGAAGGCATTCTCAACGTTATCAATCAGCCCTTCAACAGTTTATTGCTTGCTTCGTCTTTGAACATAAACCTAAAGATGAAGTACATTGCGGTAAGACTGGGAGATAGTGGTGAGAATTCAACAGCTGTAAGTCGTCTAATCACTCTTCCGCTAAAACCGTTATCACTTGTACTTTCGAATTTCTCTATCTTAATGTCGAGGAACTCGATCATGCTGGAAGTAAAACTGATCAAAGCGTGTATCCCCGTTCCCATTTCCTCTCTTCTCGCCGATGGTACTTTTTTTTTGCTGTCGTCAGTCTTTAGACTGGTTTGATGCAATCCTCCATCCCTTCCTATCCTGTGCTAACCTCTTCATTTCTACATACCCCTTACAATCCACGTCCTCAATTATCTGCTTCATATATTCTAATCTCTGTCTACCTCTGCAGTTCTTACCTTCAACTGTTCCCTCCACTAACAAATTAACCAATCCAGCATGTCTCAAATATGACCTACCAGCCTGTCTCTTCTTCCTGTAAGCTTCTTCCATAAACTTCTTTTCTCGCCCATCATTTCTAAAACTCGTTCATTTCTTACTTTGTCTGTCCACCTACAGTATTCTTCTGTAGCATCACATTTCAAATGCTTCAAGTTTCTTTCTTTCCGGTATTCCTAAAGTCCATGTTTCGCTACCGTAAAGTGCTGTGCTCCACACATAGAGTTTTAAGAAGTTCTTTCTAATTCCTAGATCAATATTTGAAACTAAAAGGTTTCTCTTTTTCATGAAGGCTCTTTTTGCTAGTGCTATTCTGCTTTTAACATCATTCCTACCAATCGAAATAAACATTAAATTAATACTTCATTACGGGATACAATATAAACTGCGAAGTTTCTACATTCTACGGCTGTTGCGCAAGATAAATTATTCTATGAACACGTTTCAACAACTTTCTTCGTTTTTTCATCAGATAAAATAGCTGAAACAATGTGCATGGCACAACTCTTCCGGCTGAACATGTCCGAAAAATCTGTGTTGAAACAGCACGCCGGAAACTCTCAATCTGACATGGTGTAGACTGTAGAGTTTCTTTCGTGCCTCGGTTCAATCTTAATTATTTCCAGTTGCTTATTAAACTATCTCCATTATTATTTAAAAACGTTTCAGGCTAATATGGAACGAAATTAATAAATTTTAGATTCTTCGAAAAGTAATTTAATAAATACCGATTGTTTACCTTTATCACTGATAGGTCATTGGAACTAACATAGCCACTACGCGAGTTAGCTGGCAGTTGAGTTTGTAATCTTCGAAAATTTTCGCTATGTGTAGCATCCTGATATGGGTTTTCCATGGTTTCCCCAGATCGCTCCAGGCGAATACTGGGATAGTTCCTCACAATAGCCCATGGGCGCCCCCTGCCATATCCTGTATATCCCTTCCAAACCATTACCTTTCCGGATAGGTGCAATGCACCCTCCGCCACACACTTTCAGTGAATCGCGGAGTAATAGTAATAGTAATACAAGAATTTAGATTCAAACGTTATAGCGGGAAGTCACGCGTTCCTTGGTCGAGGGGTAGGATAGGTTGGCTGAAAATGTTTTGAGACAGTCCGACCAGCATGTTCGGAGAGTAGTCTCACTGTCTTAGAGGTACTGAATAAAAATTAATCGAGTTTTGATCGTTGACTTTATTATTTATACGAAACTATCTGCGACTGAATAAAAGAAATTAAGTAAAATAAATTTTAATTGAAGTAAAGTAGTGAGTATGGACTCAACAAGATAGGACAGGGGAGAAGAGTTATTCGACAACTTAACTCACTATTGTCAAGCAGCAATCGCTGTATAATGGAAAGGGTCTGTGATTATGGTTCAGAAACGTGGGAGATAACGAGATAAAGATAGACTGTTAGCTCTTGAAATGAACTTCTGGAGACGTAGTAATCGCATATCAGAATTAGAACTTGTTAGAAATGACACGATTAGGACATAAAAGAATGTATCAAACGCTATTATAGATACAATAGAAGGGAATCGCTTCACATGATTCGGTCACCTTCAACGAATGAATGATATCAGGTGGACAAAAAGAGTTCGGAAATGGACATCACCTGAAAGAAAGAAACGAGGAAGACAACTGATAAGCTGGAAGAAGGACGTAGAAGAAGACATGTTCAACAGAGGTCTTCAAGAATACAACCGGTGGGACAGAGTGCAATGGAAATCGAGAATCTGGAAACAACGACTGCCGTATGAAAACCGCTAATATAATTGAAGTATAGAGCACTTAACGACCAAACTTCAGTATCTACGAAAAGTATTTACTTATTTGCTTAGAGCTTTACGGCTCATGACGTCATTCTTATTATAAAGCTGCATTCCCACGATGTCTTTTAACGGAGGCCTCCTGAGACGGGACGGGACGGATACCCAACAACACACCATGGGAACGGGGCCACCTCTGCTAGTGGGGATGAGACGCAGCTACCCACTCTATGTCAGTAAACATCACAGGCGTGTGCAGTGGTGCGCTGTTGCCATCGGTTTGAAGCAGAGGTGCGCACCCCTTCTGTTGCTGTAAAGTGCTCTGTGCCAAACGACATTAGGCAACGTGGTGAGGAGGTGGTGGCGAGGTAGCTAGGGCTAAACTGCGGCGCGTGCTCATCCTACACTTCGGCGTGTGGTCTCTGTTACAAGACTTCGTGGGAACGCGGCTTTAGTGGGAACGGAATGAGGGCAAGGAAATGGAAGGAACTCGGCGATGGTCAGTTGAAGGTCGCCTGGTATTAGTACAATCATTTAAAACTGAAACCTGAGTGACCAGATGAGGATTTGAAATCGAGAGCTCCCGAATGTCAAGCCCGAGCTTATGACTTGCAAGATACTGA
This sequence comes from Vandiemenella viatica, assembly GCA_031002005.1. Lineage (NCBI taxonomy): Eukaryota > Metazoa > Arthropoda > Insecta > Orthoptera > Morabidae > Vandiemenella > Vandiemenella viatica. The sequence continues at coordinate 88,865,468 of JARYHS010012519.1, forward strand.
TTGCGAATCTATTCATAGAAACGCAATTTTCGTATGAATGTCCTCTGTAGACTACAAAACTACTGAACCGATTTACTGGTGGCTTTTTTTTTTCTAGAATGCTCTGCATTGTCAGGTGAAGATTTAAAGCTATTGAAATCCTCGATCTGACCCGAAGAAAGTGAAGTGAACTACACTTAATGGTTTCTTGAGGTTTATTACTCTGTACACAAAACAACTGGTAAACAATAAACAATGTGGGTACAGTTATCGGATGACCGTCGAGAAATTTAGCCTGGTCCTGATCCGGGGTAGAGAGAGACGGCTTCTACTTCTCGCGAACTTCCGGTGGTCTTCTGTAGTTGACGCTGGTTCCGCGGTCAGGCCGGAACTGCCGGTGGAGCTGTCGGCTACGCTTATATAGGCGGCCTGGCGCAGGAATTCCGTTGTGTGGTAGTACGGCGACCTCTGTAAGAAAAGGTCCCACTTAGCCTCTAGATGATTCTATTTATTTTCCTGGTTTGTTTTGATGCCTCTGCGCCTGTTTGGAGTCGTATATGTATCCCGGCGTGCAGGCGCGTTGTGTGTGAGGTCTGCCTGGCAGGGGCCTTTACTGGCAGACTGAACAGAAAGAAACAATCACTCACTTACAAGATGAATTGGTTGTATGCGCAAGCCAGGTAGCACAGGAAAAACATTTCTTATTTTAATGGCAACCAAACGTTCACAATATAATAATGCATTGACAATTGCATCAACTAGAATTGCGCCGAATTTTTTGGGTGGTTGCGGAACAGCAAATTCAGCACTTTAATTGCCATTGAATTACAAAACAGTCGATTACCAATCTGTAATATTTCAAAAACATCCGGAATGAGTAAAATACTCCAGCGATGCAATAGAATAATATTGGATGAATGCACAATTGTGCATAAAAATCGTTGGAACCATTGCATCGAACATTGCGAGATTTACGCGGAAATGGAAGACCATTCACTGGTGCTGTATTATTATTAGCAGGTGATTTTCGACATACATTACCTGTTATTTCACCTTCAACATCAACTGATGAACCAAATGGGTGTTTAAAAGCATCACAATTGTGGAAATATGTTAATAAATTTTCATTTATAACAAACATGTGTTTAAAAAACGATCTTTCTTCAGAACATTTTACAATAAAATTATTGCATATTGAAAAAGGGGAAAATTACCTCGTGGACAAATATACATTGGGCTCCCGTGTACGAAAACCGAGGGATTCTTTTGTATATGTGCCGAATGGATTCACCAACAACATTGTATATCTAAGACCATTGCAATTAACTTGAAATTGAATGAAACAATAATTAAAATTTATGTGTTTCTAAGCATAGAATTAATAGTGTGTATGTAAGTGTGTAATTTTAACTAAATACAAAATACAGACTTTCAAATGTAGTCATTAAATCTATATGTGCACGCAAGTATAGCTAACTAGCTGTTACCCGCGACTTCGTACGCGTGGATTCAGAATTTGATTGCTAGAACTGGATATACAATCCTGAAAGGCACATTCCCACGATCCCTTGTAGGCGAGGCGAGACGGGACGGGACCTCATTAGCCGAAGTGTAGGGACGAGCGCACGCCGCAGATTAGTCCTCGCTTACCTGGCCGCCACCTCCCCACCACGTTGCCTATTGTCGTTTGGCACAGAGCTCTTTACAGCAACAGAAGGGGGTGCGCACAGCTGCTGCAAACCGATGGCAACAGCGCACCGCTACACACGCCTGTGTTGTTTACCGACTCAGAGTGGGTAGCTGCGTCTCGTCTCCGCTAGCAGAGGCGGCCCTGTTCCCATGGCGTGTGGTTTAGTATTCGTCCCGACCCGTCCCGTTCCGTCTCGCCTTCGTTACAAGGGATCGTGGGAATGCGCCTTAAGATATGTCCCAAACAACAATGAGTATAATATGACGGGAACACCATCGATATACCATTCTATCGTCGAACCTGTCTCATGACTAAAACTGTTATTCATATCGGGAAAATGTATCCTATTTCGTTCCTATAGATACAAAGAATTTCCTTGTCATCGGCATACACATATAGTCGTCAAAACGTAAAAAGAAAGACGCATATATAATATTATTAGTTTAGATCACACAAAAACTGCCTGTGGAACCAGTATACCGGGAATAAATTAAACGCTTAGGGCACTATTCTACCACCAAAGATTTGCCAGATCATGGTATCCTTACTACAAAATCCTAGGCTTGGCTCAAACTATGAAAAACAATTCATAAAAATTTCTGCACCCATTGAGGTTTGAACCCAGAGCTACACGGAATATTAATTTACGAAGCAAGCACCTTGCCACTACGCTACGCAACAGACATTTGAAATGTAGTCTTCACGGGTTTTCCGTCGTATGTTGTTGAAATGCGACAACGAGCTTTCGGTGGCAGACTCTTCCGCCATCTTCAGGTTGGATGTTGTGCAGGGAGAACCAGATCTTCCTCCGAAAGCTGGTTGTCGCATTTCAACAACATACGGCAGAAAACCCGTGAAGACTACATTTCATCGATACGCCGTGAAAGCCTTCGATCTCACATTTATAATATTAGTAGACTATAGATAGCGAAGCATTGTCGGATCTGCTAGTTACATTATAATGTGTTACCTATAACTAGGATAGTGATGCAGCGACTGCAACTATTGCTTCGTGGCGACTGGCTTTAGTGGCTTTTGTTAATCATATGAGGAAATGCAATTTTCTTTTGTGAGACCTTGTTCCTTATTTATGGAAAGATATATCATATCGGGCCAAAATACCTTCGGAAGGTGATCTGTAGCATTCAAATCTTTCCAAGATTGCGAAGTGTTTTAAGCGTTAGAAACAAGCCATTAAAGTCACAAACGGTCAGATGTAACCACAGAGCGTTAACGACCTAGCTGTCAACGCGCCCTAAAGCCCTATTAATAACAGCAAAAACACCTGACACCCGATGTTCTGCTAACACTGCGGTAGTCTCCGTTTGCGGAGTCTCTTAGTGCAGAAAGCAGGGGATCAGTATTCTTGCCCACGGCCGAGACGCATTATCCAAGACAAACAACAGACGTGCGGCGGTGTTCGGGATAATGAAGGCCAGCCGCCATAAACCGCGAGATGCAGCCATCCTCTCGTTATTTACAAGGGCAATAACTGCAGCGGAAGAGACTTTAATTAAATCCTGATTGTATCGCCAGGGGAAATTCGAGGAACCGCAGAAACTGTAAAAACAGAGCACCTAATTAAAGACTACACCTTAAAAGGTTGTTTAAGAACTTTTACGACTGATAATGGTTATACGCCGGTCATATTGTGAGGAAAATAAAAGAGCCAAGTTTGTTTTCTGCTCTTTGTTGCGGCGTTGTGGGAGGAATGAGAAAATAGGGGCTGGGAATCGTCAACACGGTTTAAGCTGGGCGGAATATGTAATGGTGCAGAACATAAAATGTGTAGTTATAGCTGCGACCAGGGAAATTGGCGGGTGAGTGCAAATCGCGCTGTTGCCGCAGTTCGGAACATTCTCGCGTAGCTCGCTTTTTATAACACTAGAGAATGGTAACGCTGAGCGTCCGAGCGTCCGCGCACAAACTATTACTACAAGCTAACAGGCGAATTTAATTGTTAAGCGCCCGATTTGGTAACGGTGTATTTAAAGCCGCCCGCCGATATTTCTGGGCACAGCTTATAGGAAAAGCAAGCAATTTTTTATAGTTCGCATTATGATGAACTGCAGCTGAAGCAAGGGCAAGAGAACGAAGATAATCGTGCTGCCTTCATCCTTACTAGAAGCATCAAAATTAAAGATTTATCTATTCTTTAAGCAAGTGAATATCACCATATTCTTCTTTACCAATTTTGGCGTTGACTGCCTTTGAAGAGTTTTTACCCATCGTTGGTATTGTGGCGGTCCGACCGTCTCTGTGCTTAAATAGCAACGAAAATTATGAAAATTTAATATTTTAATTTTAGATCAAAATTTCTTGTATTGATATCTTTTAAGCATTACATCTTGGCAGGGAACTGAACAGATTCGCTCTGAACAAAGAATTAGTTATAAAATCAAACATTTATTTTAACATATAAAACATACCTTTGATTATAAACAGAATTGACAATTATTTTCTTTTACATGATGATCAAATCTAACACAACACTGTATACTATGGGCGCCACCCTACATGAGACTACTATATGCTTATGCTTACACGCTGTTAATACTCAATACAAATTGTCCGACTAGCTCAAATAATAAAAACAATTTTAATAGCATGAGAAGTTCTTAACTGGTGAATTGCTTCACCCAGGACCGTTTACAGGAGTGTTGATCCATAAACATTTTCAGTGGTAAGAATATAATCACCTTATCATTTTCTCACTTGGTGCTGTAGGAGGTTGTGCATAGGTGCACCAAGCCACGGTATCCTTTGTCGAACCACAGATTCAACCGCTGCGCCAAGCAATAACCTGTAAACTTTGTTAAACCATAGGTTCAACCACTGCACTACTTCCCGCTGAAAACACACTTAGACTCATAACTTTACACTTCCTAACACAGCTTCCGATCTGCACCCACTGAGAGGTGGCACAGAGGACTTGCTTGTTCGGCCACCTGTGGCTCAGTGTCCCTCTTCTTCCGGCGACCAATACACCCTTTGTCTCTTTTGGCGGGTGGAATTCCATCGGCCAATTAGGAGTCTAAGCCGCTGGTCAACCCCCACCGTTCGCCATGAAAAGAGAGAACATACCTCAATATCTGTCAATAGGTGGCATACCCTGTCTCATCCAGCCACTCTTGCCATTCACAACAAAAACTATGGAGTGAGCCTGATCACTACAGTATGGTCGAATTTGGTGATTTTACGCCCGCTGACGTCAAGCCGTTTAAGCCTAATGACAGGTCGTACTAATGGGTGAAGTGAAGAGTTTCCATCTGCGAAAAGTGCAATTGTGTTCTGTGGGTGATAAATGTATTTTTTATTCCCATATCACTCCAGGCGAAAGCCGGGATGGTTCCATGAAAAATGCCATTTCCGAATTCCTTCCAGTTCCTTGCTCCCAGTACTCTCCCGCCTCCAATGACCTCGACGTCGACGAGGCGTAAAGCCAGAAACATGCGTTTTTTTTTACTTGTCGGATTTGTAGACTATCAGGCTGAGACTGGTGCAGTCCGGCAGTCGATTTGATGGCTGCGGAAAACCGACAAAAAACCCGCAGTTAGGACGGCCGCTATGTGGTGGCCTGTTCTCGTGCTCGGTCGAATTGTCTGTTGAACGAACATTTCCGACATTCGCCTAAAGTGATTTCGAGAAATAATCGAGAGAATGAATCTGGACGACTGAAAGGGTAATTGAACCCGCGTCCTCCAGCATACCATGTCCGAAGATTACCGTTCACCCAGGCGGCTCGGTAGGTAAGTCCGAAGATCAAGTCCAGAGAGCGTTGAAAAGCTACCAGCTGCAAAACCGAGTAAACTTTTTTCACCTTTGTGTGGTATAGTTACTATTCATTGCGATCCAGTGTTTAAATGTATTCAGAAATTCCACGTTTTTTAATAGAATTTTAAAATATTGTATTTAAAAACGTTTTGCTAGAACTTCCATTAGATGTCTCGTTTTATTGCTTTACTCAAATGATTTTCTAGCAACGCTTTTATGAGATTATTGCTTTGTTGACAACTTACGATGGCAGGTTTGCTCTGCAAAATCCATGAAATATGCTACATATTTAATAAAACATCGTCTACAGTTGGCATCGAACTTGCGTTCACATTCTTTCGTAAAATAAAAGGTTAAAATTGCTTCTTGGGTGGGTTTATTAAAGCCTACTGTGTTTGATTATATAAACAAATGACCAGGCCGTTGCTTTTTACGTCCTACATTTCAAGACCTTTTAACCAGTTTCACTGTATCTTTTCCTCTTCTTTCCGATAATGTCTTCTTGGACTACGTTCCAATTTCAATTCTTCATCCCTTGTGGTTGTGGTTTCTTCCTTTCAATACAATATTCCTTCATCATTTCACTCTGTCTCTTCCTTCTCTCCTCAGACCACTTCGGAGAATATTTCTTTCCTCTTCTGCCTTGGAATCCTTCCAAAATAGTACTTTCTTTGTAAATATCTCTCCTTAAAAAGTTTCCTCTTCTCTAATTTTTCCCCCAAATCTTTCTTAACCTCTTGAATCCAGCTGGTTGTTGAGTTTTTCCCTAAAGGTAATTTAATATTTTGTTTGTTAGTCTGTTATCATTCATTCTGAAGATATGACCAAAAAACAGCAATCTCCTTTTTCTTACTGATTCTGCTATATTTTCTGTGTTCTGATATATTTCCTTATTACTTCTTAAGATCCATAGTTCTGTAACAAATAATTCTTTGCATAATGAGACACTTCTTTGTGCATATAACAGTGTCTTGATAAGAATATTGCCCACTGTCCACACATTAGCACACACTCTCGCAGTTTGTCTTTAAAAACTCTCACATGCATGTTGTTGCTGTCAATCTAATCAACGATATTCCTACTGCACAGGTCTACCAACATTTAAACGTACAGATCACGCTTTAACTGAACAGATATTTAGGCGGAGATATAAATCCGGCGAAACTCGTCAAAAAATAATTAAACAGTTAACTTATAAATCACAAATGCCATATACCTTACACTCTCCACCTGCAACATGTACTGAGAAATTCAATTTTTTTTAAGTAGGATCTGACGGTTTCCTCGTTACTGCATCGTATCAGGTTAAATCACAGGTGCTCGCTCTGTTAGTTAACTGGGATACAGACTTCCTTTAAGACGTTATACTCTCAAAGACGAAGCGAGTTTCTTGATGATTTCTAGGAAGCTCCGTTTGCTCCGGTTACCTGCCTCTCGTGCTCAAGACAATGGGCTGTAGCCTCTCTGGTTCAGATTGCCTCGAGACAGACGTCTCTTCCAGCTAGGAGGCTAATTAGGGAGTTTGTGATTGTGTGATACAACAAAGCCTTAGCGGTCTATACACACACACGATGAAGGCAGGCTTCCTTAACGAATTTGGCGTTGTGAACTAACTTCTTCATGTCTCTCACAAGAAGCGCTGGCACAAGAAAAGTCGACGGCCAGCTCCATGAATACCAATCACGTAACAAATTCCTCTTTTAACCCATTTATTCCACCTATAATTCTTCTGTGTACAGCAGCATTAGCAAAGGATTTATTTGAGCAAATATTCACTTTTAGAGATCTCCCGACCCAGTATACAATAATTTCAGAATGGCGCAGGGAGGTTGTAATGAAAATCCGACGCGATGGAACATTCAAAAGGCCATGTCCGAATTCTTTCACGTACCTTGCTCCCAGTCTTTTCCTGCCTCGATATCGACGTGACGTGAAGCCATAAAAAAGTAACGAGACTGATTTTCTTTGCCTAACAATACCATATGCATCCAGCATACATCTGCTCCGTCATCAAGCAAGTCCAGCCATTTAAAGATTCATATTCACATTTCAAATAACTAGAGAGAGAATCTTACTGTTTGGTGTTTATATGTAGAAGATCGTGACTCTTACTGTTATCGATTTGTGGTTAAGCTATGCTGGACCATAAGAGCAGCGTTACTGTGTTAAAAATTACTTAAGATGAAAAGATGGCCTCCTTCAACTGTGAAGACCATTTACAGAAATCAACCACAAACGCCAAGCCAATGAATGGTAATTATTAGGCTAGCGAGGACTTGCAGAATACTATCTTGACTAGGCTCATATGGTGTAATATCTTTGTCTTATGGGACACCCCATAAAGAGGTCAACGATTATCTTTAACTTTTCCTTCTGTTGACAAGCTAAAGTAGGCCCACGCCAAGGCTGCATCGGCGCCGTAAAGTCTGGGCCGTTGAGTCCTGAGGTAGGGTAACTTAAGTATCAATATGTCAGCCCGCGGGCATGCTCCAATCACTAATACTTTGCTTTTATGACTCCCTACTCTGTTTTCTTGTAGACGTAATATTAGTAGTGAGGTATACAACCTATGTTCTCTAAAAAAATACTCAAGGCTACCCAACCCAGCACATTTGCATTTGACCATCAAGAGCAGCGGTTTAGAATATGGTAGCTCAAAACCACTGCAAAGGTCTCATTCATGTTTTCTTACTTTTTGATTACAATTTTAAAAAAAACCGCTGCAAAGGTTTCGTTGATGCTTTTTACGTTTTTATTGTAATTAAACTCTGTTACTTATATCTTAGTTATACGTATTTAAATATCTATTGTAACTATAGGCAAGTATTATGCGGCCCGCAAGCTAACTTAGAATCGAAATTGTGGCCAATCTCCAAAATTGGTTGGGCAGCCTTGCATTAACATAATTAATCATAATACAAATTAGTATTGCTATACTTCCTATGTAACTTTTCTTGATGAGCCTGCTGCTTATAGGATGAAAAAGTATATTAAAAATTTCTGTGTTTTGGGAATAATATCTCTGGCTATTTATTTATTACTAAAAGCATTGTTATTATTATAGTTAGAAACGCAAAACTACAATATTAACAAGAACAAAACAGGAAGATAGAAAAAAGAAAAAAAATCTGCAAGTTTTGGGATACTGCTGCCAATTGTATAGATGTTGGATGGTCTGTTCTGCACCCTAATCACTGGTAGTATTTGGATCTTCGAGGTAACGCTGTTTTACTAACATTGAACAAACAAAGACATCACTAAGTTAAACTGATGTTACTGGAAAAGAACATAAGCGAATAGTACAATAAAAAAAAAAAATTAGAATGATACAAAAAATTGACTGTTTCCTGATTGTGTACTGTATTCTGTAGAAAGAACAACTTCAGTTTGGAAATTTATACCAACACTGCGTTTCGCAATCAAACTATAAATCATGAATCATACTGATGAAGATACTGGATCAGACTGGGTGACACACATCTAATAAAAGTATTTTGATAGTTTTGGTGGCTCGCAGAGACAGTTCGAATTTTAACCGATCATTGCAAAGAAACGGATAGGCCTATCATAAAATTATTCTACTACATAAGAAATATGACAAACTTTTATTAGGTTTAAAGATCCTCTATGAAAATTTATGATATCAGTCTTCCCTCAATCTTGATTGAACTAATACGTACACGCCAAAACGTTATGAGAACGATCTTAATAGCGTACTGATCCACTTTTGAAACAGAATACTGCAGCGAATCGGGTTGTCATGGATTGGACAAGTGCTTAGTAGTTTATCCGGAAGTATCTGGAATCAGATATCTACAGACAGGTTATGCAAATCCCTTAAGGGCCGGTGGTTTGCGGGCAGCTGGGTGGAGCCCTATAGTACCAGATGTATTTTGTCGGGTTGGTATCAGGTGAATTTACCATAGTGGCTAAGACATCAATGTGAGTTCACTACCATGCTCCTCAAAACACTGTAGCACGATTGCAGTGCGACCCATCCACCTAGGTGAATGTCCGCCCCAAGCGGATACCCCACAACACGCCTCTGCTGGCGGAGATAGTACTCAGCTACCCACTCTCTGTCGCTGAACATCACAGGCGTGTGTAGTCATGGAGGAAGGAAGTGACGTTAAATCTGTGAAGCAGGCTCTAAACTCTCGCGCATGCGCAGTGGCGGCAGCGGCGATATTGTGATCCCAAACAAATGCTCTATTCACATTGTGTTAGATGCTGTGATTATTTCATTTTGTAATGTGTATAAGTGTTTTATAATGCCATCTTGTGTTGCATACGGTTGCACAAATAGGCAAGAAAAGAAAGAACCTGGAATATCATTCCATAAATAAGTTGAATTCTAATTATCGTTGTTGAAGTGGGTGGTAGGTTTTGCAAACTTGGGTGCCTGTCTATAAATATTTAGTCATAGCTCTGAATGGGATGACTTTGTTCTCAAATTTTTGTTGGTGTAGTGTAGAAAATCAGCATACCTTGCTATTTTGCACATAATAGACTAGCATTACTTTTTAACGAGTGTTGAAAATGAGATTTAAAGGGGTGTGTTTTACATCGCGATTCAGTGAATTTAGTATTGCGCTGTCTTTCGTCACGTAGCAGTTTATACTGACAGTGTATGATGAAATTAAATGTGTTAAATTATGCTATGCAATCTAGGAATCTTGATAAAGCAAACGATGTTGTTACTGCAAATACAGTTTGCGATTCAAATACGCGTGTGTTGGTATGTCTACATAGTTTGATTCTATAGCGGCAATTTACTGTAGATTCTGGTTAGGTCTAAATGCAGTCTATACCAGAAAGGTTTTTTTGTTCCATAAGGGACAAAGAATTTATCTATTACTGTTAGTAATTTCATAAGAACCAAGTTAGTGACAAAACGTGTATCGCGATATAAACTGCTTCCAGGTATTCCCAATTAAGCTTACGATGTATGGTAACAAGATAACTATTTTTATTCTGATCTAGGCCGCATTTCAACCTAACCATAAGTGGTAGTAAAAAAACTGATATTTCCATTCTGCATGTCCACCATTGTGGCTTTTGCAGAATTAATTTTTGATCCAGGCCGCATATCAACCCAATCCCAGTATATCCTGAAAAGTAAGCAAGATATCGAAAAATTTTATTGTTTATTTTCGATTTGTCTCGTCGTGTTACATAAGAATCGATCATTAAATTTGACTTTTGCGAAATTTTTCTTCTGCATTTCAACTCAAGACACCTCACTTTTGATAGTTCTCGAGAACTAGGCGAGATATCGAAAAAAAAATTCTCTATTTTGTTTGTCTCGTCGTTTTAAATAAGAATCCGTCATCAAATTTGACTTTGACCATTTTGTTCTTCGGAATTTCAACCAAAAATATTTCACGTTTAAGACAGAAAATCTCGAAAACTAAGCATGATATCAAAAAAAATTATTCTTCATTTTTTTTTGCCTCATCGAGTTACATAATAATCCATCACCTGATTGTGGCGTTACGTTTATCCTAGAGTCCCCTTGAGGTGTTTGTTCATATACCCCGTGTCTGTATGGGTTCGGCCTAGCCCCCCACTCCTCCTCCGCCCGGCTTCACTTCAATGGGTGGTGAAGGTCTCTTGCGTCGTCTCCATATATTTCCTTCCTCCATGTGTGTAGTGGTGCGCTGTTGCCATCGGTTTGTAGCAGAGGTGCGCTAAAGTGCTCTGTGCCAAATGACACTAGGCAACGTGGTGGGGAGCTGGCGGCGAGGTAGCGAGGGCTAACCTGTGGCGCGCGCTGATCCCTACAATTCGTCTGGCCTCGGTTACAAGACGTCGTGGGAACGCGGCTTTAGCATAATACTGCCTCCACCGGCCTGCGTCATGGCCTCGGTCGATGTTTCGAGAAGCCGTTCACCTGGAAGACGGCGTGTCCAGAGACGACCGTTGACATGGTGTAGCAAGAAACTTGATTTAACTTACCAGGCGACACGTTTACATTGATCCACGATGATCTCACGCCAATTGCAGTCGTAATTAACTATGTCGTTTGGTCAATATATGAACACTTAGGGGGCGGCTGCTGCGGACCCCTATGTTCAACAACAACGTGCGCTGAACGGTGTTATTAGATGTATCGTAGTTTATTATATATAAAATAACTAGTTCACGACACTTTAAAATTTTAACTGCTTTTATTTCTCGAAGACATACACAACTTCATAGATACTGGTTACAACTAAACACAAACTTCAGCGATTACATTCGACACCTCTTCCAAAGACAATACAGTACACGCAAAACTGTTCGCTCAAAACTCTGTACGTAAACTGTCACCGTAAAACTGCCTTTGAGTCTCTCCCGCTCGCATTATACAGGGTGTTACAAAAAGGTACGGCCAAACTTTCAGGAAACATTACTCACACGCAAACAAAGAAAATATTTTATGTGGACATGTGTCCGGAAACGCTTACTTTCCATGTTAGAGCTCATTTTATTACTTCTCTTCAAATCACATTAAACATGGAATCGAAACACACAGCAACAGAACGTACCAGCGTGACTTCAAACACTTTTTTACAGGAAATGTTCAAAATGTCCTCCGTTAGCGAGGATACATGCATCCACCCTCTGTCGCATGGAATCCCTGATGCGCTGATGCAGCCCTGGAGAATGGCGTATTGTATCACAGCCGTCCACAATATGAGCTCTAACATGGAAAGTAAGCGTTTCCGGACACATGTCCACATAACATATTTTCTTTGTTTGTGTGTGAGGAATGTTTCCTGAAAGTTTGGCCGTACCTTTTTGTAACACCCTGTATAAGTTTCATCGAAAGTTCTAGAACATTACAGAGGCTTCCGACAGATATTTCTCGAACTTTAACAATACTAAAACAATTAAAAACATATTAAAACCAATCAAAATTAACACATAATTATTTACAATCATTACGAAATGCTCAGAATTGAAAATTAAAGATATTTAAACACAAAATTATCCACATAAATCGTTTTAAACTGTATTAAATCATCCTTTAAACATCGTAGCTCATCTTAATACTTTGAATTACAAACATTTAAGCATTCTCTTGCGTAATTGTGTGCTTAAACATATTAAATGGTATTTACATAATTTGTTTTCATCCATTGTCCATTTACAGTGATTTACAGTAAATGGCAAGGCAAATATACAAAACCATATTCAATCAAACACTAGCTTGCTACAAATGCCTCATAAAACACAATTCCATTTACAGTCTAGGTTTGAGGGCTGTTACAGTGTGCTCCGAAACAGTTGTGCCTGAAACAGTTTGTATTCTCTGGCAGTTCTGATCGCTCCCTATCCTGCTTTACAGAGCGGGGAAGCCTCCTGCCTCCACGTTCTGTCCATCACCTACAATAGCATGTGAACAGTCTATCAACCTCGCCGTTTCCGAGATGCTCATTCCCAAGCCCCAGATCATGACATCTGCTTTTTTTAATTATGGTTTTACGCCTCGTGAACGTCGAGGTCATTAGAGGCGCGATGGGACTGGAGACAAGGAATAGGAAGGAATTCGGCCATGGTCTTTTGTAGGATGCATCCCGGCATGGAGTGATTTGGGGAAACCACGGAAAACCTAAATTTTGACGGGGATTCGAACACCCGTCCTCCCGAATGCGAGGCCAGGGTGTTAACCGCGACACTGCCTTTTAGTTGAAATTTTCTCCTGAAACTAGCCGAGTGAATACTTTTTAATAACACGACGTTTCAGCGGTGTTCAATGGCGGCAGAGTTTATGACCGCCGAAACGAACGTTCTGACTCGGCTAGATTCCAGGGAAAATTTTTATCTATATACAACGCCGAGAAAGCCTCCACTCTAATCTGCCTTTTGTTGAAGTCACTTATATCAGTGGAGTTCCCCGTTTGCCTTCGTTAGAATGACTTCCCATGCGTCTACTCCGCTTATATACCCCCCTTACAGCAGGACATCGCCCCATAAATTCTCCAGACGGCATTCAATCTCACGGTAGGTTGTGGTCACAATGTTTTGGATCATCAGTGTATCTGTGTTACAGCTTGTGCGGTCATGAACAGTGATTACTTCCCACCGATACATCTAAGTCATAAGGATTATACAACACAGTTCGTTGAGTTACAGAATCTTAACTCAATTCGTGATATGACGCGCCAAATTGTAAATCTCACTGAACCAGTGGAATAAGGTATAAAATATAGCCAAAAGATTTTACGACGTTGATGACGTGTCAAAATATTTCACTCAGCAAATTAGTAACGAGGAACTTATTAATAGAGAAAACAATGATCCAAAAATATTGGGAAAAGGTGGTGAAGGAGATTACTACTTTCCGATCGTACCCTAAATTATTGAATACGTTGCTGACAATTTTTAGTCATGAGCTCAAATAATCTCTACGCGAAATCGTTTCCGTCTCTTTAATCCTTCTAAGCTCCCTCGAACCCAACAAAAATTCATCATATATTGCAGAACGATCCCATAGCGTCGAGTACAGTTTATTTCGTATTTCAACTACACTGGTGTCCAAAATTAAAGCAACAAACGAAAAATTTTAAGGTTGCGTTTATTTTGTCACAAAACAGTATAAACAGGCGATAGTAAAGTACAAACATTGTAAAGAATACAGAAGGTAAACAACTGCAATATGCATAACGATAGACAAAAATGTTCTTTTTTTCCAACTTTACGGATTTGCACACAAATTCCAAAAACTAATTAATGTGCTCAGTATGTGGTGTTACCACCTCCGGCAGCAATACAGATCTGACAACGGCGGGGCATGCTGTGAATGATGTCATCAATCTCATGTTGAGGCAATAACGCCCATTCTCCCTGCTCACACCATAAGGGATCCTCCTTGATATCGGTATCTTTCCCCAATTTTTGGGTCCCGAAATCATGTTCCATGTTCCCTCCAGATGCGAATCTGTCGATAATCACTCTCCAGATTAAATTGAGACTCATTTGTGAAAAAAACTTTGGTCCACTGTCCATCTGTCCAGTTGGCATGTTGATGACTCCACTCTAGACGTTCCCTTCTGTGAAGACGCTTCAAGGGTACCCATACAGCAGGACTCCGACAGTAAAGGTCACTCTGCCAGAGCCTTCTGTACACTGTTTGCCTCGATACAACTGTTCCAGTGGATGCTGCGAGGTCAGATGCAAGTTTTTGTGCGGTACATACGCGGTACCGTCGTGCCCTTACAGCCAAAAAAAGGTCTTCTGTTTCTGATGTCACACGTGTTGGCTTTGCCCTGGTCTTCGGGATAGAGTTGTGGTCTCTATAAACTGTCGGCACATCCAAGAAACAACAAAACGATTCACAATAAGCCATTGGGCCACATCAGTTTGAGACTGTCCTGCTGCGATTCATCATATGCCTCTCCACCGCAAAGAGTCTAGTAAGGGTCTTCTCTGTGTCATTCTGCGTCGTCTATGAATGTGTACACAGCGATTGTGGATGTGGGACTACCCAGCAAACACTACTTCGTTTCATAGGTGTCCTGACGTCATCGTTGGCATGGTTGTACGATGACCAGAATGCCATCTTCTGCGCTGAACTTGATTGTACAGACATTTGTTGACAGTTTGTATGATTATATCGCGAATTAGACACAGGACGGAAAAATAACTGTTTGTTGTTTTAATTTTGGACATTAGTGTAGTTCAGGGTACCCGGTCATGTCCATAAAACAAAGAACTCAGAACATGAAGAAAGTAGGTATTTCTCTAGCTGACCAGTGATCATATCCAAAAAAACGTTTCTGGTTTACGGTTAGTTATTTATGTCAATTCCGCTGCTCACACCGAAACAATTTCTGAGTAGCGGAAACCACAAACCGCCAGGCTAGAATCCAGTCCCCGTGTCGCTATTACGGACACTTTTCGCTCATTACAAACTCGTAAAGCGCCGGAGAGGACGGTTTTTACGCCGCCCGGGACAGCGGAAGCCTTCGGCCCATTAGTTGGGTGGCTCGTTATTTGCCGCTCGACCGGGCTTAATCGCCGATAGCTCCTCACCGTTCAGGCTTTTGTCGTCTGGAGAACCATTCAGTGGACGAGGAGCGGGCAGAACAGAGGAGCCATTCCACCCAATTGCACTACTTCCGCGCAGGGGGTTTGTGCAATCGAAACCAAAGCACTTTTTACTTTCTCAAATGTTGAATTGCGCGCACAGCAAAAATGGTTCAGTAGTTTGTCTATAACGAGTTGTTTGACTCATATATGTTATTGTTATTGGAGAAAGCAAAGTAAATTTAAGAAACCACTTATGGTGTACTCTAGACGTCACTGCAACGTTTTTCCTCTTTTTAATTACTGTTATCTGTAGTAATTTCACATGGAAATCACCTGTGACTCTGATTAATAAAGCTTTGACATGGAAAAAAATATTAATCGTATTCGTAAAAATAGAAATTAAACGCTTACCATTCTCATTTTAACTCCCTAGAACAGATCGCTTACGATGACGTTAGTTGCCGAAAACAGATTCTAATAAAAGAAATACAGTGAAAACTCAAGTTTCATGATTATAACTTTTCTTGCGCTTTCTAATCCCCTGCCATATTATTCAGTTAAGGAAGGGAATAGGCGGAAGAAAATAGTTATTCCAGTTCTCTGCCAAGTGGGAAATTTACGAATATGTTAATTGAGAGTTGAGTATTTTTAAGTTTACTGTTGCTTTTAGCAAGAAATTTTCAGCGAAACTTCAGTTAACAGAAAAGATGTGAGAGAGCCACCACTTGGATTTCATCTAGCCAGGACACTTGGTAATTTCTCGCGATAAAGCTACGATCTAATAACCACAGCAGCATTAAGGGAGCGTCCATAAACTACGTAGCCCCATTTTGGCCTCCTATCACCTCCCTCCCCCCGCACGTAGCCTGACGTTGCTTTTGCCACTACACTCCCTCCTCTTCCCTCCCTTACCTGCGACGTAGCTTTTTCCCTATTGATTCTAGAAGACATTTTGTACTGTTTCCAGACTATCGTAAATTACAAAGCAAGATAATTAGATGACGGAAATAAATATTCACATGCTGTAGTGTGTTCTGTACCTTATTTTAACTGTGACAAATAATATAAACGAGAAACTACGTGGCTTGGCTCCAGATCCTCTTATCCCCCCTCCCCCCTACCCCCCACTTAGCCCAGCGTAGCTTTCTACTCCCTCCCCTTCCCTCCCCTCCAGTCAACCGAGTACCTAGTTTATGGACGCTCCCCTTGGCTTGAAGCCTCCAGATGATGGTATAAGTCACAGCGAGCCATACATTCTTGTCTGTAGCGGCCTACAGTAGTTATTGAACCTGGAACTTGGTATAGAAAAGTCACTTTCACGGAATCACCAACCACATCGAACCAATTAATACACTTCCTCACTCGCTGTAGTCATTCAAGAATTTTCTACTCACGAGAGTCTATCATGAAAGAGTCGCTGGGAGACAAACTTGTGGTACGAACATACTGTGGCGTTCACACTTCCGGCCTCGGTAGTCCTAGCGTAGGGGCTAGAGTAGCTTCCGCGTGCCGAAGGTCGCCGGTTCGAATCCGGCTGCGGGCATGGATGTTTAAGTGTTGTGTGTCTGTGTGAATGTCCTGTCGTCCTGTGGTATCTATACTTAAGAATCATAAACGTACTGGAGAAACTAATTCACTGGAAGAGACATCATAAAAAAAAAAAAACACTGAGCTGGCTGAATGGCTTAGTTGCCGAAAAAAAAAAAAAACCTGTGAACAATTCATTGCATCAATACTTCGGTAAAGTCTCCACTCACATAATACTGTGCCAAGTTCGTTTGGTTAATAAAAATTAATGACAAGCCGCTGCTGTTTCAGGTATAACTAAACACCGAGTGATGTAATTGTAATCTGTAGAAAAAACGATATGATATTGGTGAAGAACTTTTTTAATCTAGATGTTGGTAAAAGATGTCTGTGTAATTACTCAGAACGAATAGTAAGCAGATTTCAGATTTGTAGTAAGTAGTCAGTGGGGTCAAGAGACAGTTAACTTAATCTACGATGAATGGTGAATTCCCTATAAGATGACAACATCCGTGACATTAATGTGATATGTTACAGCTTCTATCCTTATTATATAGGAGATTCAGAAGAGCGTTTGAATTTACATTTCACTATTACGATTGTATTTTATCACCTATTATTTCCATCCACATTGTAAAAGCCCATGCTACTGTATAATTTTGCTGTATTAAACATAAATATAGTTCAACAACTGTAATCGTCAAAAAATTAAAAACTTTTATGATTCTACTGACAGAAACTCTAAGAGCTTCGCGTTTGTTCATTGGAGTTCTACAAGAGCTATATGTCTCTCATTGATGCTATAGATTTAGTTGTGTTTAGAGTGCAGGCATTGCTATAAAGGAGTGGTCTGATTTCGCTTTTTCATGCTTTCCAAAATTCACTGGAGGATGATGCTGGAAGAGTTTCTTCAAAAGATCATTGCCGAGTTCTTTTCCATCCTCTCTCAGCTTCAAGGAACTCGAAGTCAAAGAACAATAAAGCCCTAAGGGGAATAGCGGAGTTAAGTGTTTTCAGATACGAGGAGGAGGTATTCACTGGAATATGAAGTAAAAGCATCTAGTTAGAACTGATGTACCCACTGAGGTACATAGTTTTTGCCGTTCCGCTTCTCTCCATCGTGAAATTGTATTTCAGCTGGGAGCCATTAAGATGTCGTAGGGTGTTTGTCCGTTTTTCCTTGTTTTGTCACTAAATGCGATATAATACGTAGTTCCAAAAGCGCTTATTTTCTAGTACGTCTTAAGCCGCAAAGGTAGCAATATCGGCAAACAATATAGAAAAAGTGTGGTATGGGATGGTAGCAGCACTTTTGAAATCAAACTTGTTTTGTTTGAACATTTCTTAGCAATAATTCTTTGTGTGGAAAATAGGAATTAATAAAATACGCTTAAAGGGTTGTATTAAATGAGGATGAATTTTTAGCTATAATCATAAAAATAATAATCTGAGTTTTAATTATTTCAATTTACATATTTTATTATTTTTTGCAGTAATCCACTACTGCCGTTTTTTTAGATAATCATTCGGACAACTTCCTAAAGAAATAGCGATTGTATTAGAATACGGCAGTTGTTGGTGAATGACCTAATTTTAGATCATGCTGAAGTAAAAGCAGTTTGTCTTCAGTATTTATACAAATGTTTTCCTGTTCACTTTCAACTTTTGTATACATTTTTAATTTTTTTCTTACCTTCTATTGTATTAGACAGGATGTAGTGGGCTTCCCATAACAAGCAAGAAATGGCTGTTTATTTAATACTCTAAGGTAAAACAAAGTTACACTGATGACAAAAGAGTGAAGCACCTAGAAGTGAATGAGGAGTCGAAATGAAACTTCACTGATTGAGAGAGCATGTAACGTTATTTCGGTGATTACGATAACGAGTCAAATCTACAAAGAGCTTGGCAGATTGAGCTCAGTTATCAGTCTAACGTTGCACTCCGTTTGGCCTGGATAGATGCATTGAATCGGTTGGGAAGGGTATCATAAAGACGTTGTATCATCTCCTAGGCAAGATGGTCCACAACTATTGTGACTGGTTCTTGACATCCTGGATACTGGTGGTGGGCCAAAGTCAACATCCTAGCTGATCTCACACATGTTCTACCGGGGATTGATCTGGGGATCTTGCTGGCCACGGGAGTACCTCGTTATCGGACAGAGTTCACAGATACACGTGTCGTATGAGAACAAGCACTATCCCGTTGAAAAATGGCACCGCGTTACTGTCACGTGAGATATAAAGCAAGAGGACGCAGGATGTCCGTGAGGTACCGTTGTGACGTCAGAGTTTCCTTAATCACTATATCCATGGCCCGAACTCTTACCCAATGTCTCCCCACACCACAACGCCGGAAATAACATCGCCGTAGCTCTCAAACCGTTGGAAGAATGGGACTTCTCCCCAGCTCGCTGCCATGTACGAGGTTTGTTCAAAAAGTAAGGTGAACTTTTGAATTTCGCCTGATTCGTACAGTCGATTTTCGTGTTTTTTTTCTTCCTTATTTTGGTACACTCTATATTATATATTCACAGTTTCAACAATATAGCATTCTTTGAATTGTTTGTGAGAGGCATAATTGTTAGAAGTGTTTTGTGTGTTTGGCGATTTTCTGCTGTCGGAAAAAATGGATCAAAGATTTTGCATCACATTTTGTGTAAAAAATGGAATTAAGTGCTCCAAAACACTTGAGATGTTTACGGTGGCTTATGGTGAATCTACTTTGAGTAAAAAAAATGTTTATAAGTGGTAGAAGCTCATCCAAGATTGCCGAGAAGATTTCAATGATGAACTTCATTCTAGACGCCCCAGCACATCAACAACTGATGAAAACGTCGAAAAAGTGAAGAAAATACTGACGGGGAATCGTCGAATCACCATCACGGTCAATAAGGAGTATTACCTTGAAGTTATGTGCCATTTGCCAGAAGCAATACGAAAAAATAATCCGGATTTGTGGGGAAAGAATTCATGGCTTTTGCTCACCCATCGTTACTTGTGAGTGATTTTTTGGCCAAAAACAACACCACAATCATGCCTCCGCCACCATATCAATTGGATTTGGCCCACGCCGACTTTTTTCTGTTCCAAAAACTGAAGAGACCAATGAAAGGACGAAGATTTGCAACGATTGAAGAGGAAAAGACTACATAGCTGAAAGAGCTCAAGGGTATACCAAAAAGTGCACAAGTGTATTATATCTGGGGGGATTTAATTTGAAGGGGACAACATAAATACTGATGATTAAATAATTATTTTTCGATAAAAATGAAAACTCGCTTTACTTTTTGAACAAACCTCGTATGTCGACAATAGTCATCTGATGTAGGGCAAAACTGCGGAACACAATGACCGGCGCCACAGTGTGATCCTCCATGAATCTTGGTTCTGCACTTCATCGGATGACCATGATCGTCGGTTAATATTTTCTAATGTGTGTAACTCAGAGGTATAAGTATAAGTAAAAGAAGAATGGGGGTGAAGTTACCATCGGTTTTATAAGTCAGTTTTTATTTTTATATTTGTTTGCAGAACATTTCCAGAAACATTTTTTATTACAGTTTGTCTTCAGCTGAATGCAGGTTTACGAAATGGTGTATGCTACAGCGGAATAGGCAGTCCACAGCCTATCACTGAAATCTCGTAATTGGTTCCCGTCTTCAGGACTGAAGAATGAAAGCAATAATTACCTAACAACATACGAAAACACTTAGACGTACAGCGGAGAGGAAATAGCTACACTGCTTCCGAATTTTGTCTAGTATCATTCCTACGCGACGCTCGGACCGGTATAAAGGAAGAACATTATACATACTTGATTCTTACTAGGAGAGTCGGCCAGGTGACCACCCGGTCTCGTTTAGCATGACCGATTCAGCTCTTTGTCTCCGTCACACTGGACGAAGGGAGCAAAGCGGCTTAGCTGGGAACCCACCAAAGTAGCGTTGTGCCTCTGCGTATGAAACATCGCCTGCCGGCGCCTCCGATTTGTCATCTTATCTCTCTCTGTGTGGCCGGACAAGCGACAAGAGGAGCCGACCGAGGACGGCCACTGGATTTTATTTTTTCTGTGTTGGCCCCACTGCCGACTGCTGGACTCGATCCAGCAGCACGGGCCAGTTCATTTGTGAATCCTCCCACGTGTACAGGCACCGTTCATCTACAGCTGAGTCCACTTCATTCCCACAGGGATTGAAGTGCAAATCTTTCTAGTGGTGCAAAGAGTTATTGCAACCAGCATGTCAGTACATGCTCACACTATAAGAAACAATACATGACATTCTACAACGGGAACACCGTATTTTGATTGACCCCTTAGTTTTATTCAATACGTAGTTGCATAGAAAGCCTTCTCACTTATTGGAAAAAAATTACAATTATCTCGTTTTGGTTATAAAAATTCTTGACATGAAAGGAAGAAGGTCAGATGTAGCGCAAATGAGAATACTGAGTAGAAAGATTGGAAAACTAGTATATGTTTGGACGTTGTGAATCATTTTCCTCAATTGCTGATAATATTAATAAATAAATACAGCCTAACCAATTGAATACTTGTTTGTTGCACTGCACTGCACCGTGGTATTTTGTATGAAGGGCTGTTCTATTTTGTTTACTTCTGGCTGTGTCACGCTATGTGAGGCTGTTTTGTTTTCTAGTTTGTCTTCCGTTTCTTTCTTGTGTGGCGAGGTTTTTTTTTTTTTAAAATGTTTTTGATTCAGTTTATTATGATTTTGCATATGGAAAAACTAGGGTACTAGTGTTTCTTTTTCTGTAAGTCATCTGTCTTTCGACAGATTTGTTGCATTACCCTATCTCTACGTAGGGGAGACCGGGGCAAGTTGACGATGTTAACGATTAAACATTTTTAATAAATTCATTTTTTGAAGAAAATATTTTTTCATTGCAAATATTATTAGTCTGGTATTTTATTGAAATGTTCGTAATTATATATAACTTTATTTTCATATTATCAAAGCTTTTTTACTAATTTTAGAAAGTAATGCAAAACTGTCATCTTGCCCCAGTACTGGGGCAAGATGACTTTAACCACGGGGCAAGATGACACTTAATGAAACTGTAATACATTTTTTATTGTTATGCATTAATATGTATACAGTGATGTGCAAACATTAACAGAAGTCACATACAAATTTCCCTCCTTCACAGTGTGAACATTCTTTGTGCCACCATTTAAAGCACATGCAACACTGTATCCAGTCTTCTGATGGTGGGTCTTCATAGATCTCATCACATCCAGGACACTGAACTAAACTTTCTTCGGAACTTGATGTTGTCGCAACTCGGGATTTGTTCTTTAATTCAGAAGAGGTAAACGTCAGTTTCTTAGTAAAACTTTAGATTTCTTGCATCCCGAGCCTGTGCGTATGAAACAAACATTCAATTCTTACGTCATCTCTTTTCTTCAAATGGTGAGGTAGTGTTGCTTCAGGGATATTGTAAACGTTCGCTGCACCCAAACAGGACTTTCTTACTCCTTTGACATCAATTATTGCAGCAGCCAAAGCATTTCGCTCCCACTCGCCTCTGGAGGACTTCTTTTTATAAGTTCTCACCATATCTGGATCATAATGTGTCATGAATAAGTAAAGTAGCGCCCTTCCAAATTTTAAGAGAAACTATGCCAGTCATGAAACTCAAGACTCTTACACGAAACACAAAAAAGTCACTCAAAGACTGAAACAGACACAGCGAAAGTCATCTGGGGCCAGATGACGAGGTCGTCAACTTACCCCAGCCAACTTGCCCCGAACGACAATGTTAGAAACTTTCCATTATTGCGGCAGTTTAAAAAAGAATGAGATACAAATACACAGCCTTTATGAAAGCACATTGTTTAAGCTACTCATGTATGACAAAGTATAAAACAATTTCTTACCTGTTAGTCTGCGAAGTCTTAATTCAGAGATGTAGAAAATTACATCACGTCACAGAGAATTCTCGATCAGCGTATAGCGAGGAACAATACGGCACGAGCGACGCCAGTGCTCCATATTTTAGTTCCTAGTCGTATAGAGAGCTAGTAGTATGAATACAGTGCTGCTACATAGAAGCGGGAATTTAAATTAAATCATTCTTCATCTTGCCCCGCTCGTCAACTTGCCCCGGTCTCCCCTATATAGAGCTAATTTCATCACCTCAGTATGCCCATTACAGACAAAGAACTTAATTATTGCTTCGTATGCTCTAATGTCATGGGCGCCGGCAGGAATACTTTAAGGGAGGCGAATCTGTTTTTTTTATATATATATATATTTACATTATATATAATGCTTATTAACTAAGGATACTGAATTTATTGACAAGGTGTTGAACAAATTTGGAAAACACCTTAGGCACCTTAAGTTATTATTCAAACAGTGAATCTAATAATAAAGTTTTTTTCTTAATCTTTTTCTGTGTATTTTCTTTCATAGTAGGGGGGTGCAAAGGGGTGCACTTGCACCCCCCTCCCGGCGCCCATGTCTAATGTTTGTGTGGTAACGCTGGAATCTAGCATTTGGGAGGACGCCATTACAAATTCCCCTCCGGCCATCCTGATTTCGGATTTCTATTAACTAGTCGACATTATGAACAAGAGTATTTGCGTGCTTTATCTTCAGTCACCTTCTGGAACCATGCTGTTAAAATTAACTGAGGAACTAGATGAATTTTCTAAAAACATTGAGGTAATAATATCGTGATGTCAACTTTTCGTCGTATTGTTCTTACTTTTTCTTTTCCCTTGTTTAGGGTTTACTGCTTGTCGAAGTCGCTACGGTCGAGAGAGGGAGGAAACAAGGAACGGAAAGCGATCGGCGTGGCATTTTAATAGATTGATTTCGGGAAAATGTGTAAAACAAAAATCAAAAGCCGGGCAGTGGATTGAACAACATCCTCTCGAACGCAAAGGCCTAGCAATAATTGGCCACGATTCGGCTGTGTGTTTTCTAATAAATATAAAATTTAAACACCGCAATGTGCCTCGGTTCCATGCATCCA
This sequence comes from Vandiemenella viatica, assembly GCA_031002005.1. NCBI lineage: Eukaryota > Metazoa > Arthropoda > Insecta > Orthoptera > Morabidae > Vandiemenella > Vandiemenella viatica. The sequence goes on from JARYHS010012519.1 coordinate 88,889,459, forward strand.
CTAACTAAATGGTTGCTGTAGTGCTTTCATACGCACCGAGCGTGGCAGATTAGCGGAACGCTCTGGCTTCCCATTCAGGAGGACGCGGGTTCGAATACCCGTCCAAGCATCCAGATTTGGGTTTTTCCATGGTTTCCCGAAATCACTCCAGGCGAATACCGGGATGCTTCCTTCAAAAGGTATTACCAAATTCCTTCCCGTTCCTCACACCCAGTCCTTTCCCACCTCGATTCTCCTCATTGTCGACGAGGCGTAAAGGCATAAATAAAAGATTTGTTCGTTGATGTTCACGTTTTTACATGGATAGGTGTAGCTGAAGATTTTATTGATATAAACGTATCACAACAATCCCTCCTATAAAACTGTATGGACTTGGTTGGATTTGGAGATCGAGGATTATACTCCCAGCAAAACTAAATAAGTAATTTGAATAAAGCATAACAGCAGTTATAGAACGAGGTGGAAGAAATATCTATAAAATTAAAAGTTGTACTCATTTTCCCCTTATCCTTTTTCTAGAGAATCCGGATTCCGTTTCAAAACCAGAAGGTACACAATGGTTCGCGAATAAATATCTGATGGTCTCAACTGCATGGTGTGATATCTTATATCCTGTCATAACGAGGGGTTATATACTTTGAATGTGACCAGCGGTGAAGTCACCACATTTTCACACCTTCATTGATCATTTTTGGGTTATAACTTATAATGGCTTATTAATTTTTTTACTGTTACCACCTTTTACATATCCAATACTGGGGCTCATTTTTTTTTTATTTATTTATTTATTTATTTTTTTTTTAAAAGGGGGAAAAATAGCCAAAAGTGTGTTGAAGATCGTTCCTCTCTATCTTACCAGTGAGACCTCTAAGCTTCTGAGAAAGGTGGGAGATTGCATAAACCGAGCGTGATAGGTGAGCGGTTAATGCTCTGGCCCCGCATTCTGGACGTCGCCGGTTCGAATCCCCGTCCGGGCATGCAGATTTGGGTTTTCCATGGTTTTCCCAAATCACTCCAGGTGAATGCCGGGATCCTGCCTTCAAAAGGCCATGGCCGAATTCCTTCCCGTTCCTTGTCCCCAATAACATCCCTCCTCTAATGACCTCGATGTCGACGATGCGTAAAGCCATAAGTAAAAAAGGGGAAAAAAAAGATTGCATAAATCAATCGATAGACCAAAAAAAGTATTCTACTGTATTTGCTGGCAATTGAGAATGCAATTGTAAGCTCTTTTATTGTAATCCCGGCTGTCAAATACGTATATTCGGCAGGTTAATGCTGTGCCGCAAAAGGCACTTGCAGACAGAATACAACTGAACGAATTTTGCGGGTAGCTGCAATTTGCGGGGTAACTATACAAAAATCAATAAACTGTCACAGAAATTTCAATGGTCTTTTAAGAGTTTTACAATTAGAGTTATATGCATTCAGTTGTAGGCCAGAATTTGAGGGAAAACGAACAGATTTCACGCTTTTACAGAAATGCAGTGCGGACTCTTTAGAGGCAGTGCCCTGCTTTTCCCTAAATGTCGCCAATCAAGGAGAGTGCCCAGCCGAACGAGAGCAGCAGGCGACAGGCAGCCAACATAACGGCGCCAAATCCCGGGGGCGGAGGCGCTAACCAGACGTAATGCGACAATCACGTGTCTTACTCCGTATCAACGCACCATTTTACAATACCCCAAGCGTATTGGTTCATAGTACTAAGAAAATAAAAATGAATCATTTTTCTACTACTTGCTTACTATTATCGTCTTTGAGAGATCCAATATTGTGCGTAAATCACAGAAAAAAGTGTGCTGGAACACGTTCTATTCTATCATATCAGTGGAATATTAAATTAATTTTACAGGTTTTGGGTTTCAGATAAGAGCTTCGTTCTAAAACTAGGATTACAAGCGGCTAATGCAAACATGCTTCCGGTGCTTGGTGGATGAGCTGTAATGCTCGGTGGGAGAACGGTGGTTCAGATTCTCGATTGGTTATTCACATTTCGATTTTCTAGGGGTTCCCAAAATCACTCGAAGTAAATTTCTGAATGGTTACTTCAAAAGGCTATGATCGAATTCCTTCCTATTCCCTGTCCCCAGCCTATACTGGCTCTAATGACCTCGACGTCGATTAGTCGTAAAATCGGGAAAAAATTGTGTTTGACGTACTGTAAATACTGATATCTAGTGTCTTAGTGTTAATGCAGCTCTATTTATACATTTCCGGATGTTCTGAAATTTGTTAATACAATATACACTTACTCGATTTCTCTTAACACCAAACTGGTTGTACTGAGTTAAACTGCCAATACAGTTACAACACAAAAGTTTAGGACTTTTACATTTACTTAAATTATTCATGTGTATGTTGTAATACAGTTATGCTGGAAACGTTATCGTGGTATCTGATTTCTGTAATCACCTCGTTTTCAAAACGTCACTGTTAGCTGTTAATAACGAACGATATCGAACAACCACATTCATTAAATGATTACAGAAAAGATGCGACTCAACATTAACGAACGCGTCTTGTGACCGCTAGTTACATTAATAAGCTATATGTTTATTATTTAAAATGTGGAATATTTTAGTGGGTATTTGGGCGCAGTGTACATTGTACGAGTGTGGAGCGGCAGATCTGAGGAATGCCAGCAGGCCGGTTCCTAGAATTAGCGAGGGGAGAATAGTGAGTGCCTAATGGAGGGGAGATTTGTGCTTGCCAGGTAGACAAACAGGGTGATCGGCGAGAGTTTTCTGTTTTTGCATGTGGCACGACGAACGAGGGAAGAGATATTCGATGCCGGACAGCCAGCACGTTCAGACGATGTGATTTCTGGACTGTCTATTCGTGAGTGGGACTGTTGCTGCTACCTGGATCCGGACACCCGCTATTTTGTTTGAGCAGATGAGCTCAGGCAAAGGACGACATCTGAGGAACTGTGCTACACTGGTCCATAGCAGAGAAGACCGTCATCCAATGTGTGGCGGCAGACATGTACATTCGGTAATTATACATCGCCAATGAAGGACACTGTGCTAGCTAGACTTTCAAGTTCATAGCATTGCCCAGCTACGACCCTGCAGATAAGAACTCTCATAGCCCGGAGCAAACATCTCTTTCAGAAGTGAAGTCAAAATGTTGACTTCGTTTACTGTTTAAATTTTGTGCATTTTATATAAAATACCCTGGCGCCCACAAAAGGACAACTAATTAATTTTAACGAATTTTGTTATGTATGTCAATGATTAATTGAAATAAAACCATTTGTGATTTCTCGTATAAAGTATTCAAGCAAGTTCTACCTTTCATGATAATAAAATAAAATAATAAAATTAATTATAATTTTAAATCAGGTAATGAGGTCAGAACGTTACAATGGCGAACCAAGTGCGGCTTTTCGATTATTAATTGCAGAAAATTAATTATGCTATGAACGAAAGACAGCACTATGTCCTTGGCAACTTTCTTATTTTGTAGATAGAAAGTAGTTCGTATTACTTTGCGTAGTTACTGCATGTATAAATTCATGTTGTACTTGTTGATCTTAGATGCAAGTTGGTTCTGCAATAAGATCTGTTGAATTTATTTTGTGTATTGTGTGTGTTAAATAATAATTATCTTATGTGTGACATGGGAATGTGCAATGGGATTTGTCCAAACGCACTCAAATTCTGTTGTATTACGGCGTTGATAATTGTTGTGATGCTTTCTTTATGGCAATTGCAAGTAGTTGTCGAAATATTTGTGTGGATTTCGAACCATATGTCCAGGGTAACGATATCTTTTCATATTCAAACTATTTTTCCTCGAAGGTATTGGAAGAGTAAATTATTCTTGTAATTTTCCATTGAAATTATAGAATGTGCTGTGGAATGTTCTTTGGGTTTGATTTTATTGTGCAATCGCGGATTTTATTGAGGCATTTTATTTGCAGATTAGTGTAAAGTCTTTCTGATGGTGTGTTCTGCAATCCTTATTTCTTTTCCTTGTTGTTGTGTATTGGAATATTCTTTGTGTGTCAACGAAATAGTTGAAAATAGCGTGAAGTTTTAAAGTAATGCGCTTGAGATCCAGTACCATTATTAACATGTCGAAAGAAATCATGGAAGGGTCAAATTTATCACATGAGCCAGCACCCACTAATTCAAATAGGGATCATATCGGGGAAGACAATAATCCTGCAGAAATAGTTTATTCCACTCAATCACCCGCTGAATTAGGGCAGAAGAATTTGGATAATTTTCAGACTACCTCCAACATGAACGCGAAAAAACGTCTCGGTGATTCCTGCATTGCAGACTCAGCAACACCAGATGAACGATATAGCGGCTTTATTAATGGAGAAATTTTCATAATTATCTGCTCAATTTACAACACAATTTCAAGAATCCAATGAAAAATTGTCTGAACTCTCAGTGCAAATGTCTAGTAAAATCGAGAGTCTTGAAAGAAAACAAGAAATGGCTCACAAAAGAATTGAAGAGCAATTTGCTACTTTTCGCGGAGAAATTGGCCGAGAAATAAATGATTTTAAAAGGAAATTTGCTCTGAGATCACTCTTTTAAGCAAAGTCCAGACGGAGTTAAAGTCTTCTTGCAATGTACTTGAGACGACTAACAATGAAATTTGCCGTAAGGTAGAAGCGAATAAAAGTTCAATTGAACAAATACGCACAGAAAACAGTGAAAATTTAGGTCAGATTTCTGAGTTTGCTCATTCAATAAAAGATGGTGTTGAAGAAAATTTAGGTAAAATAAGATCCGAAGTTGGAGACCTTAAGAATTCCGTGGGAGAAATGGAGGAAAGTCATAAGAATCTAGAAACATCACGGCGTAACCTTGCTGCCGAAACGGAGGTAAAATTACGTAATTTGGAACGGAAACTAACCGAAAGGAATAACTCTGCTAGCAACAATGAACAATGTCAAGCTAGTTGTGCTCAGCTGTTTCCGGGAAATATAGAGTTAAAGCTGCCTAGATTTGGTTCCAAGGGGGGAATAAATCCGAAAGCTTACCTCGAAGACCTTGAAAGATACTTTCAAATTAAAGCTGTTCCGGACTCGGCAAAACTTTTAATCATTAGCCAGTCATTTTTTGAACAGGATCGTTCATGGCTAAAGGTAGCATGTACTCCAGATATGTCGTACACACAATTTAAGGAATTGTTTTTGAGTGCTTTCTGGTCAGCAAAAATTCAAAACCAAGCGAGGACGCGATTTTACCAAGGAAAATACGAGCCTAAACCTGGTGATTCAATGGAAAGGTATGTGGAACGGTTAGTCGTAAAAAGTCGTTATTTTGACACAGTGATGCCGGACGCCGAGTTCATTGATATAATAAGCTCACATTTCAGCCCGGGGGTTCAAGAACACATCTCGCCTGTATATGTAAAGAATATCACTGATTTATTAGAAACACTGCGGAATCTAGATGCCATAGGACAACGAGCGAGCCGTGAACAGTGCGCGGAAAATGTGCAGGACAATCGCTCTAATTCTCATGGATACTTCCGGCCAAATAATCAGAATAACGGGCAAAGTTTCAAGGGAGGTAAAAATTGGAAGCAAGCCCAATCTGGCGATAAGAAACCGTGGAAGACTGATGGTCAGCGGGATGGTCACGGGCAAACACGCGGGGGTTCGCCGGAGGTGAATGCTATTCTAACCGTCGATCCCGGCAATAACATTCAGAATGAAAGTGAAAATTAATTGAGAGTTGGTGCAGCATGTGAAACATCGCAGGGTGACCAATTAAAACAATGAGATTTCGCAGGGGATGCTGAGTGGCTCTCCACAGTTTTTCCTTATTAATTTAACATACTGGCGGTGTGGCGGATGAGGAGAATGATGCGGATATAGCAAGACCAAAGCATAATCAAACTTTCACTGTAGGGCAACGAGTATTATTACGCACCAGTCCACTATCATACACCAATTAGAAGCTTTTGCAAAGTTTATTATAATATATATATTCCATGCATGGTGAAAAGGATAATCTCAGTTAACGGCTACTTATTCACTAATGGAACCAATGACTTTAACCCCATAATTCACGAAACTTGAAAGAGTATTCTGATGATCACAAAGTTTTGGTACAGTCGCGCGCGGATCATTTGGTGTAACTTGTTTCTCTTGATAGTGACGATGGGCATACATGTGCCGGAAAAGGATAAAAACTTTCCTAGATAATATTTTGGGAGTTGATTTCTGGCAGACAGAAGGATTCCAATACGTTGGGGTACATTTACAGATAAATTTCTGGAACTTCACAGATGTTTTGTGGCATATCAAATCACCAAGTAGCCAAGGGAAAAGAATCTCCGAGGTACTAGGTAAAAAAAATAATTTATTTTTGTTTTGTTCATAAGGAATTACGCGAATCAGCATTCCATGAACAAAATTCTTTTATGCCATGGAGCAAATGTACTTATAACGTTGTCTTGGGAAATCGGGAAGTATATTGGAGCGGCATCCGCGTACACTTGATCGAGATCATGTTAATTTAAAAGTCACGCGAGGTCTGTAACGAATGGAGATAAAAGGGGATGTAATTGTCATTATGTATATTCAAAGGATGGTGGCGGAAATCCATTACAAATACTTTGCTTCGCGGTGACATAGTAAGAAAATATTTAGAACAATCTTGCATTGCTTTGGACAACCCTGCACTTCATAGATGATGACGTCACTGCTTAAAAGTTTTATTATTATTATTCAGATATGGATATGTTCCCATCAGGTTTATTCATTCATTATATATTGAGATTATGTTTGTGTTATCCTATGTGTTGAATATCTATGATTGTCACAACTTATGATGTATTGCGTTATATTTATTAAGAATGGTGTCGAATTTAAATTTTCAATTTGATATTAAATGTTATTGTGTTAGAACATCTATATCACTACAATAATTTGTTACTTATAAGGTTACATTTGAAATGGTTATATTATGTATTTAAGGCTTGCACAAATCTACCCACAATAAGGGATGGGAGTAAGAAAAGTCTATGTACAAAGTAGCCAAGGGACATATGTTCGGTTGAATGTTCATGTCGGTGGAACTTGTGATGGAATAGGTTAGAATAGGTTACAAGATTTATAATTACTGTTAAATTAATGGACGAGGAAGGAAAATTTGTAAATTTCTTATTGTGAAAATTTAAATAAAACTAGTTTATTTAAATTTGCCGAACCAGGGGGAATATGTAACGAACGCGTCTTGTGACCGCTAGTTACATTAATAAGCGTGGAATATTTTAGTGGGTATTTGGGCGCAGTGTACATTGTACGAGTGTGGAGCGGCAGATCTGAGGAATGCCAGCAGGCCGGTTCCTAGAATTAGCGAGGGGAGAATAGTGAGTGCCTAATGGAGGGGAGATTTGTGCTTGCCAGGTAGACAAACAGGGTGATCGGCGAGAGTTTTCTGTTTTTGCATGTGGCACGACGAACGAGGGAGATATTCGATGCCGGACAGCCAGCACGTTCAGACGATGTGATTTCTGGACTGTCTATTCGTGAGTGGGACTGTTGCTGCTACCTGGATCCGGACACCCGCTATTTTGTTTGAGCAGATGAGCTCAGGCAAAGGACGACATCTGAGGAACTGTGCTACACTGGTCCATAGCAGAGAAGACCGTCATCCAATGTGTGGCGGCAGACATGTACATTCGGTAATTATACATCGCCAATGAAGGACACTGTGCTAGCTAGACTTTCAAGTTCATAGCATTGCCCAGCTACGACCCTGCAGATAAGAACTCTCATAGCCCGGAGCAAACATCTCTTTCAGAAGTGAAGTCAAAATGTTGACTTCGTTTACTGTTTAAATTTTGTGTATTTTATATAAAATACCCTGGCGCCCACAAAAGGACAACTAATTAATTTTAACGAATTTTGTTATGTATGTCATATGATTAATTGAAATAAAACCATTTGTGATTTCTCGTATAAAGTATTCAAGTATGATAATAAAATAAAATAATAAAATTAATTATAATTTTAAATCAGGTATTGAGGTCAGAACGTTACAAACATTAACATTCGCTACACCTTGATATAAAGATTAAAACTAACTCCTTCTACTGTGATAACTGATGGTCTCGTTCTCTATGGCTAACATTAATGAATTTTCATGACACCATCCAGCTGGATACTTGTGAAGATTACATTACACCAACACGCCCAGAAATCTCTACATACACATTAAGGAAATGGTCATTTGATGCGATGATTGTACTTTTTATTTTTTTTATATTTTTTTTATTGTATTTACGTCTCTCAACAGCGAGGTCTTTAGAGACGGGAAAGGATGTGGGGCAAGGATGGGGCCAAGGAATGGGAAGGAATTCGGCCATGGCCTTTTGAAGGAAGCATCCCGGCATTTGCCTGGAGTGATTTGGGAAACCATGGAAAACCCAAATCTGGATGCCCGGACGGGGATCGAACCGCCGTCCTCCCGAATGCGAGGCGAGAACGCTATCCGTTACACCGCCACGCTCGGTATGATTGTACTGCTATTTTCGCAAATTTGTTGACCTAATTTAATAAAATAACAAAAATTATTTTTGGGAAGAGATCTATCGGATTTTAAAGATTATCGATTAGACAAATTTGTTATCAGACCGTGCTTTTTCTGTTAAAAAGTCATTTAATGTATTCCTTGTTATGCATCTAGATCACAAAAATCAATTTTGTCAAAATTCACGTTCTTTAACTTAAACATTGATTTCTCATCGTTGTGAAAGACAAATTTATAGTTCTACTTCCGTTCTAAATATTTCCATGCACAATAACTTGAAACATCATTTCTTCTCTTCTACGTAGTCTTGAAACAGTTGTCTTTGGGACTAATTTTGATGTCATTAACGGATGTCCCAACAAAATGATGAAGCAGGGTCTAAATTTATCGATCATCCCCCAGTCTCGATAACATGGATTATAAGAATATTTGTGAAGGCAAATAATGACACCAGGAAGTTGAATGGTCCGATTATCAATGATTACTTAAAAACCACCTCTAGGATACTATAAAGGTGGGTATTCAAGCCGAGGGTAGGTTGGGTCATCCCATAGGAGGTATACTTAGCGTGGTGTTACAGGTAGGAAGGGCAGTTCCAGTTCCTTTCTTCCTTACCTAACCTAACATGGTAATCCTACCGCGTAAAATAAATCGTTCTTCACAATACACAACAATCTTTGCCAGAGATGAAGGTCGGGTTAAGAGCCTTTGGAAATTCTAACTGAAAACGGGATCCGAACCGGGGACCTTTCTCTAACAATTCAACTCCCTTAACCACTAAACCACCAGTCCTCACTGTGAGACACTACAAGACTTCGGTGAAAGTAGTTTGGAGTGATAGCGAGTCGAACAGTGTGGATATCAATATGTTGTCCGTAGTTAAGTCTCTCTCGTGGCCTATTTACGGCATTGTGGATTTTAAATTTGCTGATTAACACCTACGGCGTTCCATGTGAGCTACAACTCTCGTCTTCTCATGAAGCTTGTGACTTTTATGTCAGGATTGTGTCCAACAACAATACGGAGAACTAAAAGTGTTTTACTGATATCGCTCTTTTCGTGAAGAAGTAATGAAGTACAGTAAATGGTACGAATGTGTTCAGTTCAATAATGAACGGAGAGTCTCGATAAATATTAAAACACACAGTGAATATTTGACTTACGCAAACTGTTACTAGGTACTAGAACTTAACATTTAATCGTTACATAAGTTGTAGGAACAATTATGAAGAAATATTAAATTAGTGATTTCATTGCAATCATATCTCTGGTATCTATTACCTTAACATGTTACGAACAGATTTAGACTAACTTTAATTAGGTCAGCAGCCACCAATTGTATGTAGTTGCAGGGTGGATTTTACAGTTTAACTCTCATATTTCTGCCAAATTGTGAGAGATTAGTGCTATAAAAATTACACACGTGATTTATTTTGTTATCTGCCTAGAATAGTTACTTCTGCCATATAGAGAAGTCGTAAGTGTAAATGATAAAATGAAATTTCAGACGAACCATTTTCACTTTTGTTGTAATGACCTAAATTATTTGCTTACAGATACCGCGAAGAATGCAACGAGAAAACATAACGGGATTTCAAAACTGCATAACTTCATATATGAAAAGTAATTAATAATTATTCTGTCATATTACAAATATACAAACTACTGTATACCAACAATAAGCTTAAAATTTATGTCTAGATTTTGGACATATTGCACAGAAAATCCACCCATAAAAAAGCTAGAAGAGTATTTGAGGATGTGCCTAGTCGTTTTTTAAACAAATCCACTGCCTTATGAGGACATGAAGACAAGAAGAGGATTTCCTATTTTTAGTTGTAAAGCAGCAGTTCAGTATACTCTCCCTGTGCCTTAAACTAACGTTATTGTACGTTTGAGTCCTGGATCAGACGCCCAGTGGAACAAATGCGTCCAAATTCCTCCCTTCCCCATTTATATTTAACATAAAAATTTTCCCCATTTAAAGTAAGGTTTAATGTCTATGGAGGATTCATTGGATGTAATATAAGGACCCTAAGATGTCGAATATCTTTGTTTAACAGTGAAAAAGGCAGTTCTGAAACTCACGAACAGTAGCAACTTCACCATTTCAGAGTACGAAGCGTAATATTGGCCATCACTCCATGATTAAGGTACGCCCTAGATATCGATTTGAAAAATGTCAGAAGAAATTAAATGACGCGTAGAAACCACAAATGCATCAAAGACATTAACTAAAAGAAATTTCTGGTGCAGTAACAACTCTCCGCTCTCCCTAGAATACAGCTCATGTTTCGTTATCGTGGTAGGACTAGCTCGCCGGGTTCCCAGTTCGACTCTAATTTCTCCGAGGTGATCAGTATGCGAATGGGCAGCTGCCTCATTAAGATTGCCGTCACGTCACCGTAACTGGCTTAATCCATTAATGGAACACTGACCAGCAGGCTCCGCTAGGGCTTCATCCCGTAGTCCTCCTACCTCTACCTCCACTTGCGGCCTACCTCAATATTCACCAGCTGCAGGCGACCCAAGTGTGGGAAGAGCGGACTGCAAGAAGCAGCCGTATTCAATCACTTTGAAAATAGTGCTTGTTTAAGCAGAGGAAAGGAGCCAAATTCGAACTACCGTTTTGTTTTTCACCTGTTTCGTCTTTGCTTTGAGTTAATTTTACTTGAATTATAATACAATACGTCCTTTGTTATGTTTTAAAATACTCCCTACATGACAGAAGTTAGTAAATATCTGATCATAGTCTTCAAATTCTTTTTTTAGTTACAAAAACAATAACTGAGAAAAAGATAGGCAGAGTCCGACCCGTGCTAAGAACGTACACAAAAATTACCAGAAAAGTCCATTTAAATAAAAAAGGATTTATTTTAATATTTGACCGTTTGGTATAAACAATTTAGCTTATTTGATAACATTAATAACAATATTTTAATAATTTACCACGTAAGAAAAAATTGATATGTTTTTAAACTAATAAGTTCTTTCACTAACAACAAAAATCACCACTTTTCTTACAAAGATTTCTATTTGTTATGGCCATCTAAAACAGCATTTCAAATAGCTTAACAAATTGACGACATATAAATATGAACTATAGGTGGTCCGACTTAGAGAACACAACGTTCGTGGTGGTGTAACGGCTAGCGTTCTGGCCTCACATTCGGGAGGACGGAGGTTTGAATCCCTGTCCGGGCATCCAGATTTGGGTTTTCAATGGTTTCCCAAATCACTCCAGGCAAATGCCGGGACGCTTCCTTCAAAAGGCCATGGCTGAATTCCTTCCCATTCCTTGCCCCCCATCCTTTCCCGTCTCTAAAGACCTCGCTGTTAAGAGACGTTAAGCAGAATTAAATAATAATAATAATAATAATAATAATAATAAAAAACCTCAGAGAACAGAAAGTTTCAGGCATTTAAAAATAATGTTGTATAGGTATTAACGTGCACAGATGACACAATGATACAGTATAGTATCTGCTGAAGACACTGCAGTCAACAAACTGTTACTTTCTCTTTTTGGAACACTATAAAAACGACGTTTAATGCAGCTCCGCAAAAACTTTCACTTTCGTTGATAGCGTAACAGGCGGGATACTTGTCTCTGCCCAGCCCTGCAGACTTCAAAACACATCATTTCTTTTGATATTTACATCTTGAAATATATGCTGCCAGAACGTAGCACCGTCCAAACGAAATAAGGTGTCGGTCCGACTTAGGAACGCGGGTCCGTTTTGGTTACTTTTCGCTAGGGTTTTGCATGACTACTGTCGTTCACTGAAAGATACGTTTGGGCTTCCATACTTGCCACTAAAGCCATTATATCAATGTGAAAAATGTAGCATAACATAATATCAACCTGTTTTTAATGTTGTGTCCATAGTAGGTAATTCAGTGAGGGGTGACACAATGTCACTTTCTTAGTATCATTCTTTCAACTATATTAATTTATACTTTGTTTTAAACGTTTTTCTTCTGTCTAAGCTCAGAGAAATGAAGTAAGAACCTACAAAGTAAGTGTCACATTTTTATCAGTTTTATTTTGTTCCTATACAATAATAAATTAGAGTAATATATTCTGCAAAATTTCCAATTCGATGTTTTCAACGGACCCTGAAGAACTGAAGGTTTCTAACGCCCATTTGAGACAATTATCGGAGAGGTACATGTGTTCTTTTGTCTACAGGTATTTTTTTGAAGTGTTATGTTTTATGAAGACATACTTGCTGTTTTTCTAAACGCATAACTAAATGGGGACAGTTTACCACTCTTTAGTGAAATATTAATTTCCTTTATTAAGTTGAGTTTTGATGTTATCATTTTTATCAGCCAAAACACAGTAACAAATATCACTCAAAAAATCTCAATCCTTGTGATGTTTAGCAACTCATATGATGACTACATTCATGAACCATGTTGGAAATAATGCACGTTTAAAAGGCAGCAAAATGGATCTTTTTTCAAAATGGAACCGGAAGTTACATGAATTACACGGTAAGGAAAGAAGTTTTACAGCTAATACTATACGGTATTAAGTGTGACTAAATAGACTGGGTATAGAGTACCAGAAAGTGCTCCGCCTAATGAATTACGAAGTAATGAAGACGAAGACACTTTGCAGTTTTACTATTGTGATACTTCACGAAATGGAAACTTTTCATGAATGATGAGAAAAGAAAAAAAAAAGAAAAAAGTGGTGCGCGTTATTTTACTGCCTGCTAGAGCTGACCGAATAGAAAGGAATGTAATAGGTCAATCTGTGCACTAAAAACCTATTTTTCCTTAATAAAGTGCAGGTAAATAAATGTAAAGACAACCACATTTCAGTAATCACTATTACGAGATTCTAGTACTAGCTATTCACCGAGTCACTGGAGCGAACAAAATAAAGGTTGACAATTAAGTTTTTCCCGGCGTATGGAAGCAATGAATACTTCACTGGTTTTCTGCCGGATAATTTCTTTATTTAACAACATTTCGGAAACTATCTCCGCTGCCTTCATTCACAGCGTTGTAGCTTCGATATGACAGCTCACCTGTTCAAAATAAAGATTGTAGACTTAATATGTAGCGCAGTTATTTTTATTCGTTCTTCTAGCCTACAGCAGCCATTAAATGTCGAGTGGTGGAACAATAGCGGCTAGTCCGATTGTTATTATTAAGAATTGATAGTAATCGCTAATTTAGCGTTCGAAAATTACTCAACTTTTGAGTAATTCTGTGCTGAAAACTTTCCAAAATTTTACTGTGTTCAAGAGGATCATCCACAGAATATTAATATCAGCAATGAGGTTGACAATCAAATAGGGTCGACGTAATGAATATACTCAGTATCAAAATTGCAGGCATATATGAGTATATTCTTTACAAGAAGATCGCCGGTTTTACTAAAAAATATAGTCTTAAAAATATGTTACATAACTGTATAAATGTTCCAACGCATAAACAACGTTAGTATACAAGTTTGGTTTATAATTTTTTCAGCCTTGGCCACAATTTACCACAGTAGAAAAATCTAATTCTCTGCAAGGTAAAATTTCATTCAATTTTGTACACCATGGGTATCTACAAACAAATGTTTTTACCAGTTTCTGTAAACTTATATATCATTTGATATCGCGATGGACTTCCCATAAGAAATCAATGTTGAAACAAGCAAACTTCAGGTACACTTTTTGAAGAAACTAATGGAGATACAGACCTGAAACTTTTGTAGTATACAGATGAAACATCATCTGCAAATCACATAAAGATTGTTACTATATTTTATATATTTTACGAGTAATGATTTTTTGTTCTAAAAGACAAAAAATTATAACTTTTATAAATACCTTGGAGCTTGTAACTTTGTTCTTGTTGTTAAGACAGGTCCCATTTTTTATTTGTTTAATCTTCGTTTTATTAACAAGAGATGCTAAAAGTCTGATGTCTTTATCAGTCTTAGTTTTTGAGAAAAGAGTACCAGGAGATCAAAAAATGAGATTTTGAGGAAACTGTTTAAAAGTTTTACACCAAGAAACTAATGTACATTACAATTCAGACACACTATTACCACGCATCACGAAAAAATTAGTAACTCCGTATCAAATCGTCAAATGTGCATGAAACAAACGGCATTTTGTAGCTAAATAATTGGAGCACTGAAGAAGACTAAAAAATAATCTTTATATATATATTTTAAGCCTGTTCGCGACTGTGTCCCCATAAAAAAACTAATGTCTGAGAAATCAACTCTGTCCGGTTAAAGAACTGGTGGCGTAGCTCTCAACTCATTCGTCTGCAATGCCAGCAACGCAGCCACTTGAGGTTAACCACTTCGTGGGCTCCGATTGTCTTTGAGTGATGGTATTGTTGCTCTTCAAATATCTCGTTGAATTACCTTCCTCTTGTTTCATAACAGTGCACCATCATACAGTCCGTGATCTTGAATCTAATGGCGTCGACTACCAAATTAAAACTTCAAAACGACCGAAAATTGCAACAATTCGTTGTTAAATAAACTGCGGAATTCAGTTTCACAATGTAGGCACAAAATTAACGCACTATCCCTGAAGAACAAAAAGAAAAGACACCCCCTTAGTTGAAGTGTACAATATCATGTCTATAAAAACAAGGATAGATTTCAAAATATTTTATCAAAAGATATTAACAATATTAGTGCATTGTTCACAGTTCGGTTAAAAAATACATATTACGAAATAAAACATTATTAATTAGAAGGTCGAGGTCATTATAATTTCACTATTTTTTTTGGTATTTGTTGCCTTATTTGTTATCAGCAATATTAAATCGCAGCGTTACACTGTTGACAATGTGTTTCTCTTCTTAATGTAAGCTAATAAATTCCTGACTACACCAAATCCTCTTTGAATACATATCGTCATGAATATGGTCATATAATGAAAAACCTCTTTGCTGCAGCCCTTAAAGCCAGATATAATTCTGGAAAGCTGGGAACGGCACTTGGTCCTCAACACGCCCTTTAATCTCTTCAACGTCCACAGGTGGGCAATAATGCCACCTATGGGAACGATATGTGTAGACGCTCCGGTTCTGACATTTCCGTTTCTATCACGCTTAAGGTACATGTCCTTCAACTCTAATAATTACACGCTAAACACCGAGCGTGGTGAACAAGCGGTTACGACCATCCAGATTTGAGTTTTCCATAGTTTCCCCAAATCACACGAGGCGAATACCGGGATGCTTCCTTCAAAAGTCCATGGCCGAATTCCTATCCATTCCTTGCCCCCAGCCCCATGCTGACTCTAATGACCTAGAGGTCGACGAGTCGTAGAGCCGTAATTAAAAATCTAATAATTACACACTAAACGGCCGTACAATTGCGGTTGTATTACGGTCCTGCAGGGCCGATACGAAAATAAATACATCGCAGTTTGTAGCGTATCGCCAGGGGGGGGGGGGGGGAGAGAATTATTAATTAATTCTTAATATCTTTTACGCTATACAGGGTACTATAATTAAATGTAAATTATTCAATGAGAATTGGATGATTCTGGGATTTGAAAACTGTCACAAAAAGACATTTTAATAAAGATTTTCACAATGGCATCTACAAATCTGAGCGTATTTACCATTACGTTAATAAACAAGAGGTTTTGCAACTTTCTAAGCAACGCTCAGACGTACAATGAGCCCTTTAAATGCAAGCAAACAAGTATAGTTGTACTTTAAAAATCTCACAATTATTGTAATACAAAGTATGTTACCAGTTATGATGATGGCAAACAATAATGAATTTTAATAGGTTGGGACGCCACGAATGATTTAACTGCATTCGACAGTTACACAGTCTGGCTCAGTGGTTTATCAGATCAGAGCAAGGATCTTTATCTCAGATGCGCTTACGGGTACAGTTTCACGGAAGTTGCAGGCTGAATGGCTTCGAAGAAACACATTACCGTTCCACGGCAGGTAGCGCTGAGCGTCGTAACTGGCCACGCCAGCAATATGCGGCAAGTCGCAAGTCAGAAGTGCGCCTCAGATGGTCTCCAGGACACAAGTCAGCCCAGCACACATGGACCGCAAGTCACCAGTGACTTGTCTGGGCTCCCAACTGGAGGGAAGTCCGGCAGGAAGTGTCTCGTCTTTTTCTGCCGCCATGGAGGTAAACTCTGACTCCGCCTCTTGTGGCTCGAAGACGACATAGAACATAAAATTCCCCGAATCTTAGTACTATGTCCCCTGTGATTGGCTGACCATCTGACGTCATGTGAATCTGTGCTTCTCTTGGCCACGTTAAGTTTCGGCAAACCTCGGGAGCCGATGTCTCCTTCGGGAGGAAGGAATTCTGTTTACCGGTTGCCCGCCAGAAATCCCTAATCCTCTTAACGTTCTGCGCCAGCCCGTCTGCCCTTCATTGAAGCGTAAACTCCTTGCCTCTTATCCTTTCAAACGCATCTTTCGAACATGCAGTGGACATCCCAAGAAATGGAAAAATATTCTATTCCTTTACTTTATATACAATAAAAAGTTGTATGTAACAGGGAGCTTAGCGAATCGTTACATAATGCCCCACTGTTAATGAAAATTATTATGACATAATAATTTTATTTTGAGTTTTGTGATTCTACTTTAGTTGAGACCAAAACATACTAATTTAGCACTTTAACAATTACCACAGTTTTTAAATGAGATCCCAAAATCACCGCGATTCTCGATTTGTGAATTAAATTTTAATGGGCTTTCTTACATCTTTTTGGCCGTCTTAGAATTCCTTTACTCTATATACACATGAATTCAGATAGCCATCCCTCATACAAACATATATTAAACACAATAATAACATATACATGAGAATATAATTTATATAGACCTATTTACATAAAGGCTTAAAATATAAAAACTTCTATGAAACCTTAATATCTACAACATACGCAGAACATTGTCAGAGAAACTGAAGCAAGTGCCTGATTTACACATAATTTTAGGAAGCTAATTGATCATATTTTAATAAAAATATAATTTTTTAAAAAAAATTAAATTTTCCCTTCAGGATTTTAAACTTAGAGCAAAAACAAAATATTTATAAACATGACATAATAATAAGACAAAAAGATATGTACATTAGCTGTATGTGTTCCAGCTTAAACATATTGCACAAACAAGCTTGTATGTTCTGTCACTGAGATATTTTATGACATCTTTAAGATCTCAAGCTATCCAACATTTATTTAAATATTTGTCACGCCTGCACTTATCGTGGGTATCCATGAGTTTTACCAAACACGGGTGCGACAAAAATAAAAACCAACAAACATTTCGCTATCAAAATATGCTGAACTTTAGCAACAACTTTAAGTTAAACAGGCACAAAATCTGAATTTCCCGTACATAATAAAAACTCACCGTTGCCTCACCAAATCGCAACCAAAAATATTAATTTTTCCGCTCTCGTCCTCACTTAATACAATGAAGCAACGAAGTAAAATTGTGTTTCCTCCGTGTAAATGTAACCATTACTTACGATCCCTTTGAAATTCCGTGATAACAAAACAACTAACATGATTCTCTCAGGCAAAGTTATACGTTAGGGCATTATACGGCACTTTCGCCACCCTATACGCACGTGTACCTAGAAGTAAACGTTGAAATGGTAACTTTGACCATGTTCCAACCATAGACGATGTGGTATCTGTTGACCACACGCTACAAAAACTTCTGCCAAAGACATAAAATGTAACTCGCGTAAATGCTCAGACGTTACGTACAATTCATTCATTTGCACCACAGATCGCAAAATTATTTTCTGCACGGCACATTACATTTCTTGGAAACTATTTCTTTTAACCTCGCCATTTGATCGTAGTGACAGTTAAGACTTGAGGCGAAACGTGAAAATCTTCCTTCACACCATATGTTCATGATTGCATAATATTTAGGCGGTGTGGTAAAGTTTAAGTTTACGGGAATTACGTAAAGCCATCTTTTTAAATTGTGTCCGTTAATGCGAGATAGTCAGAATGACTTAGAAGTCTCACGCGGACTCACATAAAGTTAGGAAAAGTTGGTTCAGCATCTAGTTTCCGAATGTGGAATTTATTTTAACTAGCTCTTTCTTCTATAAATGAAAGGTTTCGCGTTGGTGCTTTCTTCCTTTCTCAGCATTTAGCATCACCTACACTTTATAATTTTTACTTCAACTTAATAGAAGCTATATCACATACAGTACAATATTTTTAGGATTCCATAATCGGCAACATTAAATTTCAGCTATTTCATCACCGCATTTGCATGCTAGATAATCATGATTAGAAATGATTATTCAGTGACTTTTAATGCGTCCATGTATTTTCTTTTGGAAACCTATTCTGTTTCCCGAATACACAGCTTTGCCGTATTCGACAGAATTTTGCAAGGAACGTGAAAGCTTTCGCATGCAGTAGCCACGGAGCATAGACCCTTGGTCCTGCTACCTAATGGGATTCTTGGAAATTCCATTGTGTTCCGCCGCAAACGTTTGCTAATGGGAACAGCTGATAGTAGCGACCTTCCTGACCGGCTATTTAAACTGTTATTTATGGCCACCGATCTGGTTGACATTCGAGTTTACTGAACTCAAAGACGAGCCACAATTTAACTCCTAAAACTGTCTACAGAAAAATTTTAATCCTTGCATTTGCAAGTAATATTTTTCTGATCGGAAGGAACTAAAAACCTGTGTAGCACTTCTTGTTAAATCACAGATGGAAAAGTCCCACGCGATGCTTATTGCCTGCGAATTTTTAGAATAATCTCGATTTTCACTGAACATTGAAACATTAACGGACACTCTTCTTGCTTTAATGAAAGACATGTACTGATGATCCTTCGACTCGTGCCCAAAATGTTTTACGTTTCACTGACCGCTGTCGCTTTACTCCGAACGGTACCCTTAACAACTGAGATTATTAAGCTCAGAAATTTCGCTTTCAAACTAAAAATTTCTCACGAGACGCTGAGTGGAGACTTTGTCAACTGATTCACTGGCAATCTGCAATTCGACAAGCTGAGACACTTCCTCAGACTGATCGCAGTGATCACATTCCGATTCTATTGTGGTTTGCCTCGCGAATAACCAACAAGTTATCGTCACTGAGCGTGCGATCTACCTCTTGTGTTTGCAAATCATTTTTGACTTCGGATAAAATCGCGACGTCAGGTTTTACATTCGCTTCTCCACTATCATTACTTTTCTCTGTTTTCTGAGGAGAGATCGATAATCTGTCCTCAATGACGTGGAGTAGACGGTCTTGGTGCCTGTCAAGTGCGTCGATTTTCCTGACAAATGTGCCTTCATCGTCTTGCGATTTTTGAAACTGTGACTTCATGTCCTCTTGCGATTTTGAAACTGTGACTTCATGTCCTCTATTTTTTCTTGTGATTTCACTAAGAATGCCATAATATCCGTTAGTTGTAGTGTGCTTTCAATTTGAGCTGGTGCTGTGTTTTCTGTTGCATGTGTGTTTCTAGCATTGGACTGTGCTGAGGCACTTTCATCAGGGACATCTGGAAAATTTTCCGTCTCTGTCTCACCAATACATATGGTAGATTGCGAG
Source organism: Vandiemenella viatica (assembly GCA_031002005.1). Lineage (NCBI taxonomy): Eukaryota > Metazoa > Arthropoda > Insecta > Orthoptera > Morabidae > Vandiemenella > Vandiemenella viatica. The sequence goes on from JARYHS010012519.1 coordinate 88,909,533, forward strand.
CTGTACCCCGCTTCGGAAGTTAAATCAACACTTGCAACCCTCTGAGTTTCCGCAATAGTGCCCGGATTAACTGCGTCGGAAATCGATTCATTCATGATCTCCTGGGTGTCTGAATTTACATTTAAATTTTCCATTATGACAGCCCCAGATCTAAGCTTCATGAACGACCTATACTATCAAACCCGAAGTCCCACAAAATCGAAAGTCTCAAGAAAAAATCACACAAAATCTCCATACAAAACACAGGGAAAAATAGAAATACCCCAGCAATTCTCGCGGTTCAATAAAACAATACGAAACTCCCCCCTAAATTCAGCAAATGATGCAAGTAGGAGGTAGTAGCCGATTCAAGCCAGAAACCGGGAAAACCCGTGACGTCACAACATGGCCGCCCCCCGTTGGGGTGGTCAAGATGGCCGCCGAGCGCACCCGCCCGGTCAAGATTGCCGCCCCCGTGTGGTGTGACCAAGATGGCCGCCGTTAGTTCACAGATCGGCCGCACAGATGGCACCATCTCCCAAGGGCTTAATTTCTAGTTCATTTGGTGGCGGCTAGATGGCGTTCGGTGGCATTATTTCCGGCGCGCTTTGCGAAATGTGTACACTGTTTCAACGACTGTTATCTCTGTTTACTAAGCGTGACGAAATATGTATTCCTAGCGTCCTGTTAAGCAAGCACTGAACATCTTGGCTACTAACGACACACAGTAAAATATTTTGTATCGTGAAAAATACTTAAGTCCACATCAACGGATATTACGTGAACAGACATCGGTAGCGTAGGGGTTAGAGTGCCGAAGGTCGCCGGTTCGAGTC